>CM070566.1:11899532-12309482 GCA_036346405.1 Phyllostachys edulis
GTGAATCACTCGCGCAAAACCGTGTACATGCGTCATCGTAGGTTCCTTCGAGGGCTCACCCATACCGCAGGATGAAGAAACAATTGACGGAGAGAAGGAGGACAATTCACTCCAAGGCATTTAAGCGGAAAAGAGGTCTATGATATGGTTAAGGATTTAGATGTTGTGCTTGGAAAGGGATGTAAATCGAGGACAAGTAAGAAGAACATGTGGAAGAAGAGATCAATATTTTGGGACTTACCTTATTGGGAGCACCTAGAAGTTCGCCCTTTGCATCGACGCGTCATGCATGTAGAAAAGAATGTATGTGATGACTTGATTGGTCTCTTCTTGAACATTCGTGACAAAACAAAAGATGGTGTCAACGCATGCGGCTTGACTTGGTTGATATGGACATCGGACTGAGTTAGCACCAACAAGGACCGATAAAGGACGAACGCATTTTCCCCGCTTGTTACACTCTGTCCAAGGCCGAAGAACCGAATCGCTTTGCTTGCATGGCGTGAAAGTTCCGTCCGGTTACTCGCCAACATGAAGAAACTTGTTTCGATAAAAGATTTGAAGTTAATTGGCATGAAGTCTCATGATTGTCATGTGTTGATGACACAAATGCTCCTGTTGCAATTAGAAGTATTTTGCCGATCAAGGTCAGAGACAATCATGAGGTCAGGTTATTTTTTAACACAATTGCTCGAGAAGGTCATCGATCTCGAAGGACTAGATGCTCTGCGGGGCGAGGTGGTGACGACACTATGTGATCTTGAGATGTATTTCCCTCCGTCGTTTTTCGATATCATGGTCCATCTCATTGTTCATATTGTGAGGAGATAAAGATGTGCGGGCCGTGTTCCTCGTAGCATGTACCCGCTCGAGAGGTTCATGGGAATTCTCAAGTCATATGTACGAAATCGATCTCGGCGAGGGTAGCATCGTCGAAGGTTATGCAACGAAGAGGTCATTGAGTTACGCCTCGATTACATGGCTCAGTCGAACCGATAGGTGTGCCTCGATCTCGCCATGAGGGGAGGCTCGAGGGTATCGGGACCATCGGAAGGAAAGCAATCACTCCAAATATGGATGCGTATGCTCAAGCCCATTTCACTCGTCTTGCAACACATGGTGAAGTGTCCCGTATATCGACCAAAGACAAGGGCGTGCTTGACAATGTAATCCGCTGCGGCGGATGTTTGGATCACGAGACAACACAATGCATTTGGTTCAACCAATGGTTGAAGGAGCGACTTGCTAGGAGCTCGTCAAGTGATATCTTGACATGGTTGGCAAAAGGGCCAACATTTACGCTTGTAACATGGCGAGATCTGACATAAATGGGTACACATTCTATCTGCAGCTCGGGATATAAAAAGCACTAACGTAATCAGCGGTGTCCGTGATAGATGCATTCAAGATGCCGATGGGGTGAGGAGCTCCTACTATGGGCAAATAGAGGAGATATGGGAGCTCGACTACGTGCTTTTCAAGATCCCCTATTTCGGTGCCGTTGGGTCCATCTCCCACGGTGAAGGTCGACAAATACGGCGTCACTACCGTGGACCTCGAACGTGTCGGATACAAAGACGAACCGTTCGTACTGGCTAACCAAGTTGTTCAAGTCTTCTATGTTACCGACCCGGCAAATAAGAAGCGCCACGTAGTTCTTCATGGAAAAAGGAGGATTGTCGGAGTTGAGAATGTAGTGGACGAGGAAGAATACAATCAATTTGACGAGTTGCCTCCTTTCGGAAACGGCATAAGGGTCGAGGAAGAAGAACATGACGAAACTAGCTACATACGCGTCGATCATCATGAAGGGCTAATTTTTAAAGATTAATTGAACAATGTGTGTATATATGTACTATATACATTCTGATGATCATGGTTAATTTTAGTTCATTTGAGTTAATTAATTGAGATTTGTACTGTGAAATGGATGTGATTGTTTCTCAAATGAATGTGAATTGGATATACATTGTTGTCTTTTCTGCTTGTTTCAGAGGGCATGGCTAGCATTTCCTGAGGCTAGCCAATAAACAGAACGATCTAGATATTAACCAATACAAAATAATATCACAGACGGTTTGAACTACAGACCGTCTCACATGTGTATCACAGACGGTTGTTTATTAACACCGTCTGTGATACATCATATATCACAGACGGTTCTAACTTAGAACCGCTCGTTATTAATACTATCACGCACGGTTCTAAATTAGAACCGCTCGTGATAACATATATCACGCGGTTGTTTATTAAAACCGCTGCATGATTCATCAATATCACGAGCGGTTGTTTATTAAAACCGCTCAGGATACATCACATATCACGAGCGGTTCTAAGTTAGAACCGGCCGTGATAGTATATCCTGAGCAGTTCTAATTTAGAACCGCTCGTGATGTCCATCCCTATTTACATTCGGACTCTAGCTAGGGTTTGCCGCGCCGCCACTCTCAAGCGATTAAGTTTCTCAACTCCTCTCGCTCCCTCCTCCCCGAGCCTGTCGCCACCGTCCTCGACGCCTCCTCCTCGAGCCCGGCCTTCTCCTCCCGATCCCGTCGCCTCCTCCTCCTCGGCCCGGCGCGCCTCCCCGAGCCATGAGCCTCCTCCTCTGACCCGCCGAGCCGCGCCTCCTCCCTCCCCCAGCCAGTGGCGCCTCCCCTTCGACGCCGCCTGCTGCTCGATCTTGCTCCTGCTCGTCCTTCTCCTCGACGCCTAAAGGTAACCAATGCCGAAGTTACCGATCGACCCCCATGCCCCTTTCCTAACTATTTCTATCAATAATCTGTCATGGTCCTTCATGATAATTGTACTTGTTTTAGGAATTTGTATTTGCTCTAGTCATTATTCATATGGTATTTGTTTTGATCACGCTCTTCGAATACATTGCAATGTGGTGTGTTGGGCTTGAGATGAATGCTCTGTGATGATAATAGTCTTGTACTTGAAATTGTTTTGATAATCGGGTTTGTACTTGAGCTCTAATTGGAATGCTTACTCTACATCGATAGCAATATCAAAATGTTAAATCTTAGCTTTATGTCGATTTCATTTGTTCACATGATGTTCTATTTCTTGTGAAGATGTCTTCCGCTCATTCGAGTCGTCACCTCATGTGTCTCGATGATGCACCATCCTCTGGAACAATATCCAACCGCGTAGAAGAAGAGGAATATCGAAAAGGCCCACGGGCCGATTTACCATCACGGAGGTCGATCACCGGGACCCTATCAATCCTCGCCGAAAGCGTCGCATTCCGGAGAATGGTCGGAATAGTTGCACGGAACGGGTCAAGATCACCTACGATTCGTGGAAGGTGGTGCCCGACCATTGAAAATCGCCTTTGCCGACGGAAATTCTTGCATCGCTCGAGATCCCTAGAACTCTCGGACTCCGGCGACGACACGCGTTGTTACAAGCGTGCAAAGCGTGGAAGAACTTCAAGAGCACGCTTGTCAAGAACTATGTGGAGAAGGATCTGCCGCCCTTCCACAAGTATCTATTATTGGAAGAGTCTGGGCGAAGTTTGTGGCGAAGAAGACGACAGATGAATTTAAGAGTGAAAGTCGGCGCTACGGCCCTCCAGTAAAAACAAGCACCCCCACGGACTCGGCACTGGGTATGCGGGTAAAGCCCGATATGGAGGGATCAGAACAAGAAAAGCGCTTGAATCTCTCCGCTATTTCGAGATCACCGATGTGCGCCCGACGATGGTTATTTGCGAGGTTAGCTATTCGCCCTCGGAAGTGTACTTTCCAAACCCCAAGACCGTGAAGTGTCCCAACGCTGGTAAGATATCGAACTACCTAGTTTGTAATTACTCCATAACTTCATAGGAAGTGAAATGACATGTCGGGCTATATTGCGATAACGCTGAGTGCACAATCTTCCCAAGGCTCATTCCAGCGGATAGGGAGAAGATATACTCTCTGCGGCCCTAGGAAACAATGAGCATCCGATCGCACGAGAGGCGCCGGTGTTTTTGTCACATGGGAACAATGGTTCCAAGCGACAGAGGATCGCACTGAGTAGGAGGAGAGCCAAAGCCGAGCACGATGCAAAGCTACGAGAGGATCTTCGCATCCTCGAGATGAGCTCACCAAAAAATCGAGAGCGAGGTCGGTGAAAAGTCACCAATCCTTTGAGGAAAGGATTCGTATGCTCGAGCAAAAGCAAAGAAGAGACTTTTGAGGAAAGGATTAGGGATTGCAAATGCCAAGTCGGTTGGAAGCCCTGCCTACTATACCGCTAGCTAGCCCCCCAAACATCCGAGTAGTCATGCGTCCAACCCTAACCCTACCACAATAGGTGATGACAGATTTTCCGTCGATGACATCCGGTAATAATTATTATCTCGGAATGCTCAATCCATTCATAAGCCCGTGGAGTAGCTAATTTTGTACCGCTATGTGCGTGGGTGGCTACGGCGCAAGCTCCAAGTGAGATATGTCTCGCTTGCCCTAGATGTTTGCTTGGGGCGTGTATCCATCCAAGATGTCGAGCTTTGGTGCACGGTGCAAATCTAGCTCCGGGTTTCGCAAAAGTGAATGTGGGCGGTGTTTGTGCCAATTTCGAGGCCGCCCCGCTGAAAATTCCCCAAACGATGAGGTCATGACTCTAGGGCAAGCCGTTGGAACATTCATCCAAAGGCCCAAGGAGGACATCTCGCTCGAGCTACTGCTCCCGTGTCAACTTCACGGAATGTCTGCAGAATCAAGCATCAAGTCCACGGACTTGATCGCACCGGCTACTGACCGACATGGCAAGGGCCCGCCATCACATGCATCTACACTCGTGCTCAATCGACTCTTGTGAAGTCGACCTATACAAAGCGAAAGCAAGGGCAAGGGCAAATCGAAGACGATCGAGTCTTCTCGATATCCCTTCTTGTCGTTGGTCGGAAATACAAGCCAGGTAGCCGCTGCTCGAGAAGTTAAACGGCCCTACCCTAGGACCGGATTGCACGGAATTGCATGCATGGTACATGGAATAGTCCAACAAGCGGTTGATCAACGATGCTCGGGTGTCACCGTCAAGTTCAAGGAGCATCATTTTAACCACGTGTATCAAGACGCCGTCTTCACGGTGACCTTCGACGACTTGTTCTGTCTCTTCAACCTCGACGAGCTCGGCGTCTCAATCATACGATCTTTGACAATCGTAAGTGTGTACAATCACGGTCAATGTTCGTGTAATATCGATAAATGTTATATATAACTCCTAGCTTTTGTATAATAGATACATGATCGTGAAGCGAAAGAAGGAAATCACCGGTAGGTTTCTCGACCCACACGTTGTCTCCGAGCAAAGCATCACGGCGAATGCAACATTAAATCGAGAATTACGTTATAGATTTTTTCATGGCTCACCGCAACAAGGAATTCATACTTTTGCCCTACAACCGTAAGTAAGTAGTGTTGCACTCATGGCTATACTTAATGTTGATTTGTACTTTATAAGCAACACGAACTTAGGTTTAATGACCATGCCGACATACCGTGTAGGTTCCATTGGATTCTAATTGTAATTATACCAAAACGAAATACGTAATATACCTAGATTCCCTACAGAGGGCCACCACAACTTCACAACTATCCGAGTTTAATCATCGTAAACACATTTCCTCCATAGAAACTCTATTGTAGTCTTTCCTTCCTTTGCAATGGCTAAGGCTAACTTCTTGGAGTCACGTGGGGTGTTCGACGTGTTACATGCTAGAGGATGGAATATCAAGGAAGGACGCCGCAACATGATCAAACATTCCTGTACTTGCTAGCTAGTACACATTAATCCTATATAACACTTCGTAGCAATGCCTCTTGAACTAACCAATTCTATTTTTGCGGTGCCACCGGCGATCGTCAAGCAACGTCTGTGGATACTATGTTTGCCACAACATGCAACTACTCGCTTGGTTCGCGATCACCAATGATCCTCGGGTTTGTCAATCTTTCAACAATTATTTCATATATACTTACCAATTTATATAAGCCCTAATTTAACCTTCATATCGACGGAGTTGCAAACATCGCCGAAATCGTTGGAACAGAGCGAGCTCATAAAATTCGATCACACCTTGCGGCATTCCCTAACAGACGTGTCATAAATCCAAATGGGAGTTTCCACGAGGTAGCGATTGAACTTGATTGAGATAGATTGAACATAATGGTACATGTGTGTAAATTAATGTACATTAATGGTTAATTTTAGTTAATTGATTTGTGAATTGATGTGTGCTTGTTTCGAAATGAATGCAATTTTGATGTGCTTCGAAATGAATGAGAATTGGATGTGCTTGTTTCAGAGGGCATGGCTAGCATTTCTGAGGCTAGCCAATAAACGTAAATAGATTAAGCAATGCAAAGACTACCACAGGCGGTGCAGAGATGAAACCGTCGTGATATTCGACTACCACAGACGGTCCGTAGATGAAACCGCGTGATAGTCGACTACCACGACGATGCGTATATGAAACCGCTCGTGATAGTCTATCACGAGCGGTTTCATATACGCATCGCTCGCGGGTAGTCGATCATCACGCACGGTTTCATCTACGACCGTCTGTGGTAGTCGATCATCACGCACGGTTTATCTACGCATCGCTCGGTGGTAGTCGATCATCACGCACGGTTTTATCTACGGACCGCCTGTGGTAGTCGATATATCGCACGGTTTTATCTACGCATCGCTCGGCGGTAGTCGATCATCACGCACGGTTTATCTACGCATCGTGCTCGGTAAGTCGACTATCACGCACGGTTGCATCTGGCTGCATCGCGTGATAGTATGTATTATGCACGGTTCGAGAACCGCCTGTGATGACCATTAGCATTATCGACCCATAAACTCGAGACGGCTCACGGAACCGCTCGTGATGGCGTTACGAACCGCTCAGAAGGCCTTTTCTGTAGTAGTGAGCCAAGCCCCATCTGAACCACATCCCATGTAAGCCAACCAAGCACAAAGAACCAGCATCAATAACCCATAGTATCCATCAGAGAGCATTAACCAAACCCACCATTTTGCCCCATTCATTTTTGTCAATCTGAACCCACAGCATGAACTAAGCAAGATACACAGAATGCACATACACCAATAGCCCTCACTTTACATCACAGAGCAAGGGGACTATTAATATGAACTAATTATCAATTCAATTTATGGGAGTAAGAAGGTAAATGTCCTTCTTGACCCCTATAAGTAAAGCCCCTTGGGCATGTAAGGGGGAGGGCTCCTCATTCTACACACATGAGTAATACATTCATACTTACATGTCTTTGGCTCCCTCCATACCCACTGTCTAGCCTTTTTATGCTACGACAGTTGGCGTCGTCCGTGCGGACCGAACAAAAAGCTACAAGCAGCGAGAGGAGCTGAAGACACCTCCACACTGTCGAAGCCCTCACACTGGCCAAAGCCCCGAAAACACACCCCGAGGCTGAGCCAAGACCCCCTTCGGCTGCTCATCCCAGAGCTCCCCTACCTCTTCGCTCAAAAACCCGAAGCCTCACCAGGCCAGCTGAAGCCAACCTCCGCCTCCACCTTCGGGCCACCTTCGAAGGCTTCGCGCGGCCGCCGTCGGCTCACAACCGCCTCTGGGCCCCCCGCCTCCTCGGGCCCGGGACCTCTACCTCCACCTTCGGCCCGCCTCCGAAGGTCCCCGCCAACCACCACCCCCGGAGCAACCCCCTCGGAGCGGGGCACCCATGCGCTACCTCCTCGGGCCCCTTCCCACCGCAGCCTCCGCCTTCGGCCCGCCTCCGAAGGTCCTCGCGGCCACCACCCCCGAAGCAACCCTCTCGGAGCGAGGCACCCACGCACTACCTCCTCGGGCCCCTTCACCACCGCAGCCTCCGCCTTCGGCCCGCCTCCAAAGGTCCCCACCAGCCACCACCCCCGAAGCAACCCCCTCGGAGCGGGGCACCCACGCGCTACCTCCTCGGGCCCCTTCGCCACCACAGCCTCCGCCTTCGGCATGCCTCCGAAGGTCCCCGCCAGCCACCACCCCAGGAACAACCCCTCGGAGCGGGGCACCCGCGCGCTACCTCCTCGGGCCCTCACCACAGAGGTCCTCGCCACGACCACCCCAGAGCAACCCCTCGAGCGGGCACCTGCGCTACATCCTCGAGCCCCTTCGCCACCGCAGCCTCCGCCTTAAAGCCGCCACCAAAGGTCCCCGCCGGCCACCACCCCTAGAGCAACCCCCTGGAGCGGGGCACCCGCACGCCACCTCCTCTGGCCCCTTCACCACTGCAGCCTCTGCCTTCAGCCCACCTCCAAAGGTCCCTGTCGGCCACCTCCCCTGGAGCAACCCCCTCGGAGTGGGGCACCCGTGCGCTACCTCCTCGGGCCCCTTCACCACCGTAGCCTCCGCCATCGGGTCGCCTTCGAAGTTCCCCGTCAGGAACCACCTCCGACAAGCCTCCGGCGCCGTCTTCATCTCCTTCGGCCATTAGACTCCCCTTAGCCCAAAGCCACCTCTTCACTCCACCGCGTGACCCACGAGAGGGACGCCTCCAGTCTTTCTGGCCGAAACACGAGGGCCGCCTCTCTGTGCTTCGGTCCGTGTATGAAGTGGCCCTCGGCTAAAGGTTTTGTGTGCGAAATGGCCTTCAGCCCAGAAGAGAAAGCCGAGGGGGCGCAATTGCCTTCGAGCAACAAAAAAAACGGCGTCCACGCAGACTGTTCTCGGTGTGAAAGCCCACAAGGGTGGCAGCATCAATAAGCCCACCACCGTGGCAACAAAGACGCCGCATATAACCCCGAGCCCCGGCGCACACTAGCTCGCTCTCCGGAGTGTGTAGTGGAAGCCCACAAGGGTGGCAGCATCAATAAGCCCACCACCGTGGCAAAAAAGACACCGCGTATGGTCCCGAGCCACGGCGCACACTAGCTCCCTCTCTAGAGTGTGTAGTGGAAGCCCACAAGGGTGGCAGCATCAATAAGCCCACCACCGTGGCAACAAAGACGCCACGTATGGCACCGAGCCCCGGTGCTCTCTAGCTCGCTCTCCGGAGTGTGCAATGGAAGCCCACAAGGGTGGCAGCATCAATAAGCCCACCACCGTGGCAACAAAGACGCCGCGTATGGCCCCAAGCCCCGGCGCACACTAGCTCGCTCTCCGGAGTGTGTAGTGAAAGATCTCATATCGCGCTCAAACACGCATCACCCTAGTCGCTCCGATGGCCCCGCCTCGGTGACTACGGAGTCTCCTGCCGTGAGAGTCTTGCCCCGGCGGAAAGAAATTTGGGGGACAGCAATCGACTTCGCCTCCCCCTCGCTAGCTCCTGGGCTCTCAAAAAAGCCCAATCAAAAGATAGTCGGGGGACGGCGATCGGCTTCGCCTCACCCTCGCTAGCTTCTGGGCTCTCAAACGAGCCCAATCAAAGATAGATGGGGGACGGCGATCGGCTTCGCCTCCCCCTCGCTAGCTTAAGGGCTCTCAAACGAGCCCAATCAAAGATAGTTGGGGGACGACGATCGGCTTCGCCTCCTCCTCGCTAGCTTCTGGGCTCTCAAACGAGCCCAATCAAAGAAAGTTGGGAGACAGCGATCGGCTTCGTCTCCCCCCTTGCTAGCTTCTGGGCTCTCAAACGAGCATAATCAAAGAAAGTTGGGGGACGACGATCGTATTCGCTTCCCCCTCGCCAGCTTCAAAACCTCAAACAAGCCTAACAGTAACTCCTCAGGCAAGCGGACAAAACCCCTTCACGCCCCTCCAAGTCACGGGGACACTTGACTAGGAACGGCCAAAGAGGGGGACGGTACCAGGTCCCCAGCAAGAGCATCGCAAACAGTCACACCAAAGAAGTAATCAAATACGAAGGCAGCGGCGGGACTCTGCCGCTACTCACTGCCCGCCTCGAGGCTATAGCATCGGCGGGGCGGCCCCGACGCGCCGCCCGCCTCAAGGCCCATGCCTCGACGGGGCGGCTCCGTGCCGACTTCGCACACACGGGCTCCGCCACTGCTAGCTTCTCGGCTCTCAAACGAGCCCAATCAAAGAAAGTTGGGGGACGGCGATCGTCTTCACCTCCCCCTCGCCAGCTTCGGAACCTCAAACGAGCCCAACAGTAACTCATCAGGCAAGCGGACAAAACCCCTTCACGCCCCTCCAAGTCACGGGGCCACTTGACTAGGAACGACCAAAGCGGGGGATGGTACTAGGTCCCCAGCAAGAGCATCACAAACGGTCACACCAAAGAAGTAATCAAATACGAAGGCAGCGGCGGGGCTCTGCCACTGCTCACAGCCCGCCTCAAGGCTATAGCATCGGCGCGGCGGTCCCGATGCACCGCCCGCCTCGAGGCCCATGCCTCAGCGGGGCGGCTCCGCGCCAACTTTGCACGCACGGGCTCCGCCACTGCTAGCTTCTGGGCTCTCAAACGAGCCCAATCAAAGAAAGTTGGGGGACGGCGATCGTCTTCGCCTCCCCCTCGCCAGCTTCGGAACCTCAAATGAGCCCAACAGTAACTCCTCAGGCAAGCGGACAAAACCCCTTCACGCCCCTCCAAGTCACGGGGACACTTGACTAGGAACGGCCAAAGCGGGGGATGGTACCAGGTCCCCAGCAAGAGCATTGCAAACGGTCACACCAAAGAAGTAATCAAATACGAATGCAGCGACAGGGCTCTACCACTGCTCACTGCCCACCTCGAGGCTATAGCATAGGTGGGGCGGCCCCGACGCGCCGCCCGCCTCGAGGCCCATGCCTCTAGCAGACGACTCATACGACTTCACCAAGACGGTTCCGCCATCGCCACCGCCTCGAGGTTATAGCCTCGATGGGCGGCCCCGACGACCGGCCGCCTCGACGCCCATGCCTCGTCTTGGCGGCTCCACGCCGACTTCGCCCGCACGGAGTCCGCCACTGCTCACCGCCCGCCTCGAGGCTATAGCCTCGGCGGGACGGCTCTAACGCGCCACCCGCCTCAAGGCCCATGCCTCGGCGGGCGGCTCATACGACTTTGTTCAAGACGGCTCGCCATCGCCACCGCCTACCTCGAGGCTATAGCCTCGGTGGAGCGGCCACGACTTCACCAAGACAGTTCCGCCATCGCCACCGCCGCCTCGAGGCTATAGCCTCGGCGGGGCGGCCCGACGCGCTGCCCGCCTCGAGGCCCATGCCTCGGCGGGCTCTGCACCGACTTCGCCCGCACGGGCTCCGTCACTACTCACCACTCGCCTCGAGGCTATAGCCTCAGCAGGGCGGCCCCGACGCACCACCCGCCTCGAGGCCCATGCCTCGCCAGGCGGCTCCGTCTCGATTTCGCCAGACGGCCTCTCGCCATCGCCACCGCCACCTCGAGGCCCATGCCTCGGCGGGCGGTTCAAGACCGACTTTGTTCAAGACGGCCGCCGCCATCGCCCACCTCGAGGCTATAGCCTCGGCGGGTGGTTCCGTCTTGACCACCAAGACGGCTCCCGCCTCGCCACCGCCCACCTCGAGGCTATAGCCTTGGCGGGCGGCCCGGCAACGCCACCCGCCTCGAGGCCCATGCCTCGATGGGCGGCTCCGGCCGACTTCGCCAAGACGGCTCGCTCATCGCCACCGCCCGCCTCGAGGCCCATGCCTCGGTGGGGCGGCTCCGCGCCGACTTCGTCCGCATGGTTTTCGCCACTACTCACCACCCATCTCGAGGCTATAGCCTCGGCGGGGCGGCCCCGATGCGTCACCCGCCTTGAGGCCCATGCCTCGTGGGGTGGCCCCACGCCGACCTCTCCGGGGGTATCCGAACTCCCGAGGGGCCGGCGGTGACAGGATTGCGTCCGATCGCCCCTCAGGACCGCGGGACCTGTCCTCGCGACCTCAGACCATGTAGACGAGAGAGTTATCGTTGCAGGACACCAAGGGGTAGCCCACACCCTAGGATCGTTGGGAATATTGGTATGCTGTTGGGGATGTTGTACATATGTAAACCTAGTCGGTATAATGTATTTAAGAAAATATACCTAAATTACCCTCTCTCTCTCTCTCTATGGGGGCAAGAAGGTAAATGTCCCTTCTTGCCCCTTATAAGTAAAGCCCCTTGGGCATGTAAGGGGGGCTCCTCATTCTTCATACATGAGCAATACATTCATACTTACATGTCTTTGGCTCCTCCCTTTGGTCCTTCTCCCAAGACAAAGGGTACGGAGGGCACTCCGTACCCACTGTCTAGCCTTTTTATGCTATGACAATTAACATCATTGAGCAGTTCAACAGCAAGACCAAGGGTGTCCAAACCCACCACACCAGCAGTAGCCCTCATCATCCACCGCAGAGCACTAGCCATTTTCATCACAGAGCAGGGGTAGAGACAGAGAGGGAGTAAGGGAGGGTGATACCTTATTTCAGTGCAACCACGACGGCGACCCTACCACCAGCACAACCCTCATCCATCTCCTTCAGTTTGCATAAATCACACAAACATCAGGACACAACTTAAGGTTCAAGCATAAAAATCAAACTCAATAAAAGACATTAAGCTAACAGAGAGGAGAATAGAGGAAGGATGGGGAAAGCAAAGCCAGGGGGCTAGGGCTTGAGTGGAGGAGGTCGAGCAGGCACGGGCCACACTAGAGAACCAAGCTAGGCACGCGAGCAGGTAGTAGGTGTAGGTGGTGGTGCAGGCGACACGCGGGGCCAAGCCCAGTAGCTTGGGTGGCGGCGTCACCGTAGTTGTGGCACGACCGTGACACTGCACAAGACACTCTTATCGTACGAGTGTCTTGTGTAGTGCATCGTGGTGTCACAACCAGTGGCGACGGGATCGGGCGGCGGCGTCGAGGTCGGGGGCAGTCAGGTGGGGAGGGGAATGGACGAGAGTAAGGGCGGTGGGGAGTGACAAGTTAGGGCGGATGCAAACCCTAGTAGGTTTCTACTAATAAAGAGATATCACAGACGGTTCTATTATGGAAACGTTAGTGATAGTTATCACAGACGGTTTCATAATAGAACTGTCTGTGATATGAGACATATCACGGACGGTTCTATTATGGAACCGTCTGTGATATGGTTGTTCTCAAGTTCTATGTTTTGAGCATATTATCATGTATACATGCATTAATTACATGACATGAAGAAATTACATGTTTATATGTCAATTTTGCCATTTAAATATCAATAAAATTTGCTTTAACTATGATACATATATATCGGATCGGATATAATTAATTTATTCCACTAATATACCTATTTATATATATATATATATATATATATATATATATATAGAGACAGTTTAGTGGAACAAATTAATTATATGGTCAAACATATAATATAGTAACTTCACCTCCAAACTAGATTTTTTTTTCATTTTGGAATTTTCATATGGTCAAACATCGTGGCCAGTCGCTTCTTACAAAGATTTAAAAAAAAGTAGAAACCTAAATAAACAAAGTTTTTCTAGTAGTGGAGGTAGGCTACTATCTCTGTCTTCAAAACTTCGTAGGCGGCGGCGTCAGCATCGGACGGTTCCTGATCACCAGTGAACGAAGCCCGAAATATGTTGACCCGCTGACACGCTCGTTTGAGTGTCTCCCGAAGACCCTCGGACTGTAGAATCAACACGAATTTAGCTCATAGGCTCTCTTCCCCCTTGCTTGAGGGGTCTCGGCATGGTCGACTCGGTCGCCCGCCGCCTTGATTAAGCAGTCCAAGTGACGGCAAGCCTCCTGAAGATGTGCAACATCGTTGTGGAGGACGACGTCGATGAGGCGGTAAACTCGTCAGAAGTGGGAGATCACCCGTAAGACGCGACGGAGGAGGATGTCAAGACGGCGGAAGGTGGCCATCACCTGCTCTAGCAAATCCTCGAACAGAGGAGTGAAGTCACTGTTGAAATTACAAGTTTTTTAGAGATCCGCCAACGCATTTACCACGAGAGGTGCTCAGACAAGATGGCGCGAGTAGGCAATCAATACCGGCGACAAGGAAACAGGCCAAGAGGGAGCCATAATTCTACTTTAGAAGTATAGAATTATATGTGGGGATGATCATCTTCAATGGCGAATGATCCTTTTTATTAAACAAGGAATAAATTCGGCGTGTGAGACGAAGAGACGTATCGGGGAGCCAAAGTGGCATTGATGCAACAAAAGACGACGGCGATTTATGGCGACGAAGAAACGAAGAAAAACACACCGAGAAACACACCGAAGTGATATTATCACAGACGGATATAATTAAAAAATGTCTGTGAAGTACAATTATCACAGATGGTTCGTGTTCAGAACCGTCTGTGAAGTATCACAGCCGGTGTTTAATATGAACCGTCTGTGATATTACCTCTTCACAGATGGTTTTTAGCGTAGGCAGTAACACAGACGGTTATCAATATGAACTGTCTGTGATTGCATGTAATACAGATGGTTTTAGTCAATCGTTTGTGATGAGGCGTCTAGTATTAGCCTTTTTATAGTAGTGTATGCTCAGTGGCGGTAGTGAAGGATGATTCAGACGTACTAGTCGTCAGTCAATCAGGTACTTCTCATGGATGGATTTTAGATTCAAGTTGTTGCTTCGTATATGTTCGGCGAGTGAGATGTTCGACAAAGGATCTATACGCCCGTCGCATGGAACTGTTCACTTAGCACATTGCAAGGAGTATTCAATTAATAAGATGGGAATGGTTACATTGGAGATGTATGATGCAGAACATCGCACACTAATGGGAGTTTGGTATGTTCCTGAATTAAACAATAATCTAATATCTGTGAGGTCGCTTAAGGTCGAAGATTGTGAGGTATCACTTCGAGGTGGAGTCATTCGAGTTACTTCTAAAGTGCAGGTAATCATGGAAAGTATCTAGAACAATGAAGGATTCCGATTGATGGGTAATCATCAGGGAAGAGTAACTAATGGGAGAACTGATAAAAATCCTAATCAGGAGAAAGAAACCATGTCGACAACGGTAGGTAGGTACTTAGATCTCATCTGCAGTTATGTGCGAAACTACAAAGATGGTTGCAAAATCTAGCAGACGCAAATACGAAGGTGCAAGCTGTTGAAAGAAGGAAGACGTGGTGTGACCAACCACGAGGTACCGATGGGCAGGTGGAGCACGGAGGCGGTACAAACCTATGACATGGAGGGCTATAGGAACATGAGGTGTGGTTAACCAAACTACACAACTAAAGTGCTCTCAGGTGGAGTATCCAGGCAACCAATCTCAAATACCGATGCATATTACGGTGATGTGCATAAGCTCTTGTGGTGGTGGCACTCCCAAAGGTGGGAGAAAAAAGAAAAAAATGGAAAAACAAAAAATAGCGGAGCCAACTTGGAGCAAATTCTTAGAGGAGCGTGGTGACTTCAACAGATATGAGTCAAGGTGGAGATTGTTGAGTATCAATGACTCATATCCTAACCTATTATGACTTGGAGACATGTTCTACAAGGATTCCTATCATAATCTTATTAAGATTAGGATTCCTACTTTCTTTGGAGGAGAACTAGGGGTCACTGTATAAAGTTACGAGACATAGTTATAGAGAACACACTACTACAAAAAAGCTAATAATGGACATCTCATCACAGACGGTTGACCAAAACCGTCAGTATTAAATACAATCACAGACGATTTTGGTTTTGCGACCGTCTGTGTTACTAGCTGAGCTAAAAACCGTCTGTGATGACCATAATATCACAGACGGTTCTTGTTAAGAACCATCTATGATATTCACAGACGGTTCTTAACAATAACCGTCTGTGATATTATGGTCATCACAGATAGTTTTTGTTTGAAACCGTCTGTGATTCGCAGCGCGAGATGGCGAAAATTTTTGGACACGTGCGCAGGAGGCCAAATATTTTGGCGTTGTCCTTATATATTATAGCCACCCCCGCCTTGTATTCCATCAGTCTCTCCCCTCCCCATGGCAAGCTCTGGCGACCACCCTCGATTCCCCGGCGCGGTTCGGTGAGGAGACACAGCCGACGACGAGGATGAGGAGGAGGAACACGCAAGACCGATCGAAGCGGCGCCCCATCCCCCCGACGACGCTGACTACCGCCGTGAGCTCCTCCGCCTCCAGTTGTGATGCCACGGTTCACTGCACAAGGCACTCTTGTTGTAAGAGTGTCTTGTGTAGTGTCACCGTCGTGACACAATGGTGACACTGCCGCCGCCTCTCCTTTATTGCCAGTGATATCCCCCATCCGATCCCCTCCCCTCTCTTCCTTGTTGATATCCCCCATGCCAGTAAGTGATCAATCACTTTTCGTCTCCCCCTGCCTTGTTGCATTTGGTGGCTCTAAGTGGTGACCGTGGTTTTCTTGTGAATGAATAGATCAAAATAAGATTGCGGATTTTGAGATAAGCTCATGGACATTGACAGCGAGCACCTCGACATCCCTGACTCCGAGCACCAGGCCATCGTATGCCTCTTCGTCTCGGACTCATTTTCCTCCCTAGCCACAAATCTGAACCTGAACAGATTTTGGTTTCGCGCACTATCCGGTAAAACAGTCATAACTTTTGCATACGAACTCGGATTGCGACGTTCTTTGGCTCGTTGGAAAGCTAACGAAAAGTTAAATCCAAAAATCCATATATTGAGCTCAAATTCTCTTCATAGGACTCGAAAAAGTAAAACCCCAAAAAAAGGTCGTTTTGGGCATCAAAACGGCCTTCGTTTCAAAGACTGCTACTGCTCGTCAGCCGCCCGCTTTGAGTTTTCTTTCATTCCAGATTCTGTAATCAACCATATGTAGATACTCGGGTCTAACTGTCCAACAATTGATTGGTTTGGCTCAAAATTCGAAAAAAAATTGTAATAGAAAAAACTATCACAAACGGCGTCTTGTTCAGAACCGTCTGTGAAAATAGACTATCACAGACGGTTATTGTTCAGAACCGTCTGTAATGGCATCATATCATTATTGACCGATAAAGTCAGAAGGTTCAGAAAACCGTCTGTGATGACGATTTTGAACCGTCTATGATGACATTGTCTGTAGTAGTGACACAAGCCACAAACCAACTCACCCAAAGGAAGAGACGCACGAGGGGATTAGATGCTAGGTTATTCTATTGCACTAGATTATTGTAGGACAAGGATACAGGGATCTTAAAATGTTTGAGAGGGTTGTGAGGGAGCGACAATCCCTTGTACTATTTTAAGATTGTGCTTAAAAATTTTGTGATCGGCTTGTCCAATCTTTCTCTCTCGTTATTATTATTTCATTGTTGATATTAGATTTTCTCTGCGGGATTCATCTACTTCATTCTAGATATCGTGTACGCTCGTACAGTATCTCGCAACTCTGATCCGATCGAGATGCTGCTGCACATAAGAAGGGTATCAGACTATAAAAAACACGGACTAAGATCAACCCATGTATTTTCGCTTGCTGGGTGATTACGCCAAAATCACCCGGATTCTTGGCATCATCTTGTTTATATCGATATGTAGATTGAGTTGATCAAATCAAATTTTCTTGTCACACCATTTGCATCTTCGATCACCCTAACACTGCAAGGCAAAGCAAAGCCAAAAGACAACCATGCAATACATATCTGATCCCTTCTATGTTGAAGATTTTAAGATTAGTTACATGTGCTTCAGTAATTGAAAGAGTATACATGTCAAGCAACTTACAATTAGTTCAGGAGCCAGGCGCCGGCGAGCCGGCGCGTGAGCACATGCTGCTGGCCGCCGGCGCGACTGCGGCCTGGTGGTCGGCGGCCCGCGTCGCGGCGCACCGGTACGCGCACGTGGCGACCCAGAACGCCCACGGGAGCGCGACGAACGCCAGGCCGACGGCGGGGAGCCAGCCCGGCGCCTCGCTCGGCGGCAGCACGACGTAGCCCACGAGGCACCCGCCGCCGGAGAGCACGGAGAGGAGGAGCAGCGCCGTGACCAGCCACACGCACGCGCTGCCGGCCGGCCGCCCGCACTCCTCCTGCTTGGGCGCGGCCATTGTTGGAACTTGGAATCAAACGGCAATAAACAATGCTAAACTCAGGTCAAGAACAAGAAACAATACAGCATGGCAATTACATCAATCAATTGCTTTCTGGCCTTGTCTTCTTGTTCTTGGATAAAAAAATGTGCCAAAAGGCTTTGATGTGTTATTTTGTTTTCCTTTTGTGGATCTTGGAGGAGAAGCAGAGGAAATGTTCAAACAAAGGTGGCCAAAATGGAGGGAGAGGTGCAGAGAGAATGGTGGGGAGTTAGCTGCACACTCTATAATAAGCTAATAGAATTACCATGCCAAAGATGGCAAAAGCATTTCCTTTGCATGTCCAAGACTTGCTGCATCAAGTGGTGTATCTGAATATTTCCACTGCAAAACAGATCAGATCAGATAATAACTCTGCTGCAATCACACACATTGGTCCATTCATGATCTGAAGATACAAGCATTCATCAGTATTTTACGTTTACACAAACTCCCCTCCACAGCTCACACAAACACGATCTCAAAAGAAAGAAAAAAATCCAACCAAGGAGAAAGAAAGGATCAAAGGAAGCACAGGCTCCATCCAAATTACACACAAGCAGCCACAACCTGAGCGCACACAAGCCACTGATCAGCCTAGCACACTGTAAAGATCCCCACTGTAGAAGCCGTCACCACCCTTGTCCTTTGTGCTCTTCCTCTTGAAGAAGATTATGTCACCAATGAGGGGAACGATGGGCTTCACCTTCTGCGCCTTCCTCCTCCTGCCGCCGATCAGCTCGTCGTCGATCTCGCCGAGGCTCAGCGCGTGGCTGAACGACGGCAGGTACTCGCTGTACGTACTGGACTTCTCGCCCCACCGCTCGCTCCGCACCGTGGCTGTCACGTCGGTGTCTCCCCCGATGCTGCGCCGCGCCGCCGCCGCCTTGTCGGCCTCCATCTCGGTCAGCTTCGAGAGGCCTCGGTGGAGCTGCGCGTTGAGGCTGGCCACGGCCATCTCCATCTCGGTGCCCCTCTTCTTGAGCTGCACCACCTCCTGCCTCGTCTCGGCCACCTCCGCCTCCAGCTTCTTGATGGAGCTCATGATCATGAGCCGAGCTTCCACGTCTTGGCCATCATGCTCGTCGTCCTCCTCGTTTGGCGATCGCGATGATGCGAATGACGGCGGGGAGGACGGCGCAGAGTACATAGGCACAACGGCTGGCGTTGCCTCTGGTTCTGGCTCTATTTCTGTCATTGCATTTGGAGAAAGGGTAGTAGTACTGCTACTACTGCGATCCTCATGCTTGGCACTAGGGGTGGAAATGGTAATGGCATTTGCATTGGCAATGGGGTTGGCAATGGCAACAACATTGCCATTGGGCCTGACATGTCTCTCACCGACAAGGATGCGCTCCCCGAACACCGCGACCGCCTCCTTGACGGACCGGAAAGGGCGGGCGGTGTCGACCTCGACACGGTCCGAGGCCATGGCCATCCTAGAGCCTGCAAGAAGGCTGGCGTTTCCTCAAGGATTTGGACTGTAAGCAACATTCACAAGCTCTTGGGGGCTAATATGAAGGTGAGGCTGGTTTCTTTGCTTCCACTTCAGTAGCACACTGGCCACCAGCTAGTCCCAAGCAACCAGTTTCCCAATAGCAACAAGCAAGAAACATGACTTGCCACCTAAAAGAAGTTAAAGAAAACTACCAAACCTCAAGTAGAAAATCTGCAGGAGTGGAAATGAAGCAGGGATGCTTTTTGGGCACTCTTGGCTCATTGACTGGCTCCAAGGATATGGTGGTAACAACTGCTGTCACAGCAACATGCTACACAACAGAACAGAAAATTCTGGTGTCATGAGATTGGTTGGGAGAAATCGTAGCTTTTTCAGTTGGAGCAGTTCTTGGAGTAGATAGGAACATTGTAACAAACTGCCCTGATATGGCAATCAGGAAAATGCTTCTTAAATGGCAGATATTACACATCAGTAGGTAAGAAACAGAAGAATGGAAGCAAACAAATCAGAGAAAGGAGTGCCTGCATCTCCCTAATGTCCTTTTCTTACTGTTAGACTCAGCAGATCAACAACATAACATATGTAGTTATGTTAAAAGGTCCTCTTGTTAGTATAAACAGCCTTTCCAGTGAGAGGAATGACGTTTGGTACACTTCTGATGATAGCATGGTTAAAACGATAACAAGTGTTTACCCAAAGTGTAGGTACGGAAATGACAGCATTTATTACAGTTCAGTAGTATATTTAAAGTTTTGAAGTTCATGCATAAATCATCAGTAAATCCACCTTAGAGCCGTAAAAATTAGAAGTGGGTTCTGGAGTTCAACCTAACTGTGTAAGGAGCCCATAAATAACACATTTATCATATAATATGAGTGCATCCTTGGTACAAATTGGAACATATCTAGCAAACCAATAGGTTGTAAATTCTCGCAAATCTTCCAAATGTATCAGCACGATAACTTTACCAAATAAAAATGGAAGAATATCCACTTAGCACATATTTTTCATGGTATAACTTAACAAGTTGCAAACAACAGCTCATTCCTTCTCTCTGAATCCAAATGCAACATGGAAAAACAAACCAAACTATCACTAAGATTGACAAAATTAACTGTAACATCCCAATTTTCGAGTTTCAAAAATCTTTTAGCGTAGTTTAGCCCTCTATAAAATTTCACCAAATTTTTATTGAAATAATAAAGCTTAAATGGGACTTTCTAAAGTCAAAACAATTTAATGTGATTAATCTAAAAATCAATTAATTCCAGAATTATTTATTTGTGTTCTTTGTGCTTGGAAGTATTTTCCAGATTTTTCTGGGAATTTTCTGAGTTCATTTGCTATTTTAATTTGCCATTTGGACTTTCTATATTTTCTAAAATATAAAACTAATTAAAAATCCAGGAAATACCAATGGGCCGCTTTCCTATTCCTGCGGCCCATTTCTCTTGCTTTTGGCCTAGTCCATTGGCACATTTCGCCGTCACAGCCCAACCCTCTCTCTCTCTCTCTTCCACCCGCGCGTGCCCCTGGCCCCACCACCCACCAGACCAGCGTGTGTGACGCAGATCTTCCAGAGCCATAGCCGCTAACATGTGGGCCCACTCTCGTGCTACTGTTCATCGTTTCTAAATGGGACTCTGAGTCCGTGTTCGTGTCGTTGTCGCGTTCCTTCCTTGCGACCCATGCCTACGGGCTATAAAAGCCCTCGACGTCCACGTCAAAGTCACCGCCTCAACCCTAGCCGCCAATCCCCTAAGGTCCCGAGCTCGATTTCGCCGTCATTCTGCCAGAATCAGAGGTTGAACCCTAGCACCACCGCCGCTGTTTTTCATCGATTTCGTCGCCGCCGATGAGCTTATGTCGCCGTTGTCTACTCCTTCGGCTTCACCTCACCGCGTTCTACACGGTGCACCCCTTCTCTTCACCAGGGAGGTCCCATAGCGCCACACCGCTGCTTCACATCGCTCTTTGTCCTACCTCACCGCCACCAGTGTTCTAGTCATCGCCGGTGACCATTGGGTCTCGTACGCCACCCATTCGCATCGCCTCGTCCCTAGGAACCTGTTGCGCGAGTCCAAGCCCTCGTCGAAACACTTCGCTGTCGTTTTGCCGTTGACCCGAACCACCGTCGTCGCCCTCACCGCCGTTGGCCTCTTTGTCGACCATCGCTGTCGCATCAAAGCCATTGGATGGTCGGAGCGAAGCTTGCCGAAGCTTCCTTTCCTTTCGCCGCCGGCCGCCGCCGCCGCCGAAATCAGAGCTACTATTGATCTCCATCGACGTGGCTGCCTACGTGTCCACCACCTCACTGCCACTTGGTGCCATGCCGGCATGAGCCCGCGCCGCGTCAACCTTGCATCGCATCGCCGCCACGTCATCGCCTCTGTCCCACGTGCCTACCACGTGTACCCCGCCGCCTTCTCATCCACCACCCCGCCTAAACCCTAGATCCAGTCAACGTGGACTTAGTCCATGGTGGACCAAGCCAATGACATGTGAACCCCACATGTCAAAGCTCTATGAACCTATGAGCCCGTAGACGTGGACCAAGTCCGTGGACCCGGTCTACAGATCGTGGGTCAACCTATCAACTTCTATTCCAATTTTTGGGATTTTCATTAATTTGTGAAATTCTTTTCCAAGTGTGTCCCCACCTGTCAGTTTTCCCTCTCCCTTTTTTTTCTTTTTCCTTGATTTTCTCAGCCGACCAATTTCCAAGAGTCCGTTCTTCCTCAAACGAACTCTAATTGAGTCCATTCAAATCTCTAAATTCATTTAAATTCAAGCTCTATCTTCATGTGATTTTTATTTAATCTTTGGAGTTCATTTGTTACTCTATTTTGTATTTATTTGTGTTTTCGCTTTCATTTGCGAGTAGACGTTGATACTTCGGGAGCGTTCGAGGAAGGAGAAGTTGATCAAGCTCGAGACTAGTGCCAAGACTTGTTTCAAGACAAGTTGTTATTTGACCATGTTGCACCCAGTTTTCCAAAATTATTTTGATTCAAACTATTACATGTTATTTCAATTATTTAATTCTTTAATATTTTGGGATTAGCCATGCACCTACTTGATTATGTCCACCTTGCTCATTGTATTACTATGATCATTTGTCACCCTAGCTTGGTTAATTACTAGTTGGTATTATCATAACACCAACGTGGGTTGGGTAAACACGATTTGTATGCTTAGTCATGCAACGGGTCATTGATACCATTTTGAATTACAAATATAAACTTGACTAAGTGACTATGGAATACCTTTGTGAAAAGCTGTGCGCAGTATATTGTCAACTGTTGATGACATGTGTTGCACTTAATCAACAGGGTGCAAAAATATTTAGATTGGGGTAGGTGGAAGAAATTGTGATATGATGGAGTTGTGCGCGTTTGGGAAATATGAATATTGGTAACTTAGAGTAGTTTGGTAGTCTCTCCTTTGCCAATTAAGGACTTAACTTTGTGAGCCATTGAACTAAGTCATAACTGTACGACCACATACCTGGTATGGGACAGACCTAACTTAGTAAGTTATGGAGTCTCGACATTGACTACTCAGACAGTAGGTTAAGCTCTGTGCTAGGGTAGAGGTGTGATTATCTCTCTGTCACATTTATAATCGGTTCGCCGTCTCCAGGTCCAACAGTGTGCGATGGGCCAACAACCTCTGTGGGGTTTGGTGCCGGCAATATGCACAACGGGATGATCAATTCTTGATATGAAGTTTTAGAAAGGTTTTGTTATGATTGGTGCAAGGTACACTGGTTATATCGTGTAGGTAAAGTGCACAACCTTTGCAGAGTGTTAATCAATCTATTCGAATAGCCGTGTCCATGGTCATAGACATGCTCAGGGATTTTACACGAGTGATAGATTTTCATAAAAACAAGTGGGAAAAGGGACAGCTATGTGATTTAACTCGTGTAGTTGTGTAAACGAAATTGTTTATGCTTTGTGGCCTTTGTGAAAATATTTGTTAAACTATTATTGTTTATTTGTTTTAAATTACGCTATCAATATATTATTTTTATTCAAATGCAAATGATGCTCTTTTTTGCAAAATAACCATAGAAATCATTTCCATGGAAATAAGTTATCATCTATAATTGCATTATGTGATACAACTTGCTGAGTACTTGGAGTACTCAATCTTGTTGTAATCATCACTCAGCTAAAGTGGGGGAGTTTTTTCATGCTTTTGAGGAGGAGTTTCACGAGGAGGTTGATCGCTAGGCCTTGATCCTAGTCGTTTGCATGTGGCAAGACGATGGGTTTTCGTTAGAGTTGCTTTCGCTCCGCTGCCGTTTCTTTACTTAGTGCTCAGCCCTGTATGACTTAATAAGTGTAAACTCGACTATAAAGTCGCAACCATTATTTATTATTCAAATTAGTCGTTTATTCTTATATTCGCTATGTGTGGAATGATATTCATCTATGTTGATACTGTTGTGCACTAGCACGTGTCCGAAGATGTGTGCCAAAAACGCCACAACCATGACACTAGGAGCGAGGCTCATGCATGTGGCTGGAGGCACTGGCGCCTCATGCATGACGCCGGATCGCACCATTATCATCTGTTATCATTGAGGTAGCACACGCAGAAACATCGGCGCCGGTTGCATGCATGATGGATCCATGGACGCACGGTTCATTATCATCTCTGCTTATCATTGAATGTGTAGCATCAAAGTTGATCAAAGCCTCCTTGTTTAATATCTTGGCCGAAACATCGCTTCTTCCTTTCTTCAACTTTTTGTCATCTCTTCCTCGAGCCCTTGCATGTTCACAAGGCCGGTCCGGCTTGTTAACGACATCGCCGGGTGGGCAATTCATGAGAACTTCCCGCTTTCTTTTCATGGACCTTGCCAGTGGTTTCGCCACCGTCGACTTCTCGCCCCGCCTCAAGGCACGGTTCTTCATTTGGCATTCACCCGACGCTTTGCGAATCATAAGATGTTTGGCGGCGCCGCTCATGACATGGCCGCCCCATCTTCCGAACAAGCCCATCGCCGCGGTCGGCGGCGGACTCCGCCATGGAGGAGGCCAACTTTTCACTGCGCAGACGGCCATAGCAGTACATCATCCACCGCGCAACGCCTTCCAGCGCCCAAGATCATGCGCAGCCGGACGCCCGACCCCAAGATCCGTGGTGTGGGACTCGAGGTCGGGAGGCCACTCCGGCTGCTGGCGGCGTTCGTTGGCGGCGCCAAGGTCAAGAACGTGGTGGCGGCGAGATATCCGACCTCTGTGGCCGGGCTCTTTTTGCCATTGGGCACGAGCTCCGCCTTTCGGAGAGGTCTGCCATTCTAGTGGTACGGCCTCGGTGGTGATGGTTTGCAATGGGCAAGATACCAGACATTAAGTACATCCCCTTTCCATTTGGCGTTGTACCGTCACTGTTTGATGAAATGCCTCGCGCTTTGTTGTAGTAGATTTCCTTTTTGTGTGTATGAGCGGTGGATCGCGAGATGTGTATACATGCAGCTTTGTTAGCTTGCAATTGGAGCCTTGGAGGCCTATTATCTAGTCGTTTATATCTGACTTTATGTTTGTTTGTTGCTTTGGTGAAAAATAATGCGGGTCTAAAAGAGGCCGAGGGTCCCGAGGCCCCGAGGCTGACGGCGTTGAGGCTTCGAGGGTCCCGAGGCCCTCGGGGCACGAGGCACGAGGCTCGAGGGTCCCGAGGCCCCGAGGCACGAGGCTCGAGGGTTCGAGGCCCCGAGGCCACGAGGCTTCAGTCGCGAGGCCCAGGGGCACAAGGGTGCGAGGCCGAGGGTCCCGAGACTCGAGGCCCCGAGGGCACGACGGGCACGTGTTGGAGACTTCGAGGGTCCCGAGACTCAGGAGCCCTCAAGGTCGCAGGCCTGAGGGCACGACGACGCACCTGGGTGCGAGACTCGAGGGTCCCGAGGCCCCGAGGGCACAAAAGGCATGAGGCTTCGAGGGTCCCGAGGGCCTGAAGTGCGAGGCCTCGAGGGCACGAGGCACGAGGCCCCGAGGGCACCGCGAGGCCTCGAGGCGTGAGGCCCTGTGGCCCGCGGGCGCAGAGGCGCGCAAGGCGCGTCTACAGCGGCGCACAGGGCGAGGGCACCATGAGGTCCCTAGGTGTATGTGATCGCTTGTCTTGCTTAAGCTAATCTTGAGAACCGGCAGCACATCGCTAGGGCACTCTGACATCCTACCCAGACGCCGCGAGGGGCACTGGCACGTATAGTCAAGGATGTTCGTGTAACACGTCGTGCAGTGTCTGCAGTATCCAACAGCCTCAAACCACTTAGTGGGTTGGTGGCCTAAGCGCCCGGCAAGGGCTCACGCCCTTGTGCAGTACTTGTCAAGTATAGATCATTTTCAACGGGGAGGTGGTCTGATTCTCGATAGTGTAGCCCTCTGCACCCCTTGGGCTAGCTAGGGCGCCAAAGGGGCAAATAAGAATGTTCGTGTGTGAGGGTACGCGAGGGAACGCGAGGGCTTCGTGTACCGCCGCGCGTTTTGTGTCCTCTCACGCACTACGCGCCTTCGCCTTCGAGGCCACCGAGCCGAGGCATAGTCTTAGAGGCCGGTGCATCGTACTGCAAGCCTATGTAGGGAAGAAGTCTTGGACACAAGGTCATGAGCCGTGGAATAGCTCTTCGAGGCCGGCGGCAAGGCCGGGTGAAGCCTAAGTAGGCGAAGTCTTAGACGCGAGACCGCCGAGCCGAGGCATAGCCTTCGAGGCGGCGGGCGCCGGGCGGCCTAAGCAGAGCCGGTCTTGACGCGAGGCCGCCGAGCCGAGGCATAGCCTTCGAGGTCGGTGGTGCATCGGCGGCCTAAGTAGGCGAAATCTTAGACACGAGGCAGCCAACCGGCATAGCCTTCGAGGCCAGCGGTCAGTCGCCAAGCGAGGGTAAGTTCGGTTTGACGCGAGGTCACGAGCCGAGGCATAGCCTTCGAGGCCGGGCGGCGTCGAGTGAAGCCTAAGTAGCGAAGTTCAGACGCCGAGGTCGCTGAGCCGAGGCATAGCCTTCGAGGTCGGGCGGCAAGCGGTTAAGCTTGGTAGGCGGCCTTGACGCGAGGTCGCTGAGGAGCGAGGCATAGCCTTCAGGCCGTAAGCATGGCCGAGGCGAAGTTTAAGTAGGCGAAGCCTTGACGCGAGGTCACGCCGAGCCAAGGCATAGCCTTCGAGGCCGGGCAGTGGTGTCGGCGAAGCCTATGTAGACGGTTGTCCTCCTCTTGTTCCGCTGCTTGACGAGAGTTATCGAAGTAGAACTCCTCGTAATCGCCGCAATTTCGAGCTAGAAACGCTGCAAAGGATGTAGATAACACGAGCGTTCCCTACGGAAAGAGAGAATGATCAACACTTATTTCTTGTAGCAAGATAACATTCGCTTGACATGAGAATTGATCGAAGTCGCTGTCGTGGGACAAGTAGAGTCCCATCACTTTAGATATTAAGATCTTCGAGGTGATAGCCTTATGCTAACATGATAGTCCTTGATCAATATTCGAGCTGTGCCTGTGGAGATGATTCGAGCTATGAGGCTGCGGTCATGGACATATCAAAGGGTGGCCACGAGACTAAATCGTGGGGCACCGAATAGCCCATAGGGGTGGTAGCCCCTCAAAGACTTGGAGGCACCCATGAGGCTAACTCATGTGTATCTTGAAGGTGCGCCCACAACACTAAATCATAAGCACATCGGAGGGCGCCCAAGATCCCTAACTAGTATAGTAAACACAGAGGGTCGACATCAGCAATCCATGGGCATTTCATGGGGAAAATGCTATCAATAACTTGAAACCTATTTTAGTAAAGACAAAGAAGGAAGAAAACTGAACAAAGACAAGGCATCCAGCTAACGAAGTTACCCAGTACCTACAAATATGACAGCTTAATTAACCTATTTTAGTAAAGACAAAGAAGGAAGAAAACTGAACAAAGACAAGGCATCCAGCTAACGAAGTTACCCAGTACCTACAAATATGACAGCTTAATTAACAAGCCTGAATGACCAGAACACATGATACACATCCCCTCGCAAGCATCCTTACCCATGGATCTGTATCATGGAAGATTTTAACCAATTAGGAGAAAGAAAAACTGAATACATCTAGAATGTGAGATCCTTTGGATCCTCAATTATTTTCCAGAGGGCTTGCAAAAAGCCAGCAAGATCAGCCCATAAATCTCTCTCTTAATGAAATGACACGCAAAGCTTTTAAGATCAGCTCCATAAACGACCCGATGGTCAGCAGTAACATTGGCCTAGAAGCATTGATAACGCACAAATATCAGTCGAAGTTTTAGGAATTACAGAAGCTAACAAATGTAAGTGCAGAGGTACATAGCATTATCATCATAATGAACTTGAACTTCATCTGGCTCTTGATCACGATTTTACCGCGTTTAGTCCCAACAACAGTTGGTTGTGAAGCACCAACAGCCATGATTGCTCCCTGTTTCAAGGGTCAGATATTTCAGGTTAGGCATGGTACACTACAAGGGAATAGAAATAAGCCAGAAGTACTGAAGACAAGATAATTGAAGGAACTTCACATACAGTTCCAGGCGGTAAGATTGCATCAGATCTATCAATTCCAAACATGCCAATGTTTGAAAGAGTAAAGGCACTTGCAGATTGAACATGATCTGTTATTACTTATTAGCAGACATGAATAGCAAGGTAATTAATTATATCTCACGAGATTGTTAGTGCAAGCAATAAAATTAAATTAAGAAAGTATTGTACATATTTTCAATCTTCAAACAAAAATATCACATCCAGCAAGAAACAAAACTGACGAAAAAAATTAACATTGGAAATGTGCACTTAGAAATAGAATACTTTCCAGAGATGTGCATTTTCCAGAGATGGGCAACAGAGATGGCGGACGGGAGCCCCTAAGTACTACCAGTTCGGCGTGAGCTTGTGTTCAGGGAATTCAGACTTGTTTTTTCAGTTGGGCTGTGCAAAGAGTTGTGACTTGTGGTTCAGACTTCAGATAGTCGAGCTTTCGAGTCTTCCGACAGCCTTGCTGCCAGTTTCTTGTTGTTCTGTACACTTGTCTCCCCTGTCGGCAAAAACAGGGCCTAAATACAGTAGCTAGCTAGTACTGCTGCTACCATCTTTGAACAAGAAGCTTTGGCATGCAGCAAAGGATCTATGGACAGAAGAATGAAACCAACACGTGCTTGACAAGTCGCTAGGACTAGGGCTATCTAATATGTGTGAACCGAGGAAACTAGTATGTCGGCTGGGACTCATAATGATCGGATTCACTCCGATTCAACCAAAAGAATCAAGTCCAATGTGCGACTGGATACACACGGTTTGGAGATCCAATGAGGGAGCCAAGAAATCGATGGGAGGCACCTCCTCGGCCGCGGGCTCTTGTTGCCAAGCCCATGATCCTTCTACGCGCGCGTTGCTGCTGGTGCCGCCTCCGCCGACTTGTTTGGGCCCGGCGACCGCGGCTGGCTTCGCCTTTGCCACGCCTGGAGCAGCAGCAGCCGGCCGCGTCGGCACCTGCTTTGGCGCTGGCTCATGCTCCGGCTTCTCGGGCTTGGTCGTCCATCTCGGCAAGCCCAGGGACGCGCAGGATGTTGTTGAACCGTGCCATGGCTGCCGCTGCCGCGCGCGGTCGGTCGACTAGATCGAAACTGACAATGAAGCAGAGTATTAATCGGATTCCAAAACCAAAACCGAGCAGATCGGTAAAGATCTTTATCTTCAATGGACATTGTACGAAGGCAAATTTTGATATATGCCATCCGGAATTCTAAATTTGGATATATGTCACTTTAAATCTTGTTGGCTTTGATATATACACACTCTAGGACACTTTTGCCGCTGGCTCTTCTTCTTCCTCTCCTTTTCTTCTCTCCCGACCACTGCCAACCCACCGAAGGACCACATGCTGGGATTGCTCCCGACTCCACCAACGAGCTTCATCGTCCCCACGCTTGCTTCTCCCGCGCAGTCCGCATCCTCGAGCGAGCGGCAGGATTGGGGCAAGAAGCCCGGCCGCGCGTCTTCCTACGAGAACTGGATCAAGGACAAGACCCTTGGCGGCATCGTCGAGCGAGAGCCGGGACAGGGAGAAGGTCCTCGGCCGCATGTCATTGAGCGAGAGCTGGGTGAAGGACAAGATGACCGACCGCTTGTTGTCAGACGATAGCGGCGAGCACACCGACCGCGCGCCGACGAGGGGGAGTTGGAATGGCGGCAAGAGGCATGCAACCGAGGATGACGCGACGGGGCTTGGCGTAGGTGAGGTCGAGGTCGCGGCAGTGGAAATCGAGGTTGGGCGTGAGGGTGCGGTCGGAGCGTATAGGAGAGGACGGCGTGCGCCTTCTTGGTGGAGCTGCTACGGTGGGCTTTGGGAGGCCGCAGCAGTGGCGGAGGAAGTGGAGCACCAGGGAGGAGAGGTCGCCTGCGCCGGTGAGAGAGCGTGGAAATGGTGGTGTGCAGAGCACAGAGCGGTGGTCAGGAGAGAAGAAAAGGGAGGAGGAGGAAGAGCCAGGGACAAAAGTGTCCTCGAGTGGTATATATCAAAGACAACAAGATTTAGAGTGGCATATATCCAAATTTAGGATTCCGGGTGGAATATCTCGAAACACTATGTTTTTTAGTGGCATATATCAAATTTTGCCTTGTACGAAGGTCCATGTAACTACCAACTAAAGAAATCACTGAATTGGGTTTTTGGTTTGGCCAAAAAAGGAATAAGCACGCTGCTGAACAAAAAACTCGCTCACTCCCTCCCTCCCTCTCCACGCCAGTAGGATTAAGAATTTCTCGCCTGGGGTGGGCGAGGTGTTCTCCCCTGCGCTCACGGGCTAGGACTCACATCGTAATAGGGCAAGGCTGGGGTAATCTCACCCCACGAGGGTCTGTGGGGCCCAACATGTGCAGTGCTTCTCCGATTTAGATCATATTTATACATTTAAGACCTTATATTTGTGTTTTTTGATGAAATTTTATATCCTATCTTTAAGTAATGTGTTATGTATTGTTGATTATTTGGAATTTTAAACTTTTGCAAATCTTGCATGAACTTTTGGCCTTGCTGAATTTTGAATTTGTAGCCCCCGTGAGGATTGGGTCGAGGGGAGGGGGAAGGGAGGGAGGGGGGCTCTTGCTTCGGCAGGCATAACGGGGCAGGGAGATGACTAGCGGGGCAGCGAAGAAGCGCCCCGCCCCATTGCCATCCTTATCCACGTGCACGCTCACATAGATATGGGGTAATTTGGTCCACATGGAAAATATGTATTTTGATAAATAAAAATTGCAGGACATGTTTTGCATTGACATTTTTTACTGACCTAACGGTGTTTGCAGGGGCATTTTAGCGAGCGGTCGCTGAGTGGTATTTTCATGATCCGCGAACTTTGCAATAGCATTTATCCAAGAGGGATTTACTATCTTAAGATCAACCTCATGAACTCAACCTCAAGGACATGTCCCTCATGCGGACATGTGTCATTCTTCCCATCATCTTCCACCTTACCCTCCTTCCCCTCTATGTCTAACACAAAAAAAAAAACAAAGTCCTACTCGAAAAACTTCAAATCCGAAACTTTCAAATCGGGAAATTTCAAATCCGAAACTTTCAATTCGGGAAATTTCAAACCGGGAAAATAAATCATATGAGACCTCATCACCTTTAGACCTATATTAGACACTTTTAATCTCATGACACATGACAAGATAAATCAACCATCTCTTGACAAGTCCACATGCTATGATTTGAAAGAGGTCTAAGCAAAAGTATAAAGGTGAGAATGTCTCATAAAAAAATATTTTCGGGGAGGTTGATGTGTGTCGCCCACGTGTAGTCCTCTCATGCGCCTACGTGGGAGCTCGTAGTGTGTCACTCCATGCGCGTCACTCTAAGGTGCTTCTGTGAGATGTTTGCTGTGGGGGAGACCTCAAAATAAGCACAATGTTTATCCAATTTTCCATATAAATCAACGGAAACCACCCTGCGTGTACGCGCGTGTGAATGACAACCCCCACTCACCACCACCACAAAAAAACAAAAAGATGGTCCAGTCGGATACGGATCCTCTACAATGATCGCTGTGCAATTATTGTTTTTTAATATGTGAACAGTACTCGACAGTGATACTATAGTAACAGCGAAATATTTACTCAACGATTTTATTGTAACGAAAAAACGTTGTAGCTACTGATATAGATAATTGTTTTTTGATCAGACAGTGTAAATTCCGTGCTAATGCACGACATTGTATACTTTCAATGCTGATGATTCATTCCGATCCAGCCCGCTGTTGTTTACCATTGACGTTGGCATTGACTTGCGGTTTCGTCGGCTCAATCTACCGCATGCAACATAAGTCAGGCTGCACCTTGACTGGGAGATTTTTTATTACATAATCCTTTTTGAAAAAAAATATATTTTATTAGCCAATTTTATTTTTAAATATCATCCTAGTGACCATGCCACCGCACATAACGTAACAAATACATATTGCCATGCCATCAATCCTATCGTAGCCAAACCCTGCCACTCTATTGGTGGTAGCGTGGTGGTATTGTTTTGCCACATCACCACCAGTGATGTAGCAAAACATGCCATTTTTTAGCTCAACACAGGACTTACCTCATAGCGTGGCAGTGTTGTTTTTCCATGACAAAAAAAGTCAGATTTAGAAATAAAGTTGGTGATGTGTTATTAATAAAAATAAATTAAAAAGAGGTTAAATAATAAAAATGAGCAAATTTTACTGTGGATCATATAATCTTACCATAGTTTCATTTTGCACCACCCTTAACAAATCATTTCACTTTGCACATTTTCTTACTTTTTGTTTCACTTTGACCACCTCTTTTTACTTTTTGTTTCACTTTGCACTAGGAGAACATCTTATCAGCGAGATTGAAACATGAGAGGCGTGTAGGGAGCGTGCCGACACCGAGGAACGGCCGGCGAGGTAGCGACAACCCAAAAAATAGAGAGAGAGAGAGAGAGAGAGAGAGCCATTTTGTCATCGTCGTCGTTATTGTGGCTGTTACCGGCGATGCTCCGGCTATTCTTCTCTACTTTCGATCCATTCCTAGCTCCATCTACCACTCCTCTCTCCATATTGTGCCTTGTCGCCGCCTCCCGCACCGTCATTCACCGTCAGTGCTCGAAGGCGACAAAATAATTACCTGGTACAAAGTGCAACAAATGGTAAGAAAAGGTGGTGCAAAGCGAAAATATTTACTAAGGGTTGTGCAAAGTAAAACCATGGTAAGATTACACGGTGCAAAGTGAAATTTACTAAATAAAAAATTTTCCTTGACTGGTCTACGACACCAGCGAGTTTCCACGGGAAGCTGACCACGTCAATTTGACCCCTTCCCATACATTGCAAATGGCTTTTCTACATCACCGACATATCTATTATCTTATTAAAGCAGAGTGAAAAGACGTTGCCACGTTTGCTCTCAAGGGCTAGAAATTCCCAAATTAATGGCCGGAAAAAGAGAAAGATCTACACTATCAATCGTGATGGGTCCAGATTATAATGTTATAACTGTCTAGATTAAAAGAAAGAGTCCAAACTGAAATTTGGAATAAAAATAAAATAAAATTAGAAATTTGATTTCCACATGAATTTACAAGTAAAATTCCTAAATAATTATAATTTGCAATTAAAATTAAAAAATGGAAATTAGATTTGTATACTAAATGCAACAAAAAACTGAAATTGAATAAAAATGAAATAAAATTAGCAATTTGATTTCGATACTAATTCAAATAATTATAATTCGAATAAATATTTAACAATAATTGGTAGTTAGATTTGTATATGAAATACAACAAAACAATAACTAAAATCCTGAATAAAAAGTAAAAATAATAATTTGATTACAATATGAATTCCAAAGTAAAATCCCTAAATAATTTTAATTCGGAATAAAAATTAAAGAAAAATTAGCAATTTGATTCGGATTCAAATTCCAAGAAAAAAAGAACTAAAATTCTGAATACAAAATAAAAGAAAATTTGTCATTTGATTTCCATACAAATTCCAAAGTAAAATCCCCAAATAACTAAAATTTTGAATAAATTAAATTAATTTAGCAATTTGATTTGTATATGAACTCCAATAAAAATAACTGAAATGTTGAATAAAAATAAAGGTTATAATGAGGATGACACGAATGGCGTCAGAGGACACACAAAAGAAGCCACCATGTTCGCTCTCAAGGTTATGTGTTTCTGTTGTTGCTTCCTATGGAATAGAAATAAAAAATAACTAAAAGTTTGATTAAAAAAATACAAGTTATAACGAGGATAACATGAAAGGTGCCGGAGGAGACCATGAAAGAGTGCAATGGTATCGATTTGTCATACAAGAAGACATTGACCCACGGGAAAGCAAAGAGTCAAGGCGTGAGAAGGATTTTGAGAAGGGACAATATCGTCGTCGCTCACCGAACCATTAAAGGTAAAGTCAAGTGTTGAACGAGCCAAGCGTAGCAATGATAAGTGGTGAACGTCAGCGTTGCTGAAGAAGTTAGTGGCTAAATAAGCTCCATGGTGGGGAAGCCTTGACAAAGAGGAGATGAACCTTTTGCATTGAAGACGAATTTCTAAGTAAAATCCCTAAATAATTATAATTTGGAAAAAAAAATAAACAAAATAGGAAATTTGATTTGTATACGAAATCCAACAAAAAAACTAAAACTTGGAATAAAAATAAAATAAAATTAGTAATTTGGTTTTGATACTAATTTGAATAATTATAATTCGAATAAAAATCAAACAATATTTGGCAATTAGATTTATATACTAAATACAATAAAAAATGAAATCCGAATAAAAATAAAATAAAAGTAGCAATTTGATTATAATACTAATTCTAAAGTAAAATCCCTAAATAACTCGTAATTCGTAATAAAAATAAAGAAACATTAATAGCTAGATTCGGATTCAAATTCCAATAAAACAGAACTAAAATTCTGAATAAAAAATAAAAGAAAATTTGCAATTTTATTTCCATACGAATTCCGAAGTAAAATCCCTAAATAACTAATATTTGGAATGAATTAAATAAATTTAGCAATTTGATTTGTATATGAACTCCAATAAAAATAACTGAAATGTTGAATAAAAATAAAAATTATAACGAAGATGACACAAATGGTGTCGGAGCAGACATAAAAGAAGCCACCACGTTCGCTCTCAAGGTCATGTGTTTCTATTATTGCTTTATATGGAATAAAAAAATAACTGAAATTTTGATTAAAAAAATACAAGTTATAACGAGAATAGCACGAATGGTGTTGAAGGAGACAAAGAAAGAGTGCAATGGCATTGATCTATCCTGCACAAAGACATTGACCCACGAGGAAGTGAAAAGTTGAGGCAGCGGCGACGACGGAGATGAGGACAATGTCATGCTGCTCGTCAGAGCTATTGAAGAGAAAGTCCAGTGATGAAGGAGCCAAGGGGTGCGATGACAAGTGGTGAGCGTTGACGTTGTTGAAGAAATTAGTGGCCAAAGAAGCTCGATGATGGGGAAGCCCTGGCAGAGAGGAGATGAAGTTTTACATTGAAGACGAACTATAGACGATATGGGGTCATTGGGTAGCTAGGAGTGTGCCATCATTGGTGTCGGACCCCAAATTTGGAGCTTGGGGTCCACTATGTATAACGTGTCATTCCCTGGATTAGTAGCTGACACACACAGTTACGTCGTGGTTTACTAACATAACTACAGGAGCTCAAAGCTGACACACAATTTGGTCCACAGTTACGACCAATATTGGATGGAAAAAGGATATCTACGGAGGTCTCGAAGTGGTTCTGGAATGGTTCAAGGGTGATCCCGAGGAGGTCCTGGAATGATCTAGAAGAGGTCTTGGGGTGATCTTGAAGAGGTCCTGCAGTGATCTTGAAGAGGTCTTGGAGTGATCCTTTCGTTGATCACTGATCCCTTCGAGTACTGTTCCAGGAGTGGTCCTGAGAAGGTCCTGAAGAGGTCCTGAGGAGGTCCTGAGAGTCAATGGAGGTCCTGTGGGGAGGTCCTAAGGAGGTCCTGAGAGTCAAGGGAGGTCCTGAGAGAAGGTACTAAGGAGAGGTCCTGAGGAGTCAAGGGAGGTCTTGAGGAAAGGTCCTGAGATTCAAGGGATGTCCTGAGGATGTCCTGAGGGGAGGTCCAGAGGTGGTCGAGGGAGGTCATGTGGCGGTCCTGAGAGGTCCTGAGAGATCCTATGGAGGCCTTGCGAGGCCCGAGGAGGTCCTAGGAGATCCTGGGAGTCCCGAAGGAGGTCATAGGAGGTCCTGAGAAAACCAAGGTTGGTCCTGTAGTTCCTGTGGAGGTCCTGGGAGATCCTGGGAAGATCAAGGGAGGTCCTGTAGCTCATGAGGAGGTCCTGGGAGATCCAAGAAATATCAAGGGAGGTTTTATAGTTCATGAGGAGGTCTTGGGAGATCCAAGAAAGATCAAGGGAGGTCCTAGGAGGTCCTGTAGTTTATGAGGAGGTCCTAGTGGTTATAGGAGATCCTGAGGAGGGCCTAGACCCACTAGAGCTAGTTATAAACTCTACGAGGGTAGTCGTGGGACATCTGTTTAGTGTTTGTAAACAAATTGATCGTAAACTTTTGCTCAATGTAAATGGTACTCGTTATGAACAGTGCAAGCCCAGAATATATTACATAAAACATCAGGCCATGCGGCCAACTGTTTTACAAAAGCGCCACTTAGGCGGAAGTTTACAAAAGTCAAGCATACAGAATATAAGGCAAGTGCGAAAGCAAAATAAATCGTGGTGGATCCATTCGCTCTGCCTACAGGCAAGCGACTGGGGGTCCCGGCCTAAGCTTCATTATCGTCACCACCATCCGGATCAGCTTTGGTGAAGTACTAGTATGGGTCTTGATCATTTGGGTCTGAAAAGATTATATTGGCAGAGCCTGAGTACACAACCGTACTCGTGAGCCAACACACAATGCAGTTGTATAGATGCAAGGCTAATCAAAGGAAGCTTGGGGTTCTTTTATTTGCATAAAGCCAAGTTTGAATTAGACTTAATAGAAAATCCTGGGACTTAGCATTTTTAACAAATAGGGGTTTTATAAATGAGTTTTCATTTGTAAAAATACTAGTGAAGGTCCCACCTCCTATACCATTGAGTGGCTCCATCCACCTAATGCTCGGGCTATCTCGTATTTACCACTGATCCCCGACCAGGCTTTCTCAAATCCCTGGGGTCCCACCCCATCCTTCCTTTTCATCACAAATGGTTTTGTAAAAACGACGACTATATCAAGCAAGTAACCAGGGGAGGTCCTGGAATCACTGTAACCAGGGAAGGTCCTAGAGGTGCTATGACCTAGGAGGTCGTGGGAGCGCTATGACTTGAGGAGGTCGTGGGAGCGTTATGACCAAGGGAGGTCATGGGGGTGCTATGACCTGGGAGGTCGTGGAAGCGCTTATGACTTGGGGAGGTCGTGGGAACGTTATGACCAAGGGAGGTCGTGAGGGTGCTATGACTTGGGAGGTCGTGGGAGCGCTATGACCTGGGGAGGTCGTGAAAACGCTATGACCTGGGGAGGTCGTGAGAGCGTTATGACCAAGAGAGTGGTCTTTGTAGAAAGACCAAGAGGGTGGTCTTTGCAAAAGACCAAGAGAGCAGTCTTGAGAAAGATGTCCTAAGGTTAAGGAGGTAAGGCGCGGCGAAGTGGGGCTGTCCGACTTTGATCGGGCGGTCCAAACGTTATGAACGTTCGGACGTTCGAACCTCTCATCTCAATTGGGCCGTCCAATCTGATCGGATGGTTCACAAGAGGTGAGGGCGCGACTAGATGGGTGGTCTGTGTAAAATGGGAGGTCGCGACCACGAGGGTGGTCTTTGTAAAACAGGGGGTCGCGACCACGAGGGTGGTCTTTGTAAAACGCGGGGGGGGTCTGTTGCAAAGAGGGAGGTCATGGGAGTGTGAACCGTGCGTAGTCGAATGAGAGAAAAGTTCGACTACACAGCAGAGGTCGAAAGAAGCAAAGGTTCGACTGTATTGATGCAATCGAATGAACCAGTGAAACAGCCAGAGGAAGAACCAGAGAAACAACAAAGAAGGAACAAGGTGGCTCACACTAAGAAGAGTATTTGAGCACTAAGAACTTACCAGTACGGAACTAGGGAATGGGCTAGCCGGAGTTGAGCCGTCATCGGTGGACCAAGACAATGAGAGAAGCTCCGCGCTGCAGGAGCGGCTTGAGGAAAAGGGGTGGTCTTCAATCTTCAGTGTAGCACCATGGGGCAGGCAACTGGTCCTTCAAGGAGGTCTTGCAGTATCCGATGGTGTCGACGGCAAAGGCTGCGATGGGGTGGCGCTTGAGCCTGACTAGAGCTCGAATTCTCTTGGGGGAAAGAAGGGAATGGGGTTAGCACTAGAATGGCGGAGAAAGGCAAGGAGGGGCTTGGAGCCGTTATATATTTATGGGCACTTTGACACAGCCCGACAAAGAGACGTGGCTGGTGCTGTTGATGGAGTGGCAGCACAGTGTAGATGTTGTGATGGTCATTAATGGCCGATTGATGACCTCTACCAAGGTACACTCTGGTTGCACTTGACGCCTTGGAAAAAGAGCGAACCCAATCGCCCAGCTTGACCAGAGGTCCAGCTACACGAGCTTGACCAACGGCCAACAGAGAACAAAGTGCTATGGGAAGGCAAAAGACTAGGGGTCTCTAGAGTGGTTTTCATTGTGTTGGTATTCTAATATCTTAGAGATCTCTGGTCTTGGTGTCATGCATACTAGCAAGAGAAATACGATGCAACCAGTATGGAAGCTCAAAAATGCATCCAAGAGGTTCAACAATAGTTATCACAAAAAAGTTTTTAAAAATCCCATATTTTTACATTTCTGAATATTTGGGCTGTTACACTTGGTGAGGGGCACGTCATCGTCGTCGATGATGAAAAGATTCTCCATATCATTAGACAATGACTAAAGCAGACACGCCGACATTAATAAAGATGTGAGGTCACCACGGTTAGTGAGAAAGCCACACCGTTAAGTTGGTCAACGTGGAAGAAGAGGAGTGACCAACACGAGAGAAAAAGGGTGTCAAGCATGTATAACATCGTGTATATGTATGTACATGCATGCATCTGTACGAATAAAAGCACAGGCGTACAGAGGCAGAGAAGCAAAAAACTTGGAGTAGAGATGGCGCAATCGTAGCGAATATCCTTGGGGCCAACAAAGAGAGCGTGACATGTGTCCCCGATTGGGATCAATGATAGTTGTATGTGTATGCGCGTTGATGTCGTAATGGTTAGCAATAAGCAATAATTGGGGAGAAGTAGAAGATAATTATGTGATAAAGTATTGTATTGGAAGGGGTATAGCTGAGAGATTGATCCAGATTTGAGCTTACTGTTAGAGGTTGAAGGAAAAAAACTGTGATGACGAAAAGAGATAGAAGTCACAAGGTTTGATGGGGTAGGCGGCGTGTAAAGAAAGATAGGTTTAAACTAGATTGCTCATGGTCTATTGGTGTATGCGTGAGCAAGGTACTCTAATACATTGTACCATGTAAACTAATAAGACAATTTTTCGCACACGTAATCAACATATTGCTTGAGATTAAATAGAGATACATATACGCATACATACAATTTGGAGAAAAAAATAACTAATAGAGTAAGAATATAGGCATGCAGCTACATGATAAATATTTTTATTCCATCAAAGTACATACTTCGATTATGTCCTAATGTTGTAATTTTCTTCATTATCAAGTATTTATATAAACTTCAAAACAAATATGTGGATCACACTGCTAATTAATTAATAAAATTTTGTTCCCTGACTGGTCTTCTCCGATCTACACGACGGTACCGTGGCCTATCTACCGATCAAGGACACGAGCCCACTGGTCGGCGACAGACACATCAGTTTGACCCCTTCCTGTACGTAGCAAACGGCCTTTCCGCGCCACCTACACAGTAACGCAGGTGATCTCTTCTTCCTTTTCTCCCTCCGCTTATCGACTCATCCTTTTTCCTCGTGCTGCAGCGCCCGGTCCTCAGCTGCAGCCATCACCAAAGTTGCAAATAACTCAGCAAGAGCGGCAAAGTTTATTTACATTCCGCTGTTGTTTTCTATTTTAGACTCATCGGCCTATCGGTCTGTTATTTAAGAAATTGATCCTAAGGCTTATTTACAACTATTTATGTAATATTAAGTACTCGTTTATTTGAGCGTTTGTATAGATTGTATAGATGTGATATTCATCGATGTTGTATTATGTGAGCTAACTATTAAACATAGGATTAACTCGGTATACAAAAAGATCCGGATGTAAATCTTGGTACCGATCGTTTACCACAAGGCATTGTTGGTGCTTGAACCCGCCTAAAGTCCAAAAATGTGTTGTAGCATAGTAAGTGAACAGATGTAAAAAAGCGAAGACCTTTTTTAAGATATACAAAAGTGAGATAATATAGCCATGCCATTAGGCATCCATATAAAAATCATTTCCTCCAATGTAAATATCCCTTTCGTGGTGCCTATTTAAATATTGATGCTACAAAATAAACATCTTATCTATCCTAAATGGCAAGAAAAATTAGCGCCTCTCTAAGTACCTGTGTGGATGCTCTTAGTGGATATCATTTTACATTTCTTTTTGGTGTGCGGTGTAGGATTTGATAGCTCAGTAACCATCATTTACAATTTTTACAGTATGCATTTTAGTATTTGACGGTAATTCACGACACACGCCACCTTCTCACCTGGTTTATTGCATGGCTCTTTGACCATTCCTCCAACTAGCTCAAACAATTACAACTGCACCACCACCAAGTCTGAAAGACGAGTGAAAAAAAAAGTCCATTCATACGCCTCCTGAATGACTCACCCTGCCGAGTGCAACACAAGTCAGTGTGTTTGACTGCACGATGAATAGTCTGCTCTGCTCTGCCCCCTAGGCCCTAGATGACAACGGTATACCATAACCTCAACCCAGCATTTTTTGTTTGACTCCTTCCTGTATGTAGAGATCACCTTTCGCATCATTTGAACAATCGACCGATGCTCCACAATGCCTACATGCATATAAGCACCCAAGGGCAAAACTACAAAATAGACCCCGCCTGCATCCGTCACTTCAGATATACCAGTTGATCTTTCAGGTTGCCTTCTTTCTCCCTCTTCTTTGCTTTTCTACTCCTTGTCCTGCTCTTTTTACTGCACAGCTTGCTTGATAATATCCAATATAAGTTTTTCTTAGTCTTGAATCGACCAAAATTGCAAAGAGATCAAGAAGAGCCAGCTAGCCAAGATTGACCATGGTGGTCAGTAAAAGCTGTGCTTCTGCTAATTTGTTGTGCTTACTGTTTGTGTTCTTGTTTCTTGATGCTCCCATGGCCGCCACCAAGCCATCACCACCACAGCTGAACAAGACACGAGAGAATCATGAGAGATATTTCAAGCTTGGTGAGCACTAGTAATAGTACCATGGCAATATCCCTCACAAAGAGCTGGAACACCAGCTCAAATCCATGCCTATGGAGTGGAGTCATTTGCTCTTCTTCTCATGGCTTGAATTCCTCTGCGTCTGCAGTTGTCACCCGGCTCTCCCTCTCTGGCTTTGGCCTATCCAACACCACTATCCTTGCCTCTATATGCCCTCTTGATACCTTGCAATCTCTCGATCTCTCAAAAAAACTACTTCGCCGATTTGCAAGGCCAGTTCTCTCCGTGCCCCATGAAGGCCGGATTGAGAGCACTGAATCTCAGCAGCAACAAGTTGGCTGGTCAGCTTAGTGAATTCTCCAGTTTTCCTAAACTTGAGGTTCTTGATTTGTCCTTCAATTCTATAAATGGTGATGTGAGTACCCAGCTTAGTTATTTGACAAAATTGAGAAGCTTGAACCTTAGTTTCAATGACTTGGTAGGTCCTATCCCTACAAACATGGTTCCATCTTTGGAGGAACTGGTGTTGTCTGGTAATAATTTTAGTGGTCAGATTCCAATGGGTTTGTTTGGATATGGAAATCTCACTCTGTTGGACCTGAGCCAGAACAATCTAACCAGTGACATCCCGGATGGGTTCATGAACTTTCCCAAACTCAGAACTTTGCTCCTTTCAGATAATGACTTGAGCGGTGTAATACCACTGAGCTTGCTGAATGTCACGACACTGTCTCGGTTTGCAGGCAACCAGAACAAATTTTGTGGCCCAATTCCTAAAGGAATCACCAAGAATATTAGGATGTTGGATTTGGGCTACAACATGCTCAGTGGAGAGATTCCCTCTGATCTCCTTTCACCTGCCAGTTTGGAGGGCGTTGATCTCACTGCCAACAGGCTTGAAGGGCTCATTCCTGGGTATGTCTCAGAGCCTCTATCACCTGAGGCTCGGTGGCAACTTGCTCATTGGAAGCATCCCAGAATCAATCGGTAATGCTATCGGCTTGGCTTATCTGGTGTTGAATGACAATCAGCTGGTGGGAGCTATACCTTCACAGCTCAGCAAATGCAAGAAGTTGGTGCTCATAGACCTGTCATCAAACAAGCTGCAAGGTGTTGTGCCTGATGTGTTGGGCAACCTTGAGCAGCTGATAGCTTTGAAGCTCCAAATGAACAATCTCAGTGGATATATCCCAACTTCATTTCCCGACATGACAAACCTGGAAGTATTTAACCTTAGTCAAAACTCATTCACTGGACAGGTACCTTTCAGAGTAGCCAAGTTGCCAAAGCTCTGCTATGTGGATATACATGGCAACAAGCTCAGCGGTGCGATTCCATCTTCGATCAGCTCACTGCATTCTCTAATCACCCTTGCTCTCAGGAACAATGAGCTAACTAGAACCATCCCCACAAGCATTGGGACTTTAAGTAACTTGGAGTTTCTTGATCTTTCACACAACAACTTGTCCGGTCAGATACCGTCCTCAGTTGCGAGCCTGAAAAGATTTACATATTTGTTGCTTTCTGGCAACCAGCTCTCTGGACCCTTGCCTTAGTTGCCTAAATGGGTGATGGTTAATGTAACTGGAAATCCAGGTCTCACAAAAGGTAAAGAAGACAATGACACTTCAGATAGTATGACAGGCATTCAAGATGATTTCAGATCAGCTATATGGGTCGGAGCAGTTTCTTTTGTGGCTGGCTTCATCATCTCCTTCTATTGGGCTGGGATCAGGAAAGTAATGGTTGTGAGGTTGAAGGAGCCAGAGCTGTGATGATCACTGTACCAATGACAGTGTAGAAGGTGGCAAAGTTGACACATGTACTAGTAAAGCATAGTAAGTAACAATTCAAAACTTGGTTGCAAATCCCTGCAAGCCACCAAGAGATGTATTATAACTTTGTCCAAGGCATTCTCTATTTCTCTTGGAAAGAATATTGTATGAACTTCTGTGGAATAACCAACTAATGAAAAAAAAATGTGACAAAAGTTGTCTGATATGGGGTTGTGTTTCTTTCTGCTAGAGAAGGAATGTGCAGCCTAGACAGCAAAACGGTAACGAGAATGCCATAAATTACAGTTTCTAAAAAATAAATAAAAAGAAAATGGATTTTCTCACAGGAAGCTGAAACTCTCAATTTCTCTAACTTCATACTCGGTCTCGATCATCAATTTTTTCATTAAATGATGTAACCAAGCATATCCTATTCCATCTCAATTAGAGGTATTCAGTCAAGAACACATAATGGGCACAACCAAAGGTTGACCAGGAATTTGGGGTAGTGGTATATATAGGTGGAACTGGTTCTTATTTTACAAGTTCTTGCAGTTGCAGGTTACCGAACTTTTCTTAATATAAATATTGAAGTTAGTACAGTATTTATTTTAGTTGTATTCATCACAATATAGTCACTACATTGAGGCTTGAGCTAAATTTTCCATAAGGCATTGTTGGTGCTTAACCTTGCCAAAACACATTCGGTAGAGTTTATGAACAAGTACAAAAGTGGGAACCTAGTAAGGAATAATAATGAAAAAGCAGTAGCAAATGTGTAGTTGCAAAAGGAGGCAACAAAATCAAGTAAAACAGTTGAGAATATTTTCTTTACCTTGTATAGAGGACAAAAGTAGTTACAGAATGTTTGAGAAGCAACTCTATGTCCTCCTTGCACCAATCATTTCCATTTCTTTCTGCAATCAGGCATCCTGCAAACTTGTAAATCATCATGCACAACTTCCTGCTTTAATCACAATAACAGTCCAGCAAAATGCATTTTGAAGACAAGGAGAACAAAAATGGCATAATGAGGCATCCACAACATATATTTACAACACGAGACATGTGAATTAGATCAATGAATTAACTATCAAAAAAGTATGATTGATACTTACACAGACTCAGTCAACACATTGGCAACTAATTGGGCAGCAATTTATGAGGTAGGTACAGGTAAAAAATAAAAAAAAATGAAGCTTGATGTTCCTATATTACATTTTTTCTAGAAAATTCAGATAAGCTCATATTGCAGGATGGCTGCCTAAAAAAAGAAAAATTGTGTAGTAAATGATGCCACTGTATATAAGTACACTTCACGCACTTTTCCAGAAATGGTATTCCAGAATAACTATCACTTAATTGGCCTGAAGGTTGACATCCTCCCTGCTTGCTCCTTATAAGAGACAAAATCATCATCCAGACAAGGGCATGTCACGGTATCAACTTATAATTTCTCCGGGCTCAATCTATCCAACACCATAGATGAGGTAAAACCTCCAACACCAGTTCTTTGTCAACCAATCATGTCTGAGCATTGTGTGCAACAAATTTCCCAAGAGATTCCTAGCACGTGTTGACGAAGAATTATTTATCAGGCAATATTCAAGTTTTTGTATCTAAGAGGAAACTCTTCTTCGTCATCCACAGAATCTTGGTATTTTAGTGGAACGACCTCAATGGCAAACCCATTCTGACTACCATGCTTCAAGCGTCGTGTGGACAAAGATGGTCCATTACCTATTTGGAAAGAAAACCTCATTAGACATAATGCAGTGGTGTTTCTCATAAACGTGTGTAAAATGACTAAATCATGACATACTGTCATTCATGTCCTTCGTCTTGTGAAGGAGAAATGTCCCAGAAAGGATCGTCACGAAACCACACATCTCCGTGACAATTTGCGTCGGATTTTGCCGATCCCAATCCTGCATGTCAAAAAGCTAATCTCTGACAAACTGAGGATATAAACCTTCTATAAAGTAGGTATCATTTTTTCAGCATCAAAGAAAAACTAAGGTAAGCTGAGCAAGATAAAAGGCACAAGTCATCATGCATAAATGATAATTACAGCAACATTGTTTCACTAAACAAGCAATCCACTAGAACTAAGAGCGCTTCAACATCTCTATATGTCATAGTCTATCAACGCAGGCAACCAAGTGCTTCAGACCGTCAGGCAGAGTTGTCGAAAGAAGAATAGTTTCCTTTTGCTATTAAGTTCCCTTTTCAGTTTCAGAGTTTGTGTCGGAATTCATGTAATAGCTTTAGAGTTTGATTCGGTTTCCTAGTATTAGCTGTTAGGCTACTCTCTATTTAAAGGAGAGATACACTTTGGTTTAAACAACAAGTATAATAAACAGGTTCTAGTTCTCATCTACTCTCTGTTACGTGATCTGCTAGTTCCGGAGACGCTGGGTCATCGATGGGGCAAGTCTTGTCCGGCAACGGGCCACAAATACGCCTTGCGATCTTTAGGCTCTGACAACTTGGTATCAGATATGACGGGTTCTGATTCCGGGGAAGATGCAAGCTCTGTATGCGCGATGTTTCAAGCAATTCAAGAGCAGATGTCGGGGATTGTCCAACAAAACGCTGAGATGAAATCCAAGATCGCGAATTTAACTCGTCAAAGCATTACCACCAACGCCAAAATTGCCGCCTGGGAGTCGGGTGGAGCCTTTTCCCTCTCCGCGCCTGGATTACTACCACCACCATTATCGTCCTCCATCTCCATCCCGATTAGCGGCGTTTCGCCGATCACAAAGACTTCACCGCCGATACATCCAACGCAAGTCATACTCCACCAATGACCACATACCCGGGATATGGAACATCATCAGCAAACTTCCGCCCACAACATCAACCAACAGCGCCACATTACTCGTTTCCACAACCATCCAGTGTTCAAAAGCAATTTTTGGCAAGATTTGTTTCGATTGGCTGGGATTCACACCTATCTCAGTTCTGCTTATCATCCACAATCTGATGGTCAAAATGAGGCTGTCAATAAGGTGATTGCAATGTATTTACGTTGCTTAACTGGTGATCGCCCTCGTCAATGGTTGGAGTGGTTACCGTGGGCAGAGTATTCCTATAACACTTCCTATCACTCAGCTCTTCGAGAGACGCCTTTCAAGGTAGTCTACGGGAGAGATCCTCCTTCATTGCGTACTAATGAAAAGGGGACAGCTACGGTTCAGGCTGTGGAGATATCTCTGTTAGCTCGAGATCAACTCCTTCAGGATATCCGGGATCGCCTTCTTCAGGCACAGGATTATGCCAAAAAGTATTATGATAAAAATCATCGTGACATTTCTTTCGCTGTGGGAGATTTCGTATGGGTGAGGTTACTTCATCGATCAACGGCTTCTCTGGGCGTTCGCTATGCTGGGAAGTTGGCGCCAAAATTTTATGGACCGTATAAGATCAGAGAATGCATTGGTTCGGTTGCTTATAAGCTGGAATTGCCGCCAGGAGCTAAACTCCATGATGTATTTCATTGTTGGGCTGTTAGAGAAGTTCCAGGGAGATCCTCCATTAGTTCTGCCTCCTTTACCTCCACTACAGCAAGGTCGGGTGCTCATACAACCATTGCGCGTTTTAAAATCACAAGTTCGACAGGGAACACTGCATGTGCTTGTCCAGTGGACAGGAACTTCTGTCGCCAATGCTTCCTGGATTCAATTAGCAAGTTTCCAAGAGCAATACCCAGAATTTCAGCTCGAGGATGAGCCGCTCATGGCGAGGAGAGATGTCATAGTCTATCAACGCAGCAACCAAGTGCTTCAGATCATCAAAGCGAGTTGCTCAAGAAGAATAGTTTCCTTTTGCTATTAAGTTTCCTTTTCGCCAGAGTTTGTGTCGGAATTCATGTAATAGCTTTAGAGTTTGATTCGGTTTCCTAGTATCAGCTGTTAGGCTACTCTCTATTTAAAGGAGAGATACACTTTGGTTTAAACAACAAGTATAATAAACAAGTTCTAGTTCTCATCTACTCTCTGTTACGTGATCTGCTAGTTCCGGAGACACTGGGCCGTCGACGGGGCAAGTCTCGTCCGGCAACGGGCCACAAATACGCCTTGCGATCTTTAGGCTCTGACACTATATATATGCACAATTAAAAATCCTTAAGATCCAAATTTAAAAGGGCCCTGGAGCTTGTGTTCAGTAAGCCACCAGCATCTAAACTGCAGTTGGCATTGCACTAAATGCCCGGATGTCCCTGTCATCGTGAAATCTATTTTCTATTAAACCTCCACACGGCCAGTGAGGCACAAAATTATAAGCAGAGCAAGACATAAATAGAATCAGACAGCAATCCAGAGACATTTTTTAACATTTTTGCAATAAGAAAGTTCAGTTAACAATAGGAGTATTGTTTGTCATGAAAGTGATGCAAAGGGTTACCTTGAACATTATCACACTGGCTATAATTGTTAGTGAAGTAAACATCACGTAATATATTGGTGAGACAACTGCTGTATTAAAGGTGTCCAATGCCTGTAATTTACAGAGGAAAAAACACTTACTGTTGTTGACATGTAATTGGCTTGTATCTCACAATAATAGTGGCTCAGCTTAGCAGAAAGAACCGCAAGTATCAATTGAAAACACATAGCACAGAGCATGCAACAAGCTGCATGCTACCCTATCCTTTTGTTTAACATAATTAATGCTATGCCCTTCACCTTATCAAAACCAATGAAGATTATTTTAAAGACAGATAATATGATAATTGTATGCATTAGACAAATCGTTAAAAGATCCCTTGTTAATCTAAAGTCCAGTTTCATCTCTTCTTATACTACAAAATTGCTTCCATATTTAGGAGAATCACTTTCAAATGATAATATGTGTTTTCCTCTGCAAGGATCAGATACTGGTACATCTAGTGTCTACTATTCTATTGTACATCAACAGAATGAGAAATGGAGGTAGACGGTCCAAAGCAAAATGAAAAATTACAAGGAAAAATATCCATTCAATTAACCATATACAGTAAAGAAAAAAGTCTTCCAAATGACAAGGAAATGCAAGCTGATGTGCCAGTGGCACTGGTGAAGTGGTGATATTACTGTGGCATCCCTTGGAACTAAATGTGCAGGCAATATTTTTTTAAAAAAAAAGGTTAGCAATAGGTATCGATAATCTCTTGGGTGATGTAGTATTGTAGTGACTAACATGCTTATCATGGATGGTTCAGTCAGCATGTTCCAAAAAAATAGGCGGATAAAAGCACTTTTGCTCCCTTTACCTATTCTATCCAGCTTGATTCGCCAATGCACAACTCTATGGAATCAATGCGAATAAGAAAATAAAAACATTTACCTTATTTAGGTAGTTAATCTGGGTGCTTACGCAGGTGACTACAATTAGCGCAAAAGCCCAAGTTTGAGGATAGAATAATTGGTTCATTCCTGAGAATGTTAACTTCAGTGCAATTCCAAGAGCTTTTACGCTCATAACCTGTTAAATTCTCACTGTCAGATCGAAAATGGGACTTAGTAAAAAAAATCCAGTAGAGAAACATCAAGACGGATTATGCTAGGGTGAAATATTTGGGGAGAAAAGCATACGGTGAGAGATCCTAAAAGAGAACAGACTCCAATGTACACCATGATGTTTGTTTGTCCATGTTGAGGGACAACAAAATATATAAGCACCAAGGCTGCTGCAACTACTATCGCCGCATATGAAAGAAAAGCTGAGAGAACAAGGAAAACAATAATGAGTCAATCTAGCCCACGAATAGAAATAAGGTTAATGATAACATTGTGATCACTATTTTTCAGTATAGTATATACCTGGTTCAGTTGCAAGATCCCAAACTTCCCTTACAGAATCAATATCACGCTCCTGTGGAGCATGGAGTACAATTGTGATTGACCCAACTACACAAAGAATACAACCAAGTATGCCAAAGGTGTGCAGTTTCTCCTGTAGAATGGCATGTGCAAGTGCAGCACTGCAGAAATTTACAAAGGATTGTGATTTTGATTTAATAAGTAGCTAGCTAAAGCACATTGTTAGTAAGTTTGCTATGGAACTCTTATGACTATACCTGATGATTATACTGAGTGCCCCAAGAGGAGTGACAAGAATAGCAGGAGCAAATGCATAAGCAGCAAAATTAGCAATTTCACCCACAATCACTGTTCATGAGAGGCCATGTAAGTAGACATTAGTCAAGTTTCTTTCCTTCTAAAAGCATTAGTAACATGTTTTCCTAAAAAGTGAAGAAGCGACTTTGCTAGTATCATAAGAGCACTTTGCAAACTTATAAAACTCCAAAGATGTCCGTCTGTCCGACTCTGTCCACTTCCAATCAATAAAGTTCAACAAAAGATCTTGCAGACAGAATAACTAGAAGAAACAATAGATCCCTAGGAACAGAAAACAGCATTAAAAGATGGTCATGCGTAAGTATCACATTCAGATGAAAGGAATTCATTTGCTCTCTCCGGTCACTTTTCATTGCCCGGTATTTGTCCGAATATTCTACTGACATTCAGTTCCACCTACGAAATTATCAAGAAATGCTTTTTGGCTGCATTTGACTTCAACCCCAATTATAAATTGTTTTCTACAAATATAAACTACCAGTATCAATCTCAATTCTCAAATGCAAAATCATCTTCTTGTAAGTTTGCTTCCATGAGGGAATTGACATTAACATGAATTACATGACCAACATGAGGAGACAGGATGAGAGGCTAAGAGCCAACAAAAATCTCATCATGGTCAGCAGGGCATTTAAAAAGCAAAAATAATAATGGAAAAATGTTCGGATAGAAGATGTTATGTGTTAGATTAGAGGGAGAACACAGACAATATCCATTTTGGAATAACACTGTGCACATATATGTGACAAAGAAAAGGAATATCATAAAAAGTAATGAAGTGGCATAGCATTTAAAAGGAATGGAAAGAAGCTTACTAGAAATCATGCCTATCCACCAAAGTGGCTCCATTAAGTAAGAAAACCCTCCATATCCTGTTTTATGTAAATTAAAAGAACTTATTACATTCTGCACTAAAACTTGTAGAAAGTGCAACTGCAGAATTTATGAAATGTCATGAAGGATATCGGTGCATTGGTCAGACTTCAAGATAACTAAACTGAAACCGCCAGCAGACTTTGTTGCAAGGAACAACAAATCTCTTCATGTTTAATACCTAATGAGAAGTTGGGAAATTGAGCATTGCTTTATTCAGATGCTTCCTTCAGGGTGCACAAAAAGTAACTAATCATACAGGAAAGTGTTACATTAGGTACAACAAAAGGTTATGGTACAAATTAGAATTCCTACTTACTCATTTGAAACCATGCATTCATTAATTCCAAATGTTACACATACTGTTACAGTCAGGGGAAAAAACCGGCAGTAACAGGCGGTAACCGGGTGAACAGTAACCAGCCAGAAAATTTGAATTTCAAAGTTGAATTTTTGAATGCATAATGCACTTCCTAGGTTGGTTTCAAAGTTGTCACGGCGTCGCCTTGGCGTCCAGTCGCTGAGAAACGGGGAAGTGCCTCGCCTTGGCCATCTAGGTGGGCGCCTAGGTCCGTGCGGCGTCCCCGGCGTCGACCAAGGTTATTAAGTCGTAAAGTCGAGTTGAGTCGCAAGAGGGGCGACTTGTCGACTAGTCGCGACTAGCCACGATTAGTCCACAGACTAGAAAGTATTTAAACAGGGCATGTAATATACTAAGTTGTATAATAATTAAACACATACATATTGTAAATCATGAAATAAAGAGAAGAACAACATAATCACGATGATGAGTTGATGACTTAATCGTTTTGATCGTAACAAATCTTTCTTGATGAGTGACTTTCTTTGAAATTGAAGTCGGGCGGCTAGCAAATCTCGATTAGTCGCGACTAGTCGGCAAGGCGGGCGACTAGCCCTCCTAGTCGAGTCGATGACTCTAGTCGGAGATTGTGTACCGACTTGTCGACTAATCGTCGACTAGTCGCGACTAGTCGCGCGACTTAATAACAGTGGCGTCGACGCGGCGTCCAAGTCGAGAAGCTGGGTGGGCGACTTGCCAATGCCCCTCGCACATAAGGAAGGACCGAGGACCGCTTGGGTACCAGGCAAAACTTAGCTCAACTGGGAAAGTGGGAAGTGAAGCCGAAACGCCAAGCGCCCGAACCCTAGCTGTCGGCCGCCCCTCGGCCTCACCGCGCCAGCCACTAGGTACGCCCTCTGCCCCGTTCCCTCCCTCCCTACTCCACCGATCCGCTCCCTCCCTATCGCGGCCCGATCTGGCGACCTCCACTCCCGCCTCTCCCTCCTGCCTCCGCCTCTGCCCTCGCCACGCCTCCTCTCCTCCCTCCGCCTTTGGTTCCTCTCTGCTTCTCCCACGCCTAGCTATCAAGCTTGCTCTCGATGTTTGATTGTGTGCAGGTACTACCGCTCACACTTGCTACTGAAGCTTGCTAGTTGCTAATGCTACTTGCTAGTTTGCTACTGAAGTACTGAGCAGAGTAACTGATGTGAATGTCATATGTGTGCTATTATGCTACTGATGTGTGTTGCCACTGAGTAGTGAGTACTGAGTACTAACTAGTGTTGCTACTTGCTACTTGCTAGTTGTAGACTTGTAGTTGCTCTTGCTACTGAACTGAAGTACTGATGTGCTGTAATTTTGTAGACTTATTTCATTTCATCATTTCAAGTTTACAAATATGAAATTATAATAGTCAATGCTCAATTACCCAGTATTCGGTAACCCATTTTACAACTTTACATGCTAATGTTTGCTATCTTTCTCAATGGCAGGAACATATGGCTTCAATGGCGTTGATCTTGTATTCTTCTGAAGCCGCTCTCTATTGTTTTTCTCTACAACTTCATCTTGGATGGAGGATGCTTGGCTACTTGCAAAAAGAGCAAAAGAATGCAAGCTCATCAAGGTATGCAATTATCATTGACCTCTCTCTAATTTGCTGTTTTAGTCAAGTAGTAAAGTACTCATCAAGTGAACCATCTTAGCTCGCCTTGCCTCGCCTAGAGGACGACTAGGCGCCCGCCTGGACGACTAGGCGTCTTGGCGCCCCTTAAGCGCCATGGTCGCTAAGGTCGCCGTGACAACCTTGGTTTAGGCCTATTTTGTGGTAGATTACGTATTGTATGGCTAAATATGCTTGAATTATTGTTTCTGGCCGGTTTGCACTTCATATGAGCTAAATATGCTAGATTACGTATTGTATGAGCTAAATATGCTAGATTACGTATTGTATGAGCTAAATGTGCTAGATTACGCATTGTATGAGCTAAATATGCTAGATTACGTAAACACTTTTTAATTCAAAATTCGTCAATTCAAAATTTCGAGCGGTTTTTCCTGATTTTTTTAGCCGGTTTTTTCCGGTTCCCGGGCGGTAACCGGTCCAATTACCGGTTTCCAGAAATTGAAGTTCAAATTTCAGTTTATGAATTACAAGCTTTTTTCCGGATTTCGGAATCAAATTTGCTACAAGATCTACGCCAAGCGGATTTATCCCTGAACAGTTTTGGATCCTTGGTTATAGTATGTTTCTACTTAATCTCTTTGTGATAGAAAGAATTTGTTTTCAATTTTTCATGTACCAACTGCAACATTTATTTGAGCTAATGTAAAAGAACCCAAATGACTTGATTTAAGATGCCCGGCCTCCTAACCATAACATATCCAAAATAACCAGCATGATCAAAATTGGGCTTTTCATCCACTTGGAAAGAGGTAAACAGCATATAAGTACCCCAAAAAAACTAAGCATAATAACACTAAAAAAACTACTGTGCAAAGAAGATTCCTTTGTTCTGGGTTCAGAGTTAAGAAGATAGATACAACTAAAGCTTTTTGACTCTACTAAAACACATTTGACTAAATTAAACCAGTTAGTTAAACTAATCAATAAGGAAACTTGTGTTTGGTTCGTTGAATGGAGTGGTCCTGAACCATCCGGTACGGGAAATGAGCTCGTTCAGGTGTTTGGTTGGTTGAATGGAACCAAACCATTCGGGATGAGATGGTTCAAAAAATAGGAATATTCCATGATAATGCTGTATCATCCCGTTCGGGAAAAAATCCCGAACCATACCGTTCACTCGAATTCCAAGGCTCTTGGTGACGTGGCGGCTTGATTTACGAGCTTCAAATGACCATATTTCCTAAACCGAGTATCCGATTTGCAATCCGATTGAACCGTTGTGTTCCTTGTCATTTAATCAACAAAACAAGACCACTCTTGGCATATTTTAGTGCAAAAAATATCATGTGGACCCCACGTGTCATAACATCCCAAAGTTTAGTGCAATCCAAATACAACATCATTCATCAAACCGAACATCATCTTAAACCATCCAGGACCATCCTATCCCACCAACCAAACAAAATCATATATCATCATATCCCACCAACCAAACATCATACTTGTATCATCTCATCCATGACGATCTCATCCTACCTGTACCATCCCATCCCATTCAACCTCATCCCACCAACCAAACGCACCCTAAATATCGCATTCCACCATGCAGCAAAAGTTCTCTCGGTCAACTGGACTGCTGGTGAGAAAAGATATTTCCAGAAAATACAACACCAAAATAGAAAGAAAAAAGGACCACCATGACCATCTGCCAGAAATGACTCCTCCCACCAAAGAAACCATGAATCACTACCTAAACAATATGCGACGCTGCTACCATTGAAACGAACATTTAGCCAACAAGAACGATCTAACTTCATTCTGGCATACTGAAGAACCAAACTAAGCAACAAGGAGATTTACAAACTTATGGGTACTCCAAGATTTACTGATCCCCTTTTCCTTCTCCATAAAGGCGTGTTTCAGTCATCATTTCCATCACAAAAACTGCCCATAAACCACTTTAATGAACCACATGATCTGAACTAACCAAGATCTATCCATGATTTGAAGAAGCACCTTGCATTTCAGTTTAACCATTGATCGCATGTCCATGATTTAAGCAAGTAGCAACCCCAAATTTGACTCGACTTTACTCTTTCCACAGACCAAATCCAACAAAAAAAATCCAAAATAATCAAACCGTCCCAAAATACAACTTCTCCATCTACAAGTAAAGATCCATGGCTCGATCAGAAAATGAAATAAGCATTGGAACCAAAATTTTCCAATCCAAACAATGATCCCCCCATAGAACTACAGATATTGAACGCCGCCCATGAACAAACTTACCAATGGAGGACAACTGCAAAAAGCCAAGCATCCCAGCCCAACAGACCACTTTCCCAGACTCACTCAGCTCAATTCCAATAAAAAAAACTTATTGACAAGAAACAAATGTCATCGCAAATGTAAAACAAAAGAAAATTCTTTTGAGTCAATTGACCCCCTTTGCAACCAAAAGAACAAAAGGAAACATTCTTGACTCGATTGGACTACTTTTGCATGTAAACTTTTCCACGACGCAAATGATTGCAACCTTTCTCACCACGCAAAAAAAGAGAGAATCAAGCCATCCAGTTGCAGTGCAAAGAAGCGTCATTGACTAAACTCACCGCTTGACTCAACTAGACTTTTCCACGCCGCCAAATCAACCGCGAAAAACTCGTCTCCGTGCCCAAAATCTTTAACCTTTTTCAGCCTCAACTCGATTCCTCTGACCACCCAAATCAAGAAAAGTTTTCGAGAAGTTCCGATCAGAAGCCCCAAACTTCCACCAAATGAGGAATTTCTGACTCGATTGGACTACAAATTTACCCCAGAATAACACCTTCACAACCTTTTGTTTTACCGCAAACAGATCCCTCTCACCAACCCAACCTAGAACAGACACCAAAAACCAAAGCGATCCACCCATCTTTCGCTCGATTCCACCACCCGCGAGTACAAATCAGCGAAGAAACCGCACAGCTGACACAACCCTACTCGAACCCCTGACCGGCCGGCCGACCCGCCCACGGGGAGATCCAGGTTCCAGAGCAGGCGGCCATAGCCACCGACGCGACGCACTCACCCGCGCGGACGCCGGAGTCGGCGGCCCTCCTGAGCCCCATCTTCTTGACGATGAAGCTTGCGCCGATGAAGGCGCTCGACGACACCGCGAGGACCAGCCCCTTGGCGTTGTCCGTCGACATGCCCCCGCGCCCGGCAGCCGCCGCCGCAGACGCGGGCGCCGCCATCGACCCCCGCCTACGGTTCCCGCGTCTCTAAACCGCCGCCGCCTACACCTACGCCGCCGCGGCCGCCGACACGAGGAGCGGAGGAAGGCTGGGGAGGACGGAAGGAGAGAGTTGGGGGGGGAAGTAATTGGAAGCGAGAGGGAAAAGGAGAAGGGGAAGAAGTGGGAATTTTAAGAGGGCGAGATTTTATGCTCCGGACCCCTCAAGGAATCGCGTATTTTTATGTTCTGCTTTACTTAGAAAGTCTTAAAAGAATTAAACTTGCTTATAGTCTACTAGTCCTAGTCGGATTGTGTACAATTTTAATTCTATATATGGGCTTCGTTTTGTATGTGTGAAATTTTGCAGCGGTGAGATAAAAATCCGCCTACATTTGGTTACCTGTTATGTAGCACTAGACACCTGTACACACCTTGCATGTCGAGAAAACGTGACAGTGGATAAGGGGGTAAACGGCAGTGACGAAGAATAGAATCAAATTCAACTGTAAGTATGAGCGGATAATGTGAAGATATGAAAGAGAAATATAGTATTAGACTGCTAACTACCATCTAGAAAAAGTTGTACGAATTATCTTATGTCCCTAGCCACAGTGTGCCAGCGTTGCAAGTGAGTATGGAATTGATAAAAGAGGTGGTCTAGGATATACCTAGACTAACTAATCAAAACTTTGTTTAAGGTATAGCCGATCTATCTTCTATATATTAACTGTCCTAAGCAGGTAGAAAACTGTAGTACTATACTGAAATGTTATGTATAGAAAGGTAGCAAAAATCAAGGAGTGCAGTGGGACACAGGCAAGTAAACATGCAAGAAAAAGGAAACAATAGCACGTAACAATTTACAAGCTAATACCAATAAGTACTTACATTATTTCATACCAGATCAGCATGCAGGTTTCACAAAAGGCAAACACAGTAAAACGTAGTGCACTGTTTCAATAAACAAATCGACATGGTAAACAGGTCCATATAAAATGCTTAGACCAACCACCAAAATCCATCTTAAGTCCATAAACAGATCCTATATTTCTATGAAATTGCATAAAAAATGCAACGTTAATCTTTCTTTCAGCATGGTACAATGTGTAAACTTGTGAGGGTACTAGCACAACAACTATTCAATCAACAATATTTCGGGTCTCAGAAGGACAACACATACCGTAGTTGAATTGCGGCTCTCGCTGAATTTCTTCTCCCACTCCCTCTGAGCATTTTCTTACGCCTCAGATCGCCTAATCACCAAATTTCTTCTCAAAGACTCTCTCCATCTCCCCATCCTTCTCATACTCCATGGCATACCTATCACCGCCAACCTCAACTCCTCCATCATCACAATAACCCTACCCATCCTAGCTCACCTCACCATCCAAACCATGTTGCTCATCTGTGCAAATAGTATAATCTGATCTCTCCTGCCCCTCCTCCGGACTCTCCACGACATTGTGCTTGTCCTCCTCGCGTTCAGCCTGCAATCTATCAAAACAATACAAGTACATCATGTCAGATAGTCAATGCACATCTACAGATCAACACTTATCATAGAATTTCAGCAATGTTCAATTGCTGGACCTCATCAGCTAGGCATATACGACAAATCTCGACTGATTTGAACCAATCGGTGTGACTTGCTCCATTTCCATCTCTCAATCGATGGAGCAAATCAAATCCATGCACAAATAATTTAACCACTAATGATACTGGGGGCGGCTCCAAGAATTTGCAATTGCAGACACCTTGTAGATCCAACAAGGATGTCAAAGTGCTATGTGTCTTGTGAGTTGTGAAGGATATAATGACATATTGACATGAGTCTATCTCTACGCGTTTCATGGGGAAAAAATATATCCATCATGTAATACACCATAAGAAATTAGCCAGCTATGTAAGAAATTAGGAAAGCAGGGCAGAGCAAATGATGAGAAGCACTGATGAGTTACGGATGATTTCAGTATAGCTATATTGTAAAGCATCATGATGAGAAACACGGATGATTTACCTTAGAATCAGCGTCGCTGTCATGGCTGTCCACCCAGAGCTACGCCGTGCTCATCCATTTCCTCTTGTCGCCGTCCTCCGCGTCCCCATCTTCCCTCCTACTCCCCGCCTCCTCCTTCATCACCCCGATCACTGCACCAAAACCACACCGCCGCTAACCGCATTAGAAAACCGCAATCAACCCTAAAAAAAATCTAACGGAAACAAACAAAACAACAAATAACCAAGAGACCTCACCGTCGGTGAGGAGGTGCACGTAGAGCTGCAGCTTGCGCCTGAACACCTCGATCATTTGACGCTCCTCCTTGAGACTCTTGATGCAGGAGTCCATCGCCGGTGCCTCTTTTTTCACCACCGCCATCCAGCTGGCGCTTCGCGCAACGAAGAGCTTTAGGTCCAGGCCCATCCCGATCTCCCCCATGCCCAACCCCGTGAACAAAAACAACACCAGAGCACCAAGAAACACTCTCACGCCACACCTCCCTCCCAGGTCCCAAATATTTGCAAGGAAGTAGCAGCCGGAAGACAAGAAGAAGAAACTCAAGGAGGATAGGAACAAGGAGGGTAGGTGGGCAATTTGGAGGTGCACAGACATATATAGACGGAGAGAGGTGGGGGAATCTACGAGCTAGATAGTAGGATTTGCTCGTCACTAGGGGTAGAGAGATAGATCGCGACTCGTGGGGTGGGTGGGAGCATCGCGCTATCAATTCCTCACTTCGCGCCTTGCGCGAGAACCTCGCACTCCCGAACGGGGGGGATTGATCTCGAGCTACCGCTTCTCATGCTCCGAGCGACAAGAATGAGAAAGAACCGAGAAAGAACAAGGGGGGCGAAGAATGCAGCAAACACACAACAAAAACAACGGAAGAAGTCGTCGGGGAGTGGAGAGCGACAACGGGGACGGAGGGGAAGGTGGAGGGGATGGGGCCAGGGGCTGGGGGAGGGGAAGACGGAGGGGATGGAGCAGGGGTCAGGGGAGGGGAAAGAAAGGAGCGGTGGCGGAGAAAGCTGGGAGGGATTGGATGGGGGTGGAGGGGACGGGACAGGACGAGGAACGATCGAATGACCAAGCAAAGTGAACGTGCATCCGACGGCATGCAACGGAAGGACAATTGGACGAGTGAGAAAAGGTGATGCGCACATCGGATGACACAGGGAAAACCACCTACATGGCCATCCTCAAAATGCCCCGTACTAGCCTCCTTTTACCTATTAAGATTCCTTACTAACTCAACAGTTTGCTTCGTGGATGGGTCGAAACATTGGAGTTTTGGCTAAAATGGTACCGTTGGTGTGCGAAATAGCAAAACTAACCCCCACGCATCAAAAGCAAAAATGGCACATTGTTCGTGCCCCAGTGGACCAGATTTGTCGTACGGGCGACACATGGCCTCGTCTGGCCCTAAGGGCATAGAAATGCCTTGTCCGGCCCCTAGGGGCGCAGAAATGCCTCATCCAGAAAATATGAGAGTTGTATAAATTTTTAAATATATCAAATGAGCTCCAAAAATTATGAAAATGTTTGTTACGGCTCTTGACACAGTGTACTTGCTTGTGTATTTTTTTGGAATTTATTTGTTCTGCATTTTTCTCATAAATTCCTTTAAGGCTACTGTTTGTATGCAAATAAAATAATCGATTTGAGGAAAATTTTAAAAACATACTTTCCACGTTTATTCTCAGTATAATTATCACAAGTTTATTTTTTTTGGATGTTACAAATCGAGTGATCAGATCACACAAAATAAAAAATCATAGATAGTAAAAGTAGCAGTACGATTAGTACTACTCGGAGCACGAAGGAAAATAATTTTGGTACCCGAAATCGACTGGGACGTAGAGGAAATCATACTCCAACTTCACTGCAACATTCCGATACAATTTTTATCTTCTTTACGGAGCTAAAAAGGAAGAAGTAAATATTATCACATGTACCAAAAAATTTCAACAGATTTTTTTCCATGAGGTCGCCAGCTCAGCCCGCCCATGCTGATTAGATCGAACTTTCGTTGTTAGGGGAGGGGGTATTATCACATGTGACGTAATCATATCGAACAATATTTTCCAAATGAAATCACCTAATTTCATTCCAAAAATGTATTACCACATGTACCAAATGGTTGCAATTAATTAGTCTTATTTAATTAGTCATGTTTTACATTGCAAATTCGTTAGTTGTATTTAATTAAGTCATAATTTATTAGTCGATCGTAATTAATTAATCCTAATTAATTAATAAATGGTAATTAATTAGTCTGAATTAAATTTATTATTATTAAATCAATCCTAATTAGTCCTAGTTAGTTAGTCATAATTTTCACTGCAGCTTGGTTAGTCGTAATTAATTACTCGTAGTTTGTTAGTCGTAATTAAAATTGTGAACTAAAATAGTCGTATTTAATTAACATGATAATTTATTCATAATTAATTAGACTTCATTAAATAGTATTAATTAATTAGTCGGCTTAATTAGAAGATCGTTGTTAGTTAGTATTAACTAAAATAGTTGTAATTAATTAGTCATAATTAATTAGGTTAATTAAATACTACTATTTTAGCTAATCCTAACTATCTAGTGGTAGTTAATTGGTCGTAATTTATTTTTCCTAATTTTTTAATCGTAATTAATTAGGCTACATTAAGTACTATTACTTATTTAGTCATAACTAACTAGGCTTAATTAAGAAGTTGTAGTTAGTTGTATTAATTAAAATAATTGTAATTAATAAACCATAACTAACTAGTCACAATTAATTACTAACTAACCCTATTTGTTACGAACTTACTCACCCTTGTTCTATGAGCTCTAGCAAAACATTCAATCTTCTAGCCCGTCTCATAGAATAGGGCTTAGTGGTGCCATTTTTGCCGTTGATGCGTGAGGGGGCTAGATTTGTTATTTCGCACGCCAACCATGCTATTTTAGCCAAAAACTCTCTCTGTGCCCCCATGACCCGGTCTTTCCCTCTTCTTTTTTTACGTCGCACTTGGACGTGCGTTGTAAAAGTCTATAAATCGAGTGATCAGATCAGACAAAACAAAAAATCATAGATAGTAAAAGTAGTAGTACGATTATGTCGGGACCCAAATATGCAAATTTGGACCCTCTGTGTATACTGCACTAGTCTATGATCACGCTAGTGCACACAGTGTCAACATAGATGAATATCATTCCACACAAAGACGAATATAAGAATAAACGACTAATTTGATTAACAAATAGCAGTTGTGACCTTATGGTCGAGTTTACATTTATTAAGTCACGCAGGGCTGATACTAAATAAAGAGATGGTAGCGGAACGAAAGCAACTCCAGCGAAAACCCATCGACTTGCCACAGGCAACCAATTGGGATCGAGACCTAGCGATCACCATCCTTGTATAGCTCCACCTCGAAAGCAGGCGAAGATTCCTCTACTTCAGCTGAATGATTGCAGTAAGAATGAGTGCTCTGGGTACTCAACAAGTTGTACCACAAAATGTAGATATAGATGATGGCTTATTCCAAAGAAAATGACTTCTATGGTTATGTTGCAATAATGCAGTGTTTGCAATTGAATACAAATAATAGATTGAAAGTGTAATTTAAAACCAATAACAATAATAATTTTTACAAGTATTTTCACAAAGCTCCCATATCCTAATCAGTTTATTTCACACAGCTGCAGAAGTTTCCCTACACAGCTGTCCCTTCCCAATTGTTTTTATGAAAATCTACCCCTCGTGTGAAATCCCTGAGCATGTCCATGATCGCGGACGTGGCTATTCGCATAGATTAATTAACACTCTGCAAAGGTAGTACACTTTACCCATACGATATAACTAGTGTAGCTAGCACCAATCATAACAAAACCTTCCGAATGTTTCATCTCAACAATTGACTCTACCGATGTGCATACTACTGACCCCAACCTGACTCACTGGTCCGACGCACACCGTTGAATTTGGAGACGGCGAACCGCCTATAGATGCGACTTTCAAAGTAGTCCACACCTCCACCCAATGCTAACCTACTACTGAAGTAGTCGATGTCAAAACTCCACAACTTACTAGGTTAGACACGTCCCATCAGGCATGTGGTTGTACAGTTGTAGCTTAGTTCAATAGCGCATAAAGTTAAGTCCTTAATTGACCAAGGCGAGACTGCCAAAATTATACTAGTAACCACAATTCTCACTTCTCAATCACAAGTCCATCATACCACCAATCCTTTCCACTCGCCTCAGTCTAAATCTTTTCCCACCCTGTTGGTTAAGTGCATCACATGCTATCAACGAGGAATAACATACATCATACAGTCTTTTCATAACATGTTCCATAATCCTTTAGTCAAGTTTATATCTTGCAACTTAAAATGATATCAATAACCCATTGCATGGCTAAGCAGATTATTTGTGTCTAACCAATCCATGTTGGTGATATGATAATACCAACTAATAATTAACCAAGCTAGGGTGACAAAATATCGGGGTAATACAATAGGCAAAGTGGATATAATCAAGTGGGTGTATAGCTATCCCAAAACATTTCAATAAATACTTAAAGTAAAATGCAATAATTTGAATCAAGGTAGTTTTTAGAAAACTGGGTTCAACGTGGTCACAGGTACAACTTGCCTTGGAACAAGTCTTGGTACTGGTCCTGAGCTTGATCAACTCCTCCTTCCTCAAAAGCTCTTGAAGTATCAATGTCTACTCGTAAACGGAAGTGAAAACCAAATAAATACAAACAGAGCAATAAATAAACTCTAAAAATTAAATAAAAATCTTAGAAAGGTAGAGGTTGAATTTATATGAATTTAGAAACTTGAATGGGTTCAATCGGAGTTCGTATAAGGAAGAACGGGCTCTCGGAAGATTTAAATCTAAGAAAAAGATAAAGGAATTACTATTTTGAATTTTCAGAAATTTCTTTCTAAAGTAAATCCCAAAATGTTGCATCAGCATGATGTCAGCAACAATTTCAGAATTTAAAAGAAAATCCAAAAATAGGAAACAAAGACTGACATGTGGGACCCTTGGTCTATGGACCAAGTCCACGGCTCTGGTTTACTGGTCTACGGCTCACTGGTCTATGGAATAGTGGACTGGCATGTGGGGGCCTCATGCCAGTGAGTGGGTCTACCGTGGACCAAGTCCACATGCTATGGCTCATGATTGGGCTTGGGTTCGCTACGTGGGCTGTCACACGTGTTGACTAGGGTGACACGGAGGTGATGGTGCTAAGGTGGGACTGAGGTGGTGTGCCACGGTGGCTCAACGGCGGCAGCGCACTAGAACCAAGGAACTCCGGTGAACGACGGCTTATCGGCGACGACAAGAGTAGGGATCTGAGCAAAGGTAACACAAGGAACATGATGATGCGACCGGTTTTCACAGGAAATGACCACCACAGCGACGGCGAAGTGTTAAGCGGCGGAGCGGTGTGGCTTGCGGCGACGACGGCAAAGTGGCAGCTCCCCAGAGACGGTGAGTTGCACATCATGTAGAACGCGAGAAGGCAATCTCATTTCCAAGGACGAAGTGGACGAAGGCTCACTGGCGGCGACACAATCCACCGAAGAAAGTTTCGGCGGCCAGAAGCTTCTTGGGCTCGATTCGACCAAAAGGCGACGTGATTCGAAAGATGAGTTAGGGATTTTGAGGGAGGAGAGTGGGGCGAAGCTTTTGACGCGAGTGCGGGGGCTTAAATAGGGTCGAGAGGGCGTGTTTGTGTGGAAACCGGCGGCAAGGCGTGCGCATGTGGAACTTGGTGGTGGAATCTAGGATGAAGATGAGCTGACGTGGCAGTGGGCCCACCAGACAGTGAGACGAGGAGGGAAAGATGGGCGTGGCTACTAGCGAAAAAAGAAAAGGTCATTGATTGATGAGCTTCAAAAGAATGGGCCAAGGAATAGGGTTTGCGCCCAAACGAATTTCCTGAGATTTGAATAGGTTTTCTATTTTAGAAATACCAGAAAATCCAAATGGTAAATTAAAAATAGAAAATAAACTCAGAAAAATTCCAGAAAAATCGAAAATACTTAAAAGCACAAAGAACTCAAATAAAATAGTTTTAGAATTAATTGATGTTTAGATTAGTCACATTAAATTATTTTGACATTTGAAAGTCTCATTTAAGCTTGATTAAATTTAAATAAAAGTTGGTGAATTTTTCTAAGGACTAAACTACTAAAAAGGTTTGAAACTCATAAAATTGGGATGTTACAAACCTCCCCTTTAAAGGAATCTCGACCCCGAGATTCAGGCTAGCTAGAAAAAATGTTAGAAAACTTGGCTTTCAGCTCTTTTCACGCTGTCATGTTGCTTCACCTTCTGAGTTGTTACTCCATTGAACTTTGCAAAAACGAACAGTTTTACTTCTAGCCAAATGCTCTACCACATCCAAAATCTTAACTGGCTATTCCTTGTAACTGAGATCCTCTTTCAACTCAATTGAATCTAAGAGAGTTTGTTTTGTTGGCACACGAAGACACTTCTTCGACTGCGAGACATGAAAGACATCGTGTACTTCTGCTAACAACTGTGGCAGTTCAAGCTGGTAAGCAACTTCTCCTCGGCACTTCACAATCCTAAAAGGACCAACATACCTAGGGGCAAGCTTCCCTTTGGCACGAAACCTTCTGACACCTTTAAGAGGAGTAACTCGAAGATAAACAAAATCCTCTGATTCAAAGCTTAAATCACGACGACGACTATCAGCATAACTCTTCTGTCTAGACTGAACTATCTTCAATCTTTCTCTAATCATAGACATTTGGTCTACCACTTCCTGAATAATATTTAGTCAAAAAACCAAACGTTCAACTATTTCTTTCCAATTCAGAGGGGTTCTACATGCACGACCAGAAAATCTAGAAAAATGGCAAATTAAAAATAGCAAATAAACTTGGCAAAATTCCAGAAAAATCTGGAAAATACTTCCAAGCACAAATAACTCAAATAAAATAGTTTTAGAATTAATTGATTTTCATATTAGTCACATTAAATTATTTTGACATTTGAAAGTCTTATTTAAGCTTGATTAAATTCAAATAAAATTTGGTGAATTTTTCCAAGGACTAAACTACTCAAAAGGTTTTGAAACTCGAAAAATTGGGATGTTATAGATTAGTACTACTCGAAGCATGAATAAAATAGTATTAATACCCAAAGTTGATCGGAACGTAGAGGAAATCGTGCTCCGGCTTTATGGCAACATTCCGATACGGTTTTTATCTTCTTTACGAGGTAAAAAAAAGAAGTAAATATTATCACATGTACCAAAAAATTCCTTCCATAAATTTTTTTCACGTGGCCGACCAGCTAGCCCACCCCTGTTGATCATATCAAACTTTCGTTGTCGAGGGAGGGGGTATTATCACATGTAAAGAAATCATATGACTACCGCACCCCTAGGGGCCCAGGGGTTAGGACAAGGCAAATCGCGCCCCTAGGGGTTAGAAAATTTCAAAATAAATATAAAGTTAGCATAATTATGCTGAGAATAAATGTGGAAAGTACTTTGAGCATGTTTTTAAAATTTTCATCAAATCTATTATTTCATTTGCATATAAATAGTAGGCTTAAAGGAATTTTTGAGGAAAAATGCAGAATAGATAAAATTCTGGAAAACTTACACAAGCAAGTACACTGTGTCAAGAGCCTTCACAAACAATTTCATAATTTTTTAAGCTCATTTGTTATATTTAGAAATTCCTACAACTCTCATTCTTTTCTAGAGGAGGTATTTTCCGCGCCCCTGTGGGCCGAACGAGGCATTTCTGTGCCCATAGTGGCCGGACAAGGAATTTACTCGCCCTTGGAGGCCGGACGAGGCCATGTGTCGGTCGCACGGTAAATCCGGTCCTCTGGAGCACGGACAATGTGTCATTTTTGCCATTGATGCTCGGAGGGGCTAGTTTTGCTATTGTGCACACAAACGGTGCCATTTTAGCCACAAAAAACTCGAAACATTGTACTATATACACACACACACTTGTATATCATTATCATCGACTTCATACTACAATAGGTAGCTCGCAAATTTATTTCCAAAATGAATTGTTCCAAAAAGATGTATATGTATGTGCATTTAGAAAATTACTACTACATGTGGCATGCTTGGTTTGGAACCAACTAGTATGAAATTTGACTTGTCAAAATTTGGTCACTTCAACCAAAATTAGCATGTGTTTAGTACGTTGGTAAGACTTTGGTGAAGGCTTTCCTCTTATTTATTTTTTTAGGAAACCTTAGCCGATTGTTACCGCAAATTGTTGAGAAAAATTATGCAATAGGTAGCGCTTGTATTTATTTACAAAATAAAACTTTCCGAAAAGAGGTACTTGTATGTGCATTTGGAAAATTACTACTACATGTGGGATACCATAAAATCCCAAATTTTGCCTTTTTTAGAAATTTATTTCAAATTAATTAATTCAAAGTGTTGGACTTCTTTTGGAGTTTTTGCATTTATTTAAATCCATCGTCTCAATTCAAAACTCGTCGCCAAATTCCAAATTCAAATTTTGTAATTTGAATTTTCCTACAAAACCACTCGGCCATTTCTTTTTTCCTTTCCCCCTTTTCCCTTCTTTCTTTCTTTCCTCTTTGTCATTGCTTTGCTTGTTCTGTGCTTGAGCCGAGCCACGCCTGCTACGCCAAGCATCACACGCTACTTGTTCGTGGTCGCCAGACCGAGCCACGCCTTAATCAAGGCCAGATCGCGCCCATGCACGCCGAGCCACCCATGAGTCTTTCTGCGCCCTGCTGCGTTGCTTCGTGCGTGCCTCGCGACCGCCTGCGGCGTGTCCTAGCCACGTCGTGCCTCCATGCCGTCCACGTCGTCATCAAGTCCCGCCATCTCCGCTCTCATTCAATCCCTCTGTAACCACATTTCATCAATATTATTGCCGTTCGGCAGTTTTCAAATCAAGCCGGGAATGTTGCCAACGTTCGTACTCACGGCCGTGTCGATTAAAACTCTGTTCGAGCCTATAAATGGAAGTCACAACATCCCTTCTACCCCCTTCGCACCTCCTCTAAACCCCATAGCCACTAGAGCCTCGTCGCCGTTGAATTCGTCATCTTCCCGAGCGCCGACCGCCAACTCGCTTTGTGCTCCCATCACTCTGGTGAGAATCATGATGTCCTAACCGTGTCACATTGTGTTCTCGTGCTTCGTGATTGTTCCCCTCAATCAATTTTAAATTTGGTTGCAAATCATCACCGAATTTTGTCGTCTTCTTCCTCTAGGCCGAAACTCCCCTGTCTCCTGGTCTTCTTCTCCGGTGAGCCCCGAGCCATGCTTTGTGCATCATCACATGTTCCCGGTGATTTCCCACTCCCCCTCTCTATTCAGCCGCATCGTCACCGGACCAAGCCGTAGCCGTCGCCGCCATCTTTACCACCGCCGGGTGCCGTTGCCCCACCGCCTCAGCTGCCCCCGAGCCTCCCCGACTCACCGGATGCCTTCCAGTGTGCCATATTTATACGCACTTGTTTTCATGCTACGCCATTAATCGCTGCACCATCGCCTGGCCGTCAGAGGCCATCGCCGCCTCGGTGTTCTTCTAAGACCGCCGCCGCCACCACCAGGATAGGAACCCTTTGGGGTTCCATTTTTCGTTGCTTAAGCACTCCAAGACCACCATTGTTGCTCCGTGCCATCCAACGCCTCCTTTGCTCTGCTATGGTCTATGATGTGCTCTCTGTGTATTGCTCATTGAGTCAAATGACATTAGTGGCCCCACATGTCATTCACTACCTCCTTTGCACTCTCTTTGTCACTATCAAATGTGGCCCATGTGTCATACTCTAGGTTTTTGCATTATAAAATCAGAAATGAATATTCGAGAAATATTCCCTTCTTCTCAATTTCCAAGAATTTGTAATTCCGATAAAATTCCAGGAGTTCGTTCTCTTCCGTATGAAATCTGAATCAGTCGATTCTTGTTTATAAATTCATATAAATTCATAATATCTCTATTTGTACTAATTTTACATATTTTATATATTTTATTTTTTTGTTATTTATTTTGCGTCATTTCGTGCGTGTAGAATCCGACGCCGCCGGCACCAGTTTGGACCGATCAAACACGTTAACCTCCAACTTTGACGAAGGCTAGTCTTTTTTGAACATTATGTACCTATAAGTTTTAAATTATGTTTTCAGTTTTAAAGTATTACGCATTGCTATTTCACATAAAATGACAAGTTCAAATTGTAGATTGTCAGTTAAACCTAAAATTGTTAATGTCTTACTTTGATAATTGTTATTCTTATACCTTTTTAACCCTAGCATAATAATTCTGCAATATTGATTGCAATATTGTGGAATAGTTAAACACAGTAAAATTGCCCAAACATGCTTTTTAGCCTTGATCAACCTTGGGGGGGGGACCATTATTACCCTTTATGTTATAGTTTGGAAAATATATAACATTAGGTAATATCAGTAATTGAAAAATAAAATAAAATGGTGGAAATTATTTAGACTAGGGCGAGTGATATGAGTCTTGACTATCTTGCCCTGGTCGATTAAGGACTGACGCTTGTGTCTATTCAAGCCGAGCATTACCATACGACCACATGTCCTAAATAGGAAGGACCTAGCTGATTAATTTACTACGTCCAGACATTTAGCCCACAGGCTGTAAATGATAGGAGTTACCTGGGTAGTGCAGACGATGGTAATTGACGTCCATTTTTGTCGGAGCTTGCGCTGGGCGTTGGTAATCGATGTCCATATCCGAGCAGGTTATCCCCCACAACGGTGAGCTCCGGATCGATGGCAAATGACATCCATGACTTGGGGTTAAACTCACTGGGCAGTCTAATGAAAGGATAAAGTATTGTAAAAGATTTGTGATAATCACTTAGTCACACATCCAAGGAAGCATGTCACGACTGACATTATAAGTTGATTATCTCATGTGGGTCAAGTTGTACAACCTCTGCATAGTGTAAAACTATTCGAATAGCCGTGCCCACTGTTAAGGGCGGGCAAGCTGCGTTCACATACGGTAGATTTTAGTTTTATTTTTAAAGAATTATTTTGGGAATCTGGGAGTAGTTGGAACTCTTGGATTGTTGTTGTGGCAATTAGAGCCAGTTGGGCAACTAGAACCCTACTCATAAAAACTTGGCAGTTAGAGCCTCAATACTAGTGACTGGTAACTAGAACCTTCACTAGACAATCAATTTAATTTAATTATTGAAACTACGTTGGCCCAATGTGCTTTATGAAAAATGTTTAAACATAAAATATTATTTTGTGCAAAACAACCATACAAGCCCAATTGTTAAAGTTATGCATATGCGTATTTTCCCAAAACTCGTGGAGTACTTTATGTACTCACATGCTACACTCAAAACAAATCTAAGAAGCCTTCAGTGATACCGAGGACGACTAGGACTTCTATCTACTTCTGTAGGTTTGACAAAGAATACCCGAAGTACTAGATTACGCCCCTTGTCGAATGTCGGTAAGCAATTCGATAGGCCATCTCGAAGTTTATTTTTGTTTCCGTTGCTGTGAGACTCAAGGTCTTTTGAGGTCTTAAGGCCGATACTTTGTTATTATTTTTATGATTAATCGTTATTCGAACTTGCTATCAACGTTGTATTCACTGTGTGCACTAGCTACTGATCAAGAACTGATGCAGAAATATATAAAGGGTTCGGATTCAGAAATCCAGTCCGAAGCCAACTTTTATCATATTTTACTTGTTGAAATTTGGTCACTTTAACCAGAATTAGCATCTGCTCATTATGCTGCTAATAATTTCGTGAACCAATTGTACTACAACAAATTGGCGAGAATTTTTTGGCACAGCCAAACGCATACCCTGTTTTTCCGGCATTTAAAGAGAAGAAATCAATGAGCAAATAACATGCCAAATTTCGAATTACCCAAACTCCTGAGGGCGAACATGCAAAACTCCCCGAAATTCCAGGTGAATATAAATAAATGGGTTTCCGGTCCCACGACTGCCAGAACCCGAACGGACCACGCGGCTGCCCTCACAGCCTCGTCCACGCGCGCGACCCGGTGAGCCGTCCGCACACGCATCCGACTGTTCGTAGTTCACGTAGCGCATAGCACGAGCCTACGCGCTTCTCTTGCCGTGTGGGGACGGTAGGTTGGGAAAGACCGGAGGAGCACGTGGAATATGCCCTTCTGGAGGCGAGAGAAAGGAATCTGCCACGCTGGCTTCTCCTTGGCTTCTCCGCTCATCCGCGGCTTCGAAAAAAAATTAGTGGGAGAGGGCATCGGGGAGGCCCTGGCTCATCCGTCGTCCGTTCCAAGGGATCAACGGCTAACAAGGGTGGAATTAGCTGTGAGGCTTTCTTCTGTACGATAAATCCTTGGATACCTTCAATACAGAGGATCAATTTCTCTCCATTTTTTTCCCAAGAGTAAGGGTGTTGCTTACTTGCTTTCTCAAGTAGTATGTACAAAGATTTTCTTAAAACTAAAAAAGATAGAAAATTATGTGCACAAGCATGCCAAGCTTAGTAGTTCATTATGTATAATACGTAGCTAAGACGGTAGCTTTCTAAAAGTAAGTTGTTGCTAATTAAGGTTTAACGACGCAGACAAACAGCTGCTGCAACTACAACTCAATTAATACTAGTTTTTTTAGCAACAACATTAGTATATGCTGACATGTTGTAGTAATCATGTATTCACGTTGATGCACTCGATGTACCCAATGTATATTTTTCAGCCAAGTTCTAAACTAGTTCTAGGCTCCCCCGCTCTTAACTATGTAAATAGAGTTTCAATTTTTTATGGTTTCAAAGCTATAACTTTGACTTATTGTTCTGCAGTGATATGAAGTCAGCAAAAATTCATAATAGATGAAAAGTATTTCGAACGATAAATCTAGTAATAGAATTTCCATGTGCCAAGTCTAAATGCTTTTCTGAACAAAGACTTTTTCCAAACATTTACAGAAGAACACAGTGCTTGACAAAAGTTCTGAGCTTAGGTCAAGCAGCAGTAAAAAAACATGTTCTGCAGTTGAGTGTTTGTCACTGCTTTGTCCTGTCTTTGCTGTAACTTTGGCTCGTGAGCAACAGAGGAGCAAACAGTTAGTTACATGCACGAAGCAAGTACACCAAGCAGAGTCATATGCTATTTACATTTCACATCCAGCAAAAGCTGCTGCTGCTCCTTAGTCCTTACCTTACCCAGGCCAGTGGGACTGCTCACTCAGCAACAGATTAATTTGTCCCCTTCCTAAGCTAACAAACGTCAAACTTCTACTGCTGATCAGCAGTGATCTGATTTCTTCGAGTTTGGTGCCAACATATATATACTGTATTTGTTATTTCCTTAGCTAATGAGTTAATTAGTATATCCTACATGCATTCCTCCTTAATGTGATGATTACTTCGTTCTCCATGCATCACTGTGTTGTAGAAGTATATTAGCTAAGTGCTCGTGCGTGTCCATTGTAACGGATCTCAAATAAACGTGATATAAGTTCTAAATTTGGAATATATGTGTAAGATAATTATTCCTACATACGAAAGTTGTATACATAATTTGTATCCCATAAGCAAGTCATATGCACATCCATAAAAGATCTTACAACTCAAGAGGTTGAGAGGCGCTGACATGCTCACAGTAAACAGTGCTACAGTAAATTAATCCTAAGGAAGTAAAAGGTAGAAAGATCTCTGCCTTATTTCGGCAAAAAAAAAATTCTAGAGAAGTTACTCCACTGAAGATGCTGAAAAGGTATGGATAAGATGCAATATAATTGGACTCCTCTAACCAATCATTACTCAATCATGATAGAATCACCATGGTTATATCTGGTTACAATGAAGCTAGTATATACTTTAGGGACCAACTTGTTATTTATGTATTAGAATTTTTTTGGCTTTTGGAACTTGATTGAAAATGTGACAAAAGTATTGGGGTACAGGCCAAAACAGAGGCCTCTTTTTTTTTGTCAGCTACTTGGGTCTTGGGCTGAAAAGTCTCACTGTACAGCCTGTACTCATATGGAGTACTTCTTGATTTTTTTCCCCTCATACTAGCATGCGTTGTACATGAAAAATGACTCTACCAACTATACATCTTCTTTAAAATGTTTGCACATTAAGTTAAATAAATTTACCGCTTCAAAAATTATTAGCAAGGCTCTCACCTTTTTCAGACTATCCGAATCTGATCTGTCCATTCATTACGGAATAGTCTGAAAAATTAGGAGTTTGCATGATATATTGCGTCGTCACCGATCTATGTGTTGAACTAGATATGTTCATGTTGTGATAGTTCATCTGTTCATGTACGGACAGAGCACACCGACTATGAACGCAAGTAGCTAAATTAAGAATCCAATATGCAGTAAACTCCAAAGGACTCCCTAGAGTAGTCACGTTTTAACCATTTGCCTCGCTAGCAGAGTAGCAGGACACCTGGATTAATAAGCTTGATTAACTAGTCGATTACCAAATCCTAGGTAGCATCCATGGCAAACAACGCTAGTACTTTGCTGCCACCCAACGATGGGGTTAGGACGAAGGCCATTGACCTGCCCAGCTGTGCCTTGGGAGGCCTGAACATGCAATGCAGCAACATGGGGCCGAAATGAGCTGTGCTTTAATAATGAGTCAACTGAACATCTTTAAAGGGCGTTTTGGCCTAATACACTGATACAAACAGTGGGTTCATAACCTACTCAATCAGTTCAAAACGCATATGCAGGTGGACAGATCCTGCATTGAGAAATCGATGTTTTAGATTAAGGTCAGTGAGAAGGTCCAAACATCTCACACAGAATTCTCTACTCTCGAAATATCAATTGCTTAGAATTAAAGACAGAGGAAAAAGAAATTAACACTGCAAAAGTGCAGAGCAGCTCACACCCAACTTCACAGGCGGAGGATGTTGGCACCCATGTATTTTTCATAACAGCAAGCTAACTGTCTGGACTCCGGAGAAGTTAGGCAGAGGAAGGTAGCTGTGCATTTTCTTTATAGCAAAAAAAAGGGGAAACTGTGCATGTGAAGGCTGAACAGATGCTACCCACCCTAGATATGTGCATCATATCAGTGCATGCAGGTGTCAGGTCAGTGAGATCAGAGTACTCCTACGCTGGAGAGGGTCTCTGTGTCCGTGCTCTCAACTCAGAGATACTACGTTGCACAGAAATTAGAAATGATATTCACCATCCGATCGAAAAACGGAGGGTGATATCAATCGCTACAGCGCTATCACAACAGTAGTTCTCACAGGGTGATACAGTACTATGTTAGATCACTGTTCACACAACATAAAATATTGTTTGTACTATGTCCTTTCTCTAGTAACATAGAGGATCTGGATCGATGTTACGCTGCCACGTGCAAGGGAAAGAGAAAAGACTAAAGTAGGCATGTATGTATAGTAGTATAGAGTATATACTGCTCACAGGGGTAAAGGACAGCTCAATTATAAACTTACTGCTATATGACTAGGAGGGCATAAATGAAATTTGATCTAGGAGGGTGAGGGAGGTGTGAAGCAATCATTGAGCACATGTCTTTGGAAAAAAAATGGGTACGTTTTTGTGTTGCAATTACAAAACTAGCTCTCCCCAGCGATCGAATTGACATTTTTATCGTGTGATTTTATCGCGGAAGCCACGTGTTATGCACCTAGACCACAACAGGAACATGCATACGCAAACCACCTGCCGCATTAGTATATCGTCCTGTCGCGGTCTGGATGTGTAACAGGTCGTCTAACGCGATCTAGACACACGGCATGTGGTTTTTTTCAATGTTTGATTAAGCTCGATGTCAGCTGTCGACGCGGTAGCTAGCTAGTCGGTGAGCACTACTTTTTTTTAACGACTAGGAAGGACGAGGTAGTTCTACTTCAACCAGGCAAGTTTGTACCGACCAATAGATTAGCTCCGGATATTTCCTTAATTTGTCGGGCATCGAAGTGAATTGGACCACAGTGTTAGATCATTGCAACATCCCCGACCATAGTGAGCCATTGAGCGCACATACAACCTCTTGCACAATAAGACAGCACCTCGGTGGCGTCTTTCTGAAGTTTTCATAGGGGTGTATGGATCGATTAAACTTGGTATTGATGCAAGAGTCTAATCACATAGCTAAATATTACTCTCCTTTGTCTGTAGCCTCGAGGGTATCCGTTTTAATATATTGGTTCATTGAGGAAATGAGTATAGTTATTGCAGTATTTTTTACTCTTTATTCTTACTTAAATACTTTAAAAGAGGTTTAGTGGTTATAGTATATCATTTAATATGAATATATACGGTTATTTCTCATTAAGTATTTATTAGATTTATTGTTTTATTAGTGTATGTCAGTATGTGTACCATGAACTGTAGACAAATATAATCAAACGGACCGAGTACTCCACCAAACAGGGACCGAGTGCTCCACCAAACAGGAAATGCCGACATAAGTTTGTGCATTAATTGGACCACGCACAGTTTAGTTATTGGCGCACACACATCTCCCGTACCAAAATTAACTATACCAACCACTTCACTTTCTTCCCGTAGTATGCGTGCGTGCCGGCACACTTCATTTTATCGGTTTTTGTTGACTTGCTAAGTTATATGTACATCCAAATTGATCTCTTCATGCTCTCACAACTCACAAGCATGCTGTACTGTACTGTACCGTACCGTGTGTCCGTGGTCGTCTTCCTCACAAGATTTCTAGAGAAGTATCTACTGGACCAGCAAGCAGTGTTGTGGCTTCTGGGCCTGCCGTGCCATACGCTTGGACAAGGGGCTCATGCAGTGGTCCACTAATTCTTGTGTGTTTTTTTTTTTCATGGCTAACTGATCGCGCAATGCTATGCGTATGAACTTCTTTTCTATATGGGTTATATGGGAGTAATAACCTCTGATCGAATGGTGTAGATCGATGGAGAGTAGCTATTAAGTGAGCATAGATCAAAATTATGATAGGATAGTATGGGTCTAGCATCCTAAAACGGAGCCACGCAAATGATGAATCATTCGAGGCAGTGGCGTATCCATGATAAAAATAGAGTGGGTGCTCATCGAATAAAGCTAACATGGTAAAACCGTACAAAACATGCATTTGATTGTCTAGTGCGATCTAAATTCATTCATAAATACACAAGAGACAAAACGAGAATGTATAACACACTTAAGTTAGTACATTGCTAATGAATAGAACGCCCTAAATGGCCATAAATACGTGCGAGTAGCAATCTATAGAACAAAAGTAGCTAAATCAGTGAGACAATAAGCTAATTGTAAGGAACTACGAACATTGAACCATGGTTCTTGAAAAGATATGTACAATCCATCATCTTCTTTGGAGTACTTGTACTTGGATTGTTTGACAAATAGCTATTCAAAGTATGTTTGTCCATCTTCTACAAATCTACAATAAATCTTATGGATTATATAGGAAGTTGAGACCAGACGAGACTAGAGAATATAATTGTGTTTTGCTTCTACTTGACACTTGACATCATTTTAATTTTACAAATATGCAAAGAATTATCACCTCGCCTGGAGCGCTCAGCTACTGCTGTTGTCGAGGCCCGAATGTGCAAATCCATACCGTCTGTGTATACTGCATTAGTTCATGTTCATGCTAGTGCATACAATGTCACCATCAATGTAATATCATCCATACACCACAAAGTAAGAATGAATGTACTAAGTTTGATAAACAGATAATTGTTGATACATTAGGGTTGAGTTTACATTTATTCAACCTCGTAGTCTCATGCATTAAATAAAGATAACAACAGTAAAACCCATTGACTTGCCATAGGCAACCAGCTGGGAACAAGACCTACGGATCGACCTCCTCATAATACTCCTCCAAAATGGGTGTAGATTTCTCCAACTCATTAACCGAGTGATGATTATTGCAAGAGTGAGTATATAGAGTACTCAACAAGTTGAACCATAGAATGCATGTATACATGATGCCTTATTCCAAAGGATATGGCTAGTAAGGTTATTTTGCATAAAGCAACGTTTGCAATTAAATAGAATAATAGATTGAAAAGCATAGGGTAAAACGACAATAATAGTTAAATAAGAATTTGGACACAAATATGCACATAGCCTAAACCATTATATTCACGTAGCCAACCTTTCCAGATTTTATTTTTGAACACTACTCCTTGTGTGAAATCCCCGAGCATGTCTATGATCGCGAACACGACTATTCGAATAGATTTAATAACACTCTATAGAGATTGTACAACTTTTCGCACTGAATATGACCAACAACATGATTCTGACACGTTTCCATGGACATGCAATCCGAAGGATCAAAACAAAGCATTTCAGAGACTTCACCCCAACACTTGGCCCTCTCGGTCCATAGAATGGGAACCATCTATGATATGGCTCATACATAGCATACCACAGCCCCTTTACACATAGTCTAACCAACTTCCTGAGGAAGCCAACATTGAAACTCGGTAACCTACTTTGCCAGGCTCTTCCCATTAGAGCATGTAGTTGTACAATTGTGGTTCAGTTCAATGGTACACAAAGTTAAATCCTTAATTGTCTAGGGCAAGACTAACCAATACACTAAGCCTACACATAGAATCATATAATCCTACACACAATCTGCCACACATAGTTTAACACTAAGTCATTCCACTCTCCCCAGTCTAAATCACTTATCTACCCTAGTTGTGTACACATAGACCACAATTAAACACATAACAATTGCATAATTGTTAATCAGGTGTAACATTGACACTCATGTGATAATCTAGCATGGCTAAGCATTGAACTACACTACCCACGTTAGTGCTACATTAGTTACCAACTAGTATTATCCAGCCTAAGGGTGATAAGTGACCATGTCATACAATCATCAAGGTAGAATAAATGACAAATAGGTTGCATAGCTATCCTTGGATATATATCTAAACGTTTGATACTTTAAATAGCATGCGATAATTTGAAACAAAGTAATTTTTTAAAATAGGTTCAATATGATCAACATCCAACTTGCCTTGGAAAAGGTCCTGATCTTGGTCTTGAGCACAATCAACTCCTTTCGTACACTCCCGGTGTATCAACGTCTATTCGCAAAAGACAATGAAAAGCAAACAAATAAATAAACAACAATGAAACAAGCTCCAAAAACTATAATATAAATACTAGAAGGTAAGGTTTGATTTTAGATGAATTTAGAAACTTGAACGAGCTCAATCGGAGTTCGTATGAGGGAGAACGAGCTTCCAGAAGTTACTCGAGTGGAATAATTCGGGAAAATAACAAAGCTGAGAGAGAACAAGAGACTAACAAGTGGGACCAAGGGAATATTCTGGGAATATTTATTTTTGGAATTTCGGTAAAAGGCTAAGAGACTGACAGGTAGGGTCCACGGTCTACACACCGGGTTCATGAGTCTACAGTGAACTGGGTCTATGAAATAGCATTGACAAGTGGGACCCGCATGTCATATGCTTAGCTCACGGTGGACCAGGTCTACGGTGAACCGATCTAGGGCTTGGGTGAGGTGGCAGCAAGGCTTGCGTGGCGCACGCGTGGCGCTGAGGGGCAATCACGTCGGACGACACGTCGACAGTGTTGGTGATATGCCCTAGAGGCAATCATAGAGATGATTGTATCACATCTATGTTTATGAGTTATAGAATAAATGTTATTATGTTCCTTGAATGAATCATTAGTTATAAATATTAACAAGTATGTGATTTGTTGGTGAAGCTCTTTAACTTATATGATGTCATTCTAGATGTATCCATGGTCAGATGTCATTGGTTGGAACACTAGTGACTCATCGGCCAGCATATGTATTGATTGATGACCATGTTTCACCGATCATGGATATAGGGATATCGAATCAATAATATGAACACATATTAGAGAATATAGTGTTGGATTGACCCACCTTGAGATACTATTGAGATTGCTATAATTTTATGTGTCATCAGTTGGTCTCAAGTAATGATGATGTATAATCCTTAGACCTGAGATCAGTATGGTTTCCTATATGTGTAATAGTACACTTAGGGATTGTCAAATGCTACTCCGTAACTAGGTAGTTATAAAGGTAGCTTTCGGGTATGCTATGAAACATGCGGAGAGATGTGACTGGTTGGATATGAGATTTGCCCTTCCTAACATAACAGGAGATATATCTCGGGCCTCTCGATGTGGTCGAATAAAGAAAGTGCATGGCCATGCCACTAGTGGTTGAAGAGTCGACCACGTGAAGTTATCCGTCACTTGATTGAGAAAGAATTGAACAATCCATGGATGACAAAACATCTCACCTAGAGTTCAACCAAATATCGTGAGGCAAAGGGAGAATACACGAGCAAGTTGTTCAGTTCGATCAGATACGGACTAGTCGTATGGAGATACGAGCTGGTCGTAGACTGGTTGAACATAATCACTAACTGGCCGTAAACTGTCGTAAGAAGTTACGAACTGGTCATGCCCATATATGAATTAGTCATATAGAGATATGAGTTGGTCGTAAGTGATAAAGACCTACTCATAGATTATATTTCATTAAGGTTCGTCCGATATAATTTATGTGTATTCGGGAATCGTTATGTCCTGCTAGGAACCGCAAACAACTCGTGGTCGGAAAAGAGTTTTCGAATCACAACCGATTACGTATGAACCTACAAGGTCACACACTTAATGGGTTAGAACAAACGTGTTCGGATAGGATCCGTCATGGGCTCTATATAAGGGGATGCATGAGGTTGTTGGGAAAAAAGACATGTGGTGTGAGGTGCTCCAACGAAACCCTAGTTGCCATCTTCTCGAGAGCCTTACCATGCAAGTTGGTGCTAGCACACCAGCGTACGGTGTTCCATCCCTGGACGTGTGGATATTGTAGAGGCGCTACTGCGGTTGCTGGAGGAGACGATCGACACCGAAGACTTGGACGATCGACTACAACCACTTCATCGACACGCTCTATGTTGGATCAGGCTGCTCCAACTCTTCTTCCGCTGCGATGCGTGTCTAGTGGTAACGATCTATGATCTTCTACTTGCATGGCTTTCTGGTTTACGTGGTAGAATTTTTGAATTGCGAGCTAGTGTAGCCTACCCGTATCCCTTTAGACAGCGGTGCACGGAGATCGAGGGTCAACAGCGATGGCAGCACAACCCCGGCGAGTGGTGGCGACGTTGACATCGATAGGGCATGTCGAGGTGAGGGGTGCATTCGAGAGAATGCAATGAGGGCGGCAAGGTGGTCTCGGTGACGCAGACGTCAAGGCCGGCGGCGACTAATAGCAAGCAGCGGCGCGGCAAAAGCGGTGGTGGCGACGGGCTATAAGCGGCAATGACAAGGGGTGGGCACGAGGTAGAACTTCGAATGGCGAACCCAATGGTGTGGATTGTGTCGACGAAAACTCACCGAAGGGAATCGACGGGCGAAGTCGGTGCAGTGGATGAGATTGAGCCGAGGCGATCTGTGAGCACAATGGATCAAAAGCAAAATTGAGGAGGGGGATAAGTAGATTGGATTGAGGGGCACACGATGACACAGGCAGATTTCAAGATGGCTCACCGGCATGGTGAGGAACGTGGAAGAGAGATGGCGGCTACGGCGGCCTTCGGTTGGATTCGAGGAAGACGATGGCGGTGGCAATCTCCTTCGGCGAAATCGGTGGCGAGGGGTTGTGGAACGAGGGGAGGCACACACGGAGGGCTCGGATATTTATAGGGGTGGCTAGGGTTTGGTGGCGCGGCATGGACGCCGAGAAATCCAGGGCGGCGACAAACTCCGAGTTGGGTCCGACTTGGAGACGATGCATAATCCCACCCGGACCCACTCGTCAATGACAGCAGGGCACGACGCGGTGGCATGCGCTCGGCTGGGCCGCATGGAGGAAGAGAGAGAGGTAGAGCGATTGGGCTGGAAGAGAGGGAGAGGAGTAGGCCGACGGAAGGAATTGACCCACTCGGCCTTCCAGGTTTTAAATAGCTTTTCTAATGTAGAAAATACCTATTGATCCTGACCTTTGCTTTTTGATCGGACGGTAGAGATCAACTTCTAATGCGTGACATTCAATGCAGATGATCTATTTCCCTGGTGTGCCCGCCTTTGATAGGAGGTGTGTGCCAAAAGTCCCTACTCTTTTTCAAAGAAAACCCACACACTTTAAGAAAAGGATGATAGTAACTAGAGAGAAGATTCCCTACTTGCATACAAATATATGTTTTCCAAATGCATGCATGTAATAGCTCATAACACAGAAGTAGTAGTGATAAGACAGAACCAAAGATATTTGTAGGTCTTATTTATGCTTCCGAGTTGCAACACTAGCGTTGAGTAGAGGTGGGAGTCGGGCGAGCCATTCTGTTCGCCGAGGCTCGCCGAGGCCAAGACCACAGCACGACACAGGCATGGCAAGCAAGCACAACGACATGGACGACGGGCGGCTAGGCCTAGGAAGCTGGCATGACGGGTGACACGACACGGCTTGGTGTGGCGTGCCATGCCGGGCCGGCCCAAAGACGCCAAAGACGCTTCAAGACGCCCAAAGACGCCGACGTCGGCGCCGCCACCTCCCGCCCCCCGCTCCGCCTCCAAGAAGTAAGAAGAGAAACAAAGGGAGGGAGAAGAGGAGAGCCAGGGAGGAGATGAGGCGTGGCACTTGCCATGCGCGGAGGACCGAGGTGGCGGAGGCCGAGCCGGCCGAGCCAAGGCGCAGGGGCCGAGGCGAGGGTCACTAGGAGGCAGCAGCGAGAACCGGAGGCCGAGCTGCAAGCAGGGGAGGAGCACGGGCCAGCGGCGCCATGGGACCAAGCCGCCGGGAAGCAGGGCACGGGTGGTGAGGGCCGCTCCACCTTCCACCTTGCCGCTCCGCTGCGCCTCCTCCTCTGCCTCCTCCTCGGCTCTGCGTCGCTCGGCCTCCTCCTCGCTTACTGCCTCCCGCCCCCTCGGCCTCCTCCGCCGTGCCTCCTCACCTCCCGCCGCGCGGCTCGGCCTCCTCTGCTGTGCCTCCTGCCACGCCACTCGGCCACCTCTGCTGCGCCTCCTCGCCCTCCCGCCTCCCGCACCGCTCAGCCATGTGGGGATGGGGGATTGGGGGCCCTGGTGGCCGGTAGGTGGGTGGATGGGAGATAAGGATTGGGCCATTAGGGTCTGGGGAGCTGTTCGGTAGATGGGGATGGCGATAAGAACTGGGGAGATGTGAAAATGAATGACTGAGATGGAATATACAGTGGTGACTGGTGAGGAGTGAAAGGAAAGATGAGAGCTGACATGACAAAAGTAAAAAAATTTAAATGAAAGGAAGAGAGGACCGTGGCCGTTGGTGCTGGGAAAGACAGGAAGAGGGAATCACGAAAAAGATAGGGAGAGGCAACGTTCGAAGCTCAACGATCGGAAACAACGTTTGGAAGCTCAACATTCGGAAGCAACTCACCGTGCCTATAAAAACGAACTCTCACCAAGCATTCGCTATCCACTCTCATTTCTTTTTCATTCATTTACTCTCCTCATTTCTTCAACAGCCATCTACTCTCCCCATTTATTCACCATCCATCCATTATGCTGCTAAGGAGTCGGAGCACCAAGGATCTCCTGAGCGGTATGCTACCGAGGAGTCGGAGCACGAAAAGGACAGCAGGGCGACTTAGTGTAAGCTCTCGCCATCACTCCCCTAGTCCTCCTTCGGCTCTAACTCCCGTTGATGCTCGCCAGTTCTTGCCAAGCATGGGAGACTATGACATGGATGATCGCCATATGGACGATGAGAGGGATACGAGGAGTACCAGGCGGTTCGAGCCAATGGGGACTCCATAGCTTCTCCCGCCCATGGACGACAACATTGGCGAATCTGACGAAGGCGCCTGTGTTCATGAGTACCACGCATGACCAATGGGAAGGAGCCAAGAAAATTCGGTCTTGACATGAAGGTGAGGTGGAACTCGACCTACATCATGTTAAAGAAGTTACAAGGGTACGAACATGTCATATCTGTTTTTGTCAATGCTAACTCTCAAAACAATGAATTGGTAGTTACTAATTCAGATTGATAGATTACTAGTCATTTTCGAGAGTTTCTACAACCTTTTTATAAAGCAACAAAGATGTTATCTGGTGTTTATTACCCTACCTCTCCCTTAGTTATAGAATTTATTTGGTTAATTGTAGACAAGATTGCCAAATCTAGGGAGGATCCCCTTTTAGGTCATGCTATTGCACTAATGGAGGAAAAATTTATTAAATATTTTAGTTCTATTTCACACGTGTATTGGTTTGCTATTATTTTCGATCATACGAAAAAGTTGCCAGGTTTGCATATCGGTATAGAGGGAATAGGTGAATGCCTCGGTCTTGATTACTCGGAAGCTTTTGCACATGTCAAAGATGAGTTTTTTTTTTGTTTTTCGCATGTATCATGACAAGTTCGGCAGCAGTGCGAGATCAGATGCCGCACAACAGACGCAATAATGAAAGAAAAGCTTGACATCCCACTTGTGGAAGAAACTAAAGGGTAAGTCCAGTTCTTCGTCCTCTCAGTCTCAGGCAGCCCCCTTGTGGAATTCTGTCTCAGAACTAAACCACTACCTGGAGCATGATTTTGCAAACATCGATCCTGATATTTCCGGTGGAAAGATAGACTTGCTTGAGTGGTGGACGAACAACAAGCGGATATTTCCTGTGCTATCACATTTTTGCATGGGATGTTCTGCTGGTGCCGGTGTCCACTGCCTCTTCAGAAGCAACGTTCAACATGGCAGGGAGAATAATTGAAGAAAGAACATCATCCCTCACGCCTAGGATGGTGGAGGCAATCACATGCGCCAAGGACTGGGAATTGGCTAAAGAGCGGCAATAGCATCAACTGGAGGATCTTAAGATCATGCAGGCATACACTGACCTCGAACATATGAACGATCTCGACATTGATGAGTAGTTAGTATGTACACATGTTGTTACTGTACTCTTTTCTTTACTTGGGGAACCCCACTCTAGGGCGTAAGGTTTTTAACGAAGTAGTAACATTGTATCTGTAAAGTATCAAGAAAATTTCACTTTTCCCCGAAATATTTACGTGCCTATGTTTTTATGCAATTAATTCAATTTTAACTAGGTTTTTAATGAGGCGGGCACGACCGCACGAGAGAAATGAAGATGGCGGTCGCCATCGCCATCGCCGCATCCGCCTCCGCCGTCTATAGTTACTTTGGACTGGACTTGGGCTGACATGGCATGACCCCAGTACGACGGACTTTGGGCCATGCCTGGACCTGGCTGAAGGCGAGGTGGACCGTCACGGCACGGCACGGCGGAGTGACCGGCCGAGCTCAAGACAAAGACGACGCGCCCGAACATGGCTGGCCGTGTCCGTCGGACCAATGCCGCGTGTTGAGTGCATCGTCACGGTCCATCCCAATGCCCACTCTAGTGTTGAGTGCATCGTTCTATTTGGTTGATATCATGCATGAGATGACATTTCATGGTACAGTGGAGAATCTTAAACATGATAGTCCATTGCATGGGTCAACTGTTACTAAAGCAAAAATGTCCTACAAATTTTGCAGGCACATCCTGGTCCATGTGTTTTGAGGGAGAAACTTTGGCATTTAAAGTGCCCAAGGGAACAAAAATATCTCCAATGATTGGATCCACTGTCCCTATAAAGAGACACCTAGTTTCTTTGAGCCGATCCTTTCAGATTCCACTCCCACTAAAATGTCAAGCCTTTTTTTTGTAAAAAAAAACTAAATTGCAAAAAAAAAAAGAGAGGAAGAGATATCCACTTGTCAAGTTATTTGTGCTTGCTCTAGCTATCTGTGGATTGTGCAATCAACCATATTGCAATCTAATCCACTTGTCAAGTTCTTTGTGCTTGCTCTAGCTATATGTGGACTGTGCAATCAACCATGTTGCAATCTAGCACATGTCCTTCCGAAGTTTTCATTGGCATTGCATCCTTGCATTCCTTGTGAAAGTAGACACATTATGTTTTCAGTTGCCACATTGCCATTTCAGCTAATAGTATGATTTCAGGTACATATTTTCAGATACTCTGCATGCCTATCTTTAGAAATTAGAATCTACATGACACAGACTAAAACTAAGAAATTACACTCTAGCTTATAGTATACTAGCTAGTATGTCACTATGTCTATAGAATCTTAGCTCACCATGACTGCTACAACCAAGAAAAACAATGCCAACCAGCCAAAACAATCTGTTACACAAAGTATTCTCTTAATTCAATCATCTTTTTCCTTTTTATGAAAAACAATGCAGAACATTTCATTCAGTATCTTTACTCTTTACCAGAAAAGTAGTACATACACAGTTAGGCATATTCCATCTTTCCAAGCAACATCACATCTTTAGCAGAAAGCCATCAGAAAAGCACTGCACCGCATCATCTATGCTGCATTGCTGCCACACACACCCTCCCTCCAAAACCATTCAAAAAATACTATTCCTATGTAGGAGTATGTTCATGGATTCCAGCTTCCCTTTGCTTTTCAATCACCCTAACCATGCAACACCAATCTTTGTTTCTCGATCCCTTGGACATGTGAGTGGTTGGTCAGGATAGCATCCAGGACAGGACAGAAGTATTCAATACAAAGAATCTACAGTACATAACATTTTGAAGTGATCTCCACCACCCAATCAAAAAACAAATGCAAGATCACTAGTTAGAGTGTTTTTGCTACAATTAAGAAGGTTAGATCCATGGACATTCTCTTTCTTTAGGGTGCATTCTACAACCTACACAGCCTTTAATTTGCCCCCTCAACTTTGGCTCTATAAGAATAAGAGGCTGTCTGGTTCATCACCCTAACTTGGTTCATCATCCTAACTTACTAAACCAAAATTTTGATAATATCCTGAATATTTGGTCAGGGTTTGGTTTAATTCCAACATTTAGTATTACCCTTAGAAAATTTGAAACATCTAAGTTTTTCTTACCTTCCTGGCTGATTGCGGGTGGCCAAAATGCCCGCCCAAAATTTTGGTTCGGCTGGCAATAATCACTTGGACAGATGGCATATCATGATAGGATGAGGCTAGTGCATTAATTGTATGGTTTGATTTAATCAGTTTCAAATGATCATATTTCCTAAACCGAGTATCTAATTTATGATCTGTTTGAACCGTTGTGTTCTTTGTCATTTTATCAACAAAACAAGACCCATGTTGACATATTTTGAGACATAAAAAATTATATATCAAACGGGACCCGCGTGTCATACTCACAATGTTTGTAAATTTTGGCATGTCTACAATCCAAATACATTAATTTCGACATTCCCATGAATTGGTATAGCTACGATTCAAACACTAATTTTTTGACCTAGTTTTGGCATTACAAAGTTTTGATAGCTCCCTAAGGTTACAAACCAAACAAGCCCTAAAGGCTTTGGAGGCTAGGCTTATTAGGGCATGACTAACTTTTAGTGCTTGCCATTTTGGCACACAGTGCACTAAGCACCGTATCATCACTCCATCATTACTGCATAGCCAAGCACATTTCAAGTAGGTAGATGAGGATGTTGCACCCTCCATGAAACTTGAAAGTGAGGCCTCCATGACCACTTGTCATACTTGCAAGTGCTAGTACATACCAAGGTTTCCATATATATAGGGAGAGAGTAGTAGTCTAGTAGATACATCACTCGTATACACACCTTGAAGATTTGCAACTTTTGCAAGCTAGCATGAATGAGTTCACTTTCCCCAATGCTGTCCCAAGAGGGCAGTGCAAGCTTCCGGCATTCCCTCAACATCAGCTCGGCCAGCTCGGCCTCGGCTCCCCTCCGCCGTGGTTCGTCGCCGTCGCCGTCGCCGACGACGACGGTGCGCCGTGGGGTGGTGGTGAACATGGCGAGGAGAAGATGGACATGTTGTGGGAGGACTTCAACGAGGAGCTCACGCGCACGCCGCCGGTGTGCCCTCTGAGCCCTCTGCACAAGGGAGGGCTGATGATGATGAAGGAGGCGTGGCTCGACGACGGTGGCGTCGGCCTCGTTGTCGCCGGCACGGAGAAGAATGTCAGCCACCTGAACGCCGGCAGCGTGGTCCGGCGTCGGAGATGGAGCTTGCTGCTGATGCTCAGGCTGCTCAAGAAGCTGTTCTTGGTCAAGAAATCCAGGAACCAAAGAACTGCACCGATCTGATCAAATGGGCTAGCACCAGCAATGAAGAAATTAATAGCTGATGAGCTAAATACCGGCGTATTAAGTAGTAGTGTATATATAGTGATATATACATGTTTGTTCGGTGTTTCTGTCAAAGACAAATAACCCAGGGGGTTCTCCTTTTTGCTGAAGAGTGTGTTCTTCTTCTTGGCATCAATATATTCTTATGCCTAATTAATTACATGTTCATGTTCTTCCCTTCGATTCTTCTAAATTATTGGTTATGACAATGTATTGGCCTCTGAATCATCTAAATTTTGATTTTGGATCGAGTTCATTGTATGTTTGTCAACCACAACATGTTGATTGAGATCATAACTCCATCTAAAAATTGCTTCTAAATTACCCCCTCTAAAAAACAAGTGCAGTTTTAGAATACATGCAACCAAATTATTTTAACTTTGATCAACAATATCTTCATGAATATTTAGATCAACCATATGAAAATGGTGCGAGTATATTTATCTTGAGAACTACCTCAGAATATCACAATTTTATTAGGTTTTACAAATATATTAGATATAAATTGGTGGTCAAAGTTATATTTTAGAGATTGCGCCAATGTCCAAATAAAATGACACTTATTTGTAAGGGAGGAAGAGTTACACTTGTTTGCCTGTTGGCATTTGTGTTGTTAAGATGGAATTAATTACCATGCTTGTCATTGGTTATTACCATGGCAGGGTTGTCACTTGTTACCAACCTCGTAGATGCATATGCCTTTGCCATCACAAACCTACCGAAATGAAGGAGCCATTAAATGTGAAGGAACCAAAATTTTCTGGTGACTTCACCATGTCTGCGTGAGGCACAGACCGGATGCCTCCCAAGTCTCCAACTTCATAAATGTTGCACTTAAGAACTGCAACTAACATACTCAAATCAGGGTAACATCATTTACACAACTCTCGGATGCTAATTATAATCTTAATGCCCTACCTGATCCATCAGTTATATCAATCGTGCTCTGCTAATCAAATCATAATAATTGTGTGCATGCCAAAGCTGGTCAGACATGAACACTTCTGTACTGCACTTCTCCAACTGATGAAGAATACATGCAAGATGAAACAAAGAAAGGCCCTAACTCATACAAAATCCAATTCGTTTTTTTTCTTACGCCATTGCGTTGTTCTTAACCTGCCAATCGAATCACTGGGCAATGAAAATGAAACTCTCACCTAACATCTTCAGATATCTCCTGTTTAATTTAGCTGTTGCTCTCACTTTACTAATAACTAGTACTGCAAATAAGTCATACCACAGTGAAGATCACTCTGAAAGGTCTCCTGATTAGGAGTGATCTTCTCCATTTCTGAATGGAGTAGAGAGAAAGGAGGCCTGATGCTGACTGTCTGAGACATCAACACATGTTCTCGAGTAGGCATGTGCATTGTATATGTAGAATTGGTTATGGAAATCGATATATCGATCTCTAACAAACAAAGTGAAGCAACAAGGAGCAAAGGCAGAGCCATGAGAGGGACACAGCAACCAACCGGTTGGTCTCAACCAGCAGGAATTGGTTGTGTACCCCTGTACGCTGTCAGGTTTGGTCTCACACCAATCTGCACTTGTTTGCTGGGTATCTTCATACAGAGGAAGAAACTGTTCTCACAGCATAGGGTAATCATGCCAGAACATGGCTAACAATGTTGCTCAGCAATAGCATTCTGAAACTGGATCAGAATTGTGCAGATGTTACAAGCCTGTATATGACTGCTGGTCTTGTGACCTAGATTGTAGAATGCCTCGTCTACCATCTCACAGGTCACACCACAAAAGTATCAGTGGTTGAGACTTGAGAGAAACATGATCACAAGAAAGTCAGTTTAGTAACAGTTTTCGCTGAAAAAGTCAAGTAATAATCAGGATATTTCACAACAACCAATTTCTATCAGGTACCAAGGCTTCAGTTGCACACTAGAGCCACGTGTCTACAACCACCAGCCCAGGCAAAGGCTGATCAGATATGCAGAAGCATGTCAGCCCATATCTGTGTTCTCAAATCTGGCAAATATGCTCTGGTTATAATCTGCGTAAAATTATCCAGTACCTGCAACATATATCTACACGCATATCAATGGAGATTAATGGGCACCAACGAATTACTAGAATATATTGTTCATATATTGTAGCATTATTCTGGCTGCTAGCCTGCAACATTATCCTTGAACTGATACAGCAGTCATCTAACAGTCCAACCAGAACATAACTTTGTTTATTAGCCAGTCACTTATTTTGTTTTAAATATCATCCACATGTGAATAGTCTTATTATTGCCTACTAGAGCCCCAGATCAATGGAATTGCAATCTCCAACATATAAACACAACCCTGTTATTTCTTCCTAGAACCGGGGAGGTACGGAGTTATCTCCGGGACAACTCTGTAGATGTGCACTTTTATGTTGTCCTTCATAAAGAGCTCGAATATGCAGACATCGTACTTCTCCAGATTATTGCCTAGAGCAAATTTGCTCCAGCCACCACTGAAAGAGCCAACACAACGGTCACTGTAGTAGACATAGTTCACTTCCCAAGCCTTTCCTTGTGGATCCCAGAGTATCAACTTCTTGCTGGTTCGGGGAAGACACTCTCTGACAAATCCACTTGGGATTTTCTGCAATAGAAGGAAGTCAGGGAAGCAATGACAGCACAAATAAGGCAGCGAGTAAATACACAGGTATATTACAGCACCACACACTAGACAGATGAAAGAACCTGAAACATAATACTAGCTTTTGGTAAAAGTTTTCTGCTCCTAGGGGTACGGGACAAACGTTTCTTGATCAATGGGAACCCAGAAAACATCGAAGCAAAAATAGTTGACAGTGTTAGATAGTTAGCTGTGTTAGTATTTCTCTTATGTATAAGGTGCTCTTTGCATATTTGCCTCTCACATGTACATACATTTGGCTTTTGGCCTACTAGTATATACAAGGGTCCATTTGTAACATGGTATTAGACCCAGGTTAGGGTTAGGGTTTCTCTCCTTCCCACCCATCCAAACCCTAGATCCATAATCACAATCGCCGCCGTCGGTCCCTCGGTCCCTGGACCTTCCCACTTGTCGCTTCTGAGATGCCATCATTGCCGCTTTGATTTGAGGCCACCGCCATCGACTCCTCCCGTCGCCACCACTCGGGAACGCTGTTTTGGACGCCACCACAGTTCCTTCTACCGCCATTGCCTCGGATCTGGCCTCTCTGGCCTCGGAATCCGGCACCACCGCTCAGAATGTCGCCGACGACTCGTCCTCTGGTTCGGCTTTTATTGCCGTTGCTGTACCTTCCCGACGGCTGCCGTAGATCCGGCCGATTCGGCCTCCGATCTTGCCACCGCCACCAGGAACGTCGCTGCCACCTCATCCACATCCTTGATGCCTGCTGCAGCTGCAATCCCGACCCCTTCACACCGGATTTCACCGCCCCTAGCATCCTCCACGCCTCAGGAGCCTTCTCCAAAGTCGCTCTCTGTAGCGGCTCTGGCACCGCTATGTTTACGTCTCCACCGTGCTGCTCCGCGCACGATGGCACCTCCCAGTGGTTTAGGCGCTGTCTCAGACTCTCGGTTTCGAAGCCACTAGTCATCTTGAATGAGCTAAACTACCATGAGTGGGCTCAGCACATGCAGATTCACATGAGGAGCCATCGCCTCAGGGGCTACCTCATCGACAAGCGTCCTTGCCCACTTTGCCCCACTGCGGCCGTCCGAGCCCGCTTTTTCCTCCGGATGCCGACGAGGCTACTCAGAGAGATTCAATTACCGCATTTAAGGAGGTGATGGAGGTGTATCAAAAGCAGCTCCACGCCTATGAGGTGTGGCAGGATGACAAGGCTCGTGCTTCTGCCATTCTGGTGGGTAGCATGGAACCTCTCTATGGATGTGCTTGAGCTACCAACGTCTCAGCTACTATGGGAGCGCCTCTGTGACCACTATGATCCGACGAGCGATCCTATGTACCTCTCGGTAGTGCACCATACGCAGTCCCTTCAGCAGATGGATGCCACCGTGGTCAAGTATATGTTTGCGGTGTGGCATCAGCTCGACTCTCTAGGACCAGACATCTGTCGGACCTATCCCTGCTGTGTGCGCTAGCGGGCTCACCTGGAGACTTATTGTCTCTACGACTTCTTGACATGTCTTCTGTCTGACTTCGAGTCCACTTGTGCTCAGCTACTGATGCGCCAGCCTCGCCCGTCCTTGTTGGAGGCCCTCACTGCCATGCTACCGAGGAGACTCGTCTTCGTGGTCTGTGTGTGTGTGGGGTCGATTGCACCCCCTACTCTTGGCGGCTCGCCGCTCCACCACCACTATCACCTCCATTTCAGTTGCGTCTTCCACTACTACTTTTGTCTAGTGGCACCACCGGTTAGATCATCTTGGCGGTTCTCGTCTTTCTTTGCTAGTAGGGAGTGGTGTCTTATGTTCTGCTTCTGGTGACACTACTCTCCACTGTACGGGTTGTAAGCTTGGTAAGCAACTGCAACTCCCATATCCCTCTAGTGATTCTGCGTCTCAACATCCTTTTAATCTTGTTCACGTTGATGTATGAGGCCCGGCCCCCTTTGTTTGGAAAGGGGTCATAGCTATTATATGATGTTTATTAATGATTATTCGAGATACACTTGGCTCTATCCTATGTATTCTCGTAGTTAGGTCCTATGTATTTATCAGCAGTTTGTCACCATGGTTCGCACTTAGCTTGACTTGGCCACTCGGGTTTTTCGAGCTGACTATGCTGGAGATTACCTCTTGACTGCGCTTCGTCGTTTTCTTGCTAAGCAAGGTACTCTTCCTCAGTACTTCTGCCTTGATGCTCATGCTCAGAATGGTATCTCTTAGCTTAAGCATCGTCACCTTCTTGAGACAGACATGCTCTTATGCTTCTCATATTCCACCTCACTTCTGGGCTGAGGATGTTTCTACAACTGCATTTCTTATCAACCGTTAGCCTTCTTTTGCTCTTCAGGGTTGTACTCTGTTGAGCATCTTACTGGTCCGACTCCTTGGTACAGTCACTCCGTTGTTTTGGTTGTGTCTGTTATGTTCTTCTTCCACCTCGTGAGCGCACCAAGTTGACTGCTCAGTCGGTTGAGTGCGTTTTCCTTGGCTACAACACTGAGCATAAGGGTTATTGCTGTTACGACACTATTGCTTGCAGGAAAAGGATCTCTCGCGACGTCACTTTTGATGAGTCTCGTCCTTACTACCCTCGTCCTTCTACCACCAGTTCCGCGTCCCTTGAGTTGATTTCTTTTTTGACTTTTCTTGACTCTTTGATTCCTCCTCCTGCCCTTATCTTATCTCAGTCACCACAATCATCCCCGTCTCCTCTGGAGGCTCCTACCAGCACTTTTGTTGAGATCTCCCCTTTTCCGCTACACTACTCCCGTCGTCCGCGGCATACTACTGCTCCAGTTGAGGCCTCTTCTTCTCCTTCCACTCCTGTTCTAGTCTCTTCTCCTAGGTACGACCTTCGTGATCGGCGTACTGTGTGGCCTCTCGAGCGTTACGGCTTAGGGCTGGAAACGAGCCAAGCCGAGATGGCTCGAGCCAGGCTCGCTCAAGCTCGGCTAAAACATTGGCTCGGCTCGGCTCGTGAAGGCAATTAGCTAGAAGGTTGGCTCGGCTTGGTTCGCAAGTAGGCTCAAGTTGGCTCGCGAGTCAAGCTACCATAAACTACTTAGCACTCTTTGGGCCCACCTGTTAATTTTAAGAGAGAGAGAGAGAGAGAGAGAGTAATAGAGATACAAAGAGAGAGAAAAACAGAGTAGAGGAAAGAGGGGAGGGGGCAGAGCACGCACGGGAGACACTCGCCGATGGCGAAAGGGCCTTGGAGAGGGGTCAGAGACCTTGAAAATGGGTTCCTGCGAGGGAGAGGAGGCTAGAGGTGGTGGTGTCACGGGTAATAGCGCCCGACATGGGTTTGTGGTGGCGCATAGTGGCCAGAGGTGAGGGAGAAAAGGGGCGGTGGTGCTGGAGGGGGAGAGGGGAGAAAAGATGGCACACACAAGCATCTACAAGTGATGGGGAGCTCACCGGAGTAGTTGGTGATGACGGGTTGGACTGAGGTGGGCTGGTCGACGGTGACCCGAGGCGGCGCGGTTAGCTCCTCACGGCGATGGGGGCTTGGAGAGGGAGGCTTCAAATAAGAGGTTTGGGGAGGAAGAGGGAGGTGTGAGTGTGCTTTGGTAGGAGAGAGTTGGAGATAAGCTCACTGGAGCAAAAATGGCGGCGAACGGGCGACGTGAAGGACGAGGTCTTCTTGGAAGGAGGAGGCGGCGGAGGAGGACGGGCGTGGGCGGGCGAGGAGGAGGGATCAGGTGTCACCTCTGCGAAAGGAGGAGGACGGGGGGAAGGGGCGGAGGGCGGGGCGGCAGTGCATGTGGACATTGTGGTGTGTCAATGGGATTTGGGGGTAGAGAGGATTGGGAATTTGGGATCAGGATCGGGAGTTCGAATGAAGTCTAGGGTTAGTGTCTATCTCCTGGTCCTTCGTGGGCCGACAAGGTGACACGAGCCAAACAAGCCACGCGAGCGGCTTGAGCTCGGCTCGATTTTTTTGCGAGCTAGGCAAGGGGCTCGGCTTGAAAATTCATGAGTCCAAGCTGACCCGAGCCGGTTCGTAAGCCTCGAGCTATTTTTCTTGCCCTAGGCTTCACAACCGCTGGTCTTGTGGTGCCTATGGCTTACTAGGAGGCGACTGCTCACCAGGAGTGGCAGCACGTGATGGCTAAGGAGATTGCTGCTCTGGAGCGTACTGGGACTTGGAATCTTGTTCCTTTACCTACTCGTGTCATTCCTATCATGGGAAAGTGGGTGTACAAGATCAAAACCCGCTTGGATGACTCCCTTGAGCGCTACAAGGCTCGTCTTGTGGCACGTGGCTTTCAGCAGGAGTATGATCATGACTCCTGTTAGAGAAAGGAGAGACTAGGGTTTTGCTATTCACAACTATGCTGCTTATTCATTTATTGAGAGATATATATAGACATTGTTACATGGGCCTCATGGGCTAGAGAGGGCGAGAGAGAATGTACAACACTCAACACTCTTAACACCTCCCTTCAAAGTCAAAGTGGATCAGGAGGATCTGATGCACTGAGTTTGAGTAGATAAAGTCGATGATGTTCTCAAGTCTAAGCTTTAATGAAGAAATCTGCAACTTGAAGCTCTGAGGGAACATACTTGAGGGCGATGGTCGATGGTCAAATGCATCAACACCAATGTGCTTTGTTAGCTCATGAGATTGTCACAAAAGAGAGTAGGATTGTCACAATGGACACCAAGATCAATCAAGAGCCATTGAATCCAAATGATCTCTGAGGTGGTAGCGGCAAGAGCTCGGCTCACCAGACTAGGCGTGACACACCGCAGCTACTTCTTGGACTTCTAGGCAATGAGCGAAGTACCAAGAGAGATACAGTAGCCAGTGATAGATCGGCGATCGGCAGGATCACTCGCCCAAGTGAAGTCAGAGTAAGCGTGAAGCTGGAGCTAACTCGAACTGGCATAGAACAGACGTCTAGACGCAGTTCCTCTCAAGTATCTCAGCACACGAAGAACATGACCACAGAGAACTGAAGTGGAAGCATTGACAAACTGGCTGAGCACATGAACAACATGAGCAATGTCTGGCCTGGTGATAGTGAGATAGACAAGGCTCCCAACGAGCTGATGATAGCGGGAAGGATCTGTCAGGGGTACACTGTCTGTAGGTTGAAGTTGCAAGTGAAGCTCCATGGGTATGGCAGCAGTGAGTATCAGTCATCCTAGAGCGAGGAAGCAAATCCTGAACATAGCGATGCTGAGAGAAATAGTAGCCATCACCATCAGAATGAACCTCAATCCCTAGAAAATAGCTCAATGGTCCCAAAATCGGACATCATAAATTATTCACTCAATTTCTTCTTGACAAAAATCACGTAGTCCATGTCATCTCCTGTGATAAGCATATCATCTATATACAACAGAAGCAAAGTACGACCCCGCTGAGAAGTATGAATAAACAAGGTAGGATCATGCCCACTCGGAGTGAAACCAGTAGCTCGAATCACAGAAGTGAAGTGCTCGATCCAAGCACGAGGAGCCTGCTTGAGACCATATAGAGCACGCCTAAGGCAACAAACATAGCCTGTAGGAGCCTCAACACCGGGGTGATCAGATATAGACCTCCTCATGTAGATCACCATGAAGAAAAACATTCTTGACATCCATCGAGATATAGTCCATGTTAAATACACACTACAATCGCAATAAGAGTATAGACTGTGGTCATATGAGCAACTGGAGCAAAAGTCTCATCATAATCTCGACCATAAGCCTGCTAAAAACCTCTTGCAACAAGACAAGCCTTGTATCGCTCTACTGACCCATCTGACTTGTTCTTTACTTTGAACACCCACTTGCAAGTGATAGGAACAGCTCCAGATGGTAGCGGAACAAGATCTCAAGTGCTTGTACACTCTAATGCTGTGAGCTACTCTGTCATAGCCAACTGCCACTCAGGTACATTGACAACCTCCTGATAGGTACTCGGCTCAGCTACTACACCTGCACGAGAAAAACCCCATCTCTTTGGTGCCCGAATAGAAGAACGATCACGTAGGGCATATCGTGATGTAGTAGAATGATTGTCAGAGTCGGTGGTACTGGCCAGAGGGTCAAGTGGAGAAGAGGAGGACTGAGGATCAAAAGGAACTCTCTGTCGGCGATTATAGTGAAAGGGAAAAGTGGAAGTGTCAGAAACTGGTGGAGAAACTGGAGGAGCTGGTGGAGGCACACTAGAAGGTGAAACTGGAGGAGAAGGTGTATTTGGAGAAGGCAAGTCTAATGAAGGAATGGGAGGTAGACACAAAAGGAAGTGGAATCTATGGAAGAAGAAGTGAGATATGTAGAAGGATAATAAAAGAAAGGCCGTCCCTCATCAAAAGTCACATCACGAGAGATGCGAATGCGATATGCTGAGGGATCATAGCAACGATAGCCCTTATGCTCAGGACTAATCCAAGAAGACACACTCAACCGACTGAACACTCAGTTTGGTACGCTCACGGGGTGCTAGAAGGACATAGCACACAACCAAAGACACGAAAATGAGCATAACAAGAAGGTGCTCTGTACAGGACCTCACCAGGACACTTGCCCTGAAGCTTGGAAGAGGGCTGACGGTTGATGAGATAGACTGCCATAGAGACTGCTTCCTCCTAAGTGAGGGAACAAAGGAGGAGACGAGAAGAGTACGAGTAGTCTCAATGATGTGACGGTGCTTGCGCTCAGCAACACCATTCTGAGCATGAGCACCAGGACACGAGAGCTGAGGAAGAGTACCCTCAGAAGAAAGGAACTGACGAAAGGCTGATGAAAGATATTCTCCCCAGAGTCAGAATGGAAAACACAAATAGAAGAAGAAAACTGTGTATGAACTATCTTAGCAAAAGACTGATAAATGGAAATCAATTGAGAGCGATGTTTCATAAAATAAATCCAAGTATATTGAGAGTGATCATCAACAAATATGACATAATAACTATGGCCACCCTTCGAAGCAAAAGGAGATGGACCCCATACATCTGAATGCACCACATCAAAAGGACTAGAAGACTGAGAAGTACTACTGGAATATGGAAGTTGTAGCTATTTCCCCAGCTTACAACCAGTACAATGAAAACTAGACTCAACAGTGACATGACCTAAGGAACCCTGGTGAACTAGAGTAGTGAGGCGAGCTCCACAAAGATGTCCAAGTCTATGATGCCACTTGCTGAAGGAAGAACCAACATGAGACATAGCAGAAGACACTAAGGCCTTCGACGTACTGGTGGAAGGAAGATGTAAGGTGTCCAAGACATAGAGATTGGGAGAGCCTCTACGGCGATGGCCAGAACCAATCACTCTTCTTCCGACGATCCTGAATGAAACAAGAAGAATCATCAAATCCAATGAAACAATTCATATCAGTGAGTTAACCAACATAAAGAAGGTTCATAGATAGCTGAGGAATAAAAGACACATTAGAAACAGAGAAGCGAGATGTAGAGAGAATGCCCTGATGGGTAATAGAGCAAGGTGTACCATCAGCAGTGTGAACATATGTAGCATCGGTCACAGACCTACGAGCAACAAGCTAAGAGCTGTCAGAAGTGACATGAAAAGAGGCGTCCAAGTCCAGAACCCAAGGATGAGCAGCGCTAGGAGAAGAAGGTACAATTGAGGTCATAGCGCATAATCGATCCGAAGTCACGATGAGGTGTGGGTGTGGCGGCGATGGATCGCTCGATAAATGCTCTCGGAGGCCCAGTAGGTGCTCCACGACGACGATCAGATGAATGTCTGACACGATACTCAATAAGCTGATCCGGATGTAACTTGAAGCACTTGTCAACATGATGACCAATCCTCTTGCAATGAAAACATACCAGCATTCCTGTGGGTGTCGCTTTGATAGATCCCGACCGCTGTGAGAGACCCATGACAACATGTGGTGAGGATCCTGAGGTAGGCATAAGTGAATGAAGACAAGTCTCCTATGCAATCAAACTAGAGAGCACCTCAGTCAAAGTCGGTGGAGTGTAGTAGTTGAGTGACTGAGTCCGAACAGGCTCAAACTCTAGTCGAAGCCCCATGACAAACTGATACATGAGCGTCTACTGAGCATACTCATCTTTGGCAATACAAGACTGGCAAGCAACAGCAGTCTTCGGTGTCATAGACTCTAGAGGGCCAGTGATATGAGTGAAAGCATTGTAATACTCCTCCACTGATTGATCCTACTGCTGCTGAATACTATGAAGGTTCTTAAGCAATGTGAAGCGAAGAGCACCACTAGACTGAATATATCTCTTCTCAAAGTATGTCCACATTTGCTTGGCTGAAGTATGATACTCTAGACTCATCCTCAAAGAAACATCAACACTCAGAACAAGGCCAGTCATGACACGATCATCCTCTTTTTGCCAAGCCTTTACAGCCTCAACAACAAACTTCTTCGGATCAGGAGGATCATCAGTCAAATGAGAGACCAAACCATAACACCTAAGAGTAGTCTTGACTGAGAAAGCCCAAGCTCAGTAGTTCAAACCATCAAGCTTGATGTTCGTGAACACAAGAGATGAACTGCTCCCAAACGTCGAGTTGAACTTAGCCATCTTGACGGACCACAATCAGCAATACTAGCACAAGAGCATCAAAAGTAGCTTATAGCAGCAGTTTATACCAAGCAACAGCAGCAACAGTTTATACCAAGCAACAACACCAAGCACCAAGCAACAGCAATATCAAAACTCAAGCAGAGGAGATACCACTCGTCAGATCAGAGATGGTTGGAGGTAGAGGAGGCGGAGGAGATCCACGCCAGAGGCAGAGGATCCGGAGGAGATCCATGCCTAGAGCAGAGGATGTGGAGGAGATCCACACCTGGAGCAGAGGAGGTGCTGCAGCCTTATGCAACCAAGGCGGCGCAGATCCAGCGGCGGCGGATCTGGAGGTCAGGTGAGGCGGCGCGGATCGAATCCAACCCAAGGCGACGCGATCTCGTGATGGGAGGCGCGATTCGAGCAAAGGATATCACGGGACGGGGCGGGGCGAGGCGATGATGAGAGGTTCGGTTTCGCCAACCCATGGCGGAAGAAACTCGCCAAGCTCGCACCGGCGACTTCCTCGCCAAGCTGGTCCTACGTCTGGGAGGAGGACGACACGGTCATGCTTAGGCTGGTCGGCGGAAGCAGAGGATCGGTGAGAGCTTTGAGCTCTCGCGCGAGCGAAGATGGATCCCGCCGGATCTGGTCGATCGAAGGCAGCACGACGCGTGATAGGAGCGACTTAGGCCCGCCGGACCGAGCAAAGAGGTGCTACTAGCAACAGATGGCGGATGGTGGAGCTAGGGGCTAGGTTTAGGGTTGAATAGCTCTGATACCATGTTAGAGAAAGGAGAGACTAGGGTTTTGCTATTCACAACTATGCTGCTTTTATTTATTTATTGAGAGAGATATATAGACATTGTTACATGGGCCTCATGGGCTACATAGGCCTCATGGGCTAGAGAGGGAGAGAGAGAATGTACAACACTCAACACTCTTAACAACTCCGATGAGACCTTTGCTCCTGTCATTCAAATGACCACTATTCAGACTCTACTTGCTACGACATCTGTTCGTCAGTGGTCCGTCTCTTAGTTAGACGTCAAGAATGCCTTTCTCAATGGCGAGTTGCGTGAGGTCTACATGCAGCCGCCTCCAGGGTATTATGTTCCTAATGGAATGGTTTTTCATCTTCGTCGCTCTCTCTCCGGCTCAATCAAGTTTCCTGTACCTGGTTTGAGTGCTTCTCCTCTGTCATCACTGATGTTGGCACTTTGTTCACACTTCCCCTCATCGTCAGACACTTCTCCATCTATATGTCGATGATATGATCATTGCTGGAGATGATCCTTAGTACATTGACTTCGTGAAGAAGCGTCTCATCGACAAGTTCTTGATGTTTGATCTGGCCCCCCTTTGCTACTTTCTTGGGATTGAGGTTTCTTCTACGTCTAAGGGCTACTACCTCTCCCAGGAGAAGTACATTCATGATCTTCTTGCTCACGATTGTCTCACTGATTAGCGCACAGTGGATACTCCTATGTAGACCTGTTCAAACGTCGAACTGAAAAGCCTAGTCTCGAGCAGGCGGGGTTCAACCCTAGCCAACAAATGTATTTCCTATTTAAAAAATTATTATTTTAATTCTTTTTCGGAATAAAAATTAATATTTAATTCCTTTTGAGAATAAAAAATAGTTTTTTATTATTTTAATTGTATTTCATTGGGCTTTCAGGCTGGAATTCAAGTCACGAGCTCGACTCGAACCGGGTCGGGCTCGTGTCAGGCCGTCGAGCCGAGCCACCCATGAGCAGGTCTACTCCTATGGAGCTTAGAGTCCACCTTCGGCCCACTCATGGTGAGCCTCTTGAGGATCCCACTCGCTACCGTCACCTTGTTGGGAGCCTTGTCTGCCTTGGAATCACTTCACGTGACATTTCTCACTCTGTTCACATTCTGAGTCAGTTTGTTTCGGCTCCCACTCAGCTACATTACACTTACCTACTTCGTGTTCCGCGATACCTTCGTGGGACCATCTCTCGTCGCCTTTTCATTCCTCGCTCCAGCCCTTTGTAGCTTCAGTGTACTTAGATGCAACCCGGGCTAGCGATCACTCTAATCATCGGTCTCTTTTTGCCTACTGTGTTTTCCTTGGTTCCTCTCCGATTGAGGGCTATGGCGTTGTTTTTTTTCAAGAATGCACAAAAGCTTTGCACATTATTCCATTAAGTAGAAGAATTGAGTTACAATCAAACAAACAACACACACAGGCACAAGAAGTATAAAGAAACCAGCAAGGTCTAGACCACCTTCACAGCCTAGATGCTGTCGCCGAAAGGAAACAAAAACAAAAACGACCAAGGTTCTAATAGGGGTGGACTACTCGTGCTGAGGGGGTGCCTCCCGATCATTAGCTTCTGCCAAGCACCAATGACAATGCTCTTCATGAATACCTTGTAGAAGAAGGTCAATAGATCCCATGTCGTTGTAGAACACCCTGTTATTCCGTTCTTTCCAAAGCATCCAGGAGACTAGAATTATGCATGAGATTACTTGGTTACAGTGGCTTCTTGACAATTTTGGTGTTTCTGTCCCTGCACCGACTCCTCTCTCGTCAGACAACACCGGTGCAATCAGCATTGCTTGAGACTGATGAAGCATGAGCTCACAAAACATATTGAGGTTGAGCTTCCTACATGAGATCACAGGTGCAGGACCAGGACGGTCGTGGCTCTTTGGTACGTGCCTTCGGAGCTTCAGCTCGCTGACTTCTTCACGAAGGCATAGACCAAAGCTCAACATAGCTTTAGTATAGCTATGTTAGTATTTCTCTGTTGTATAGGGTACTCTTTGCCTATTTGCTTCTCACCTGTACATGCATACATTTGGCTTTTGGCCTACTGGTATATACAAGGGTCCATTTGTAACATACAGTACCAAACTGGGCTAATTTGTGATGCTATTAGCGAAATGCTTGTAAATTATATATTGTCACAAAAAATTGTGCTGCCCTGTTAAAAACAATGTGCTGAAACAAGAAGGCCAGTACAAATTGGTGATATATATAGCTGTTGTCAAATTTTCAACAGATATTATTAAGTACACCATAAAAGAAAAATAAAACCTACATAGAAATGAATGTCAAGAAGATCTATGCATAACCATATAGTAAAAGAGAATGCAGCATCTGTACTCAGATCCAGATGTTTATTGGAAAATGTTGTATCTGTGAATGCACTTCAGCTGTGATGTGGCCGCCAATAACAGTATTTTGCTATCTAAACAGTTCTATTTTACGGGGGAAATGGTTCTCCACTCTCCAGGATGAGAGAAGGAGATGAAGGTCAAGGATATCCTTTGTGGAAAACATGAATCAGAGCTAAATATATCTGAGAAGGAAAATCCAGTTTAAGCTGTCCTAAGAGAATAGGAGGTTCTCGATTCTGGAATGGCTTGCTCAAAGCAAGGGACAGTTTCTGTAAAGGGATGAAAATGATAATTCACTCAGGAGAGCAAACATCTTTTTGGCATGATGTGTGGCAAGGTAATAACCCCCTCGACCGAGCGCCAATAAGTGGAAGTACATAGAAAGGTCAGATTCCTATGGGATGTGTTTACTGTTCAGAGGGATAACCTGCTGTCATGCGGTTGCTCTTGTCGTTTGTTTTGTGTTTTCGATGTCCATCTGGCTTGTGCGCTCCATGTTGGTGTGTATCTGAACTTTTTGTAATGGATCGTTGCAGTTTCAGTTTAATAAAAAGGAACTGCGGGCTTTCTTGGCCCTTCGGTATTAAAAACAGTTATATTTTTAAAGGACTGACTCAAGGTCTGTAGCCATTTTATCACGATAAAACGCAACAAAGCATACAATATCAGTGTTTCTCAACTGTGAAGAAAACTAGTTCAATCCAAATTTTGAATTACTACTTGGGGGCTTTTCTATTTCCAGATTCTGAACTGGACAATGGAGTCCAGGACTTCTTGCAATAATCTGACTCTCTGGTCTCCTCACACCTATAACTTGGATCAAAACCCTTGCACAATCACGTCACCTGATAATTTCATAGACAAAAGTCACTAGATTTTTTATCTCCTAAAGTAATGATGCAAATGGGTGTAAATCATCAATGGATTCGCTCAGAACTTTCTTAAGGAAAACCATGAAGGACATTCTCTAACAACTGAGCAAAAAATAAAATTTGTAACTATAGTTTGTTAGCTATAATCTTGACTTAATTGGTTTTTGCATGTAGCGTTATTATTTATTTGCATGTAGGGCGTTTCATGTGGTTAGTGGAGCATTAGTGAATTAAGTTAGTGGGAGGTTACATGTGGTTAGTGGAGCATTTCTTAGGGATAGTGGACAATAGTGTCGGGCATTTTATTGGCTTATTAATTTGCTTGTAATGTGAGGGGTCACCTTGACTCTATAAATAAGAGGAGAAAATAGAAAAGCTGTACGGTAGTACGCAGCACCAAAACTCTCATGTGTCTTTGAGTTGATCAAAAGTGTTCGCGTGTGTTGCGTCCACAGTGTGCGTGCGTTTGATCCTTGGGCAGTTCCAACAATTGGTATCAGAGCAAGGTTCAATGTGAGGAGGGTGCCCTTGAGTGGCCGGCCGTAGAACACTGTGTGGCGCGAAATACAAGCATAGTACCCGCGGAGTGGGCGAACCTGGCGATGGCGCAGAACCTATTCGAGGACCAGCAGGAGCAACTGAAGCGCAACGGGGAGTGATTATCCAAGGTGCTCGCGACGGACGTGCCGGTGTTGCCTGGAGGCGACAGCTTCGGTCGCGGCATGGTCGTGGCTAGCGGCTCGACCCCAGGCGGTGTGACGGCGGCTCGGCCCAAGGCACGCGCTGCTCGACTCAGTCGCGATGGCACTTTCAGCGAAGCGCGAGCGGAGATCTGGTGGCAATGGCGCGGCACAAGGCGCGAGGTGAACAAAGCGCGAGTGCGTCGCCGCCTATGGCCGCGAAGGTGACGAGTGTCACGGTGAGAAGAGTGCATATGAGCGGGTGCCAAGACAGTGGTCTGCAGCGCGGGTGTGCGTGAAAGCACGGCATGCAGCGGCAATGACCCGATCATGCATGAGGCATGGCGAGTGTGTGGTAGGCAACGCAAATCTTGTGAGTATCGCGGTGTGCGTCACGAGGGCTAGTGGCGGTGTAGTGCCACGCAGGTGCCGCCGCGTAAACAGCAACGCGCCAACCGTCTGATGTAAGCATGCGGCTCGCGCGAAGAAAAGCCGGGCGTTTGGCGAAGGTGCATAGGTGTTGACGATGAGCCGGCTGCAGCACCATGCGCTCAGGAACACGACGACGAAGGTTCGCACGGCCATGGCGAGGCGGTCACGGTGTCTTGGAATCGCCGCGTGGCGTCTGCGCGCGGCGGCGACGACGTGATTATCGCAGAGTAGACCGATGACGGCAGTCCCCACCGGAGGTGGAGGCCGACGGCGGCAAGGTGAGGCGGTGCGAAGCCGCTGGGAAACGAGTCGGCATGAGGCGGACAAAACAGCGATGGCATGGAGGCCGTCGTCGCAGGAAGAATCGAGGTCGGAGTCGCTCGGTGAGTCGTGTCACTAACAGCGAAGTTGTGGCGACCAAGAGGTAGCGGTGAAGAATGGAGATGGCGTGTCTCCAAAAATACATTTTACCAAGGAGCGTCGTTGTGAACCGGCAAGGCAAGATGGGCGAATGTATTATCCATCTCCATGTCCCGACGAGAAGAACTGCCAAGTGCATGGGCTGTGGTGACGCTCATGTTCACGGTCGCGGATGGCGGGAATGACTGTAATATCCCTTAAGTGTGATCACGTGGCAAGGGCGATTGTACTGCCCCTTAAGGCGGAGTGCACCACGTGGTAGAGAAGCGTTTGCGAGCATGTATTTGGCGACACATAAAGAGAACTTGTGTTTCTAATCCATGCCGAGTAGGAAGGCGGAACTTCTTGAAGATAAATGTTGAAGACCGCTAATGGCGTGATGAGTTGTGCAAGCGGCTGCGAGCATGGATTCGGCGACATATAAAGGGAACTTGTGTTGCTAACCCGTGCCGAGTGGGAAGGTGGAACTTCTTGAAGATAAGTGTTGAAGACCGCTAATGGCACGATGAATCGTGCAAGAGGAGCCGCTGCGTGTGGCAACAAGGAGAAAGCCGCTGCGCGTGGCAATAGGTTACGGGTGATCCGCAACGGTGAGTCGGCATGTCAAGATTAGGGGGAAATTGTTAGCTATAATCTTGATTTAATTGGTTTTTGCATGTAGCATTATTATTTATTTGCATGTAGGGCGTTTCATGTGGTTAGTGGAGCGTTAGTGAATTAAGTTAGTGGGAGGTTACATGTGGTTAGTGGAGTATTTCTTAGGGATAGTGGACAATAGTGTCGGATATTTTATTGGCCTATTAATTTGCTTGTAATGTGAGGGGTCACCTTGACTCTATAAATAAGAGGAGAAACTAGAAAAGCTGTATGGGAGTATGCAGCACCAAAACTCTCATGTGTCTTTGAGTTGATAGAAAGTGTTCGCGTGTGTTGCGTCCACAGTGTACGTGCGTTTGATCCTTGGGCAGTTCCAACATAGTTGGCAGTATTTTTGTGTCAATTCAAAGTGTGCATTAAAGAATCCTGTTCATGACTTCATGCACACAGAAAAAGGGAAAAGTTTTGGACTTGAGATAAGTAGTAACATATAGGGGGAAGTTACATTACCATGAAAAATCCCACATAGACATAAGACGCCATCATTATTTGCACTGTGAATGGATGTTTAGATTTAAATCGCTTTGCCCTTTGAAGAACAAGGTTCTTTTCTTCTTCAGTTACCTGACGCCTCTGCGATATTACTGCTGGTTGTCTTTGACCCTTCATAATGCCTGAAAAGTGTAGTAGCATCAAATTATTTACAGAAATCATGCAGCCTAAAAGTATTGCATCCCTTACTAATGACACATCACAGCAAACTTAGTGCTAATAAAAGAGTTTAGGGGACGAATAACTTACTTTTACCACGTCGAGGCACATCCTTGCTCATCCTGAATAGAATGGGTTGTGACTTTGCAGACTTGTTGCAAGAGATATTTTCATCTGACATGCTGCTTGAGGAATCTATGATATGCAAAAGTAAGCTTGAATGGAAATCATATGAATCCTTGGGATTCTGAACAAATACTAGCTACAGCAATAATTTTATAATAAGTGTTAAGGAAAGTGATATTAGCCATCTCTAAGCTAGAGATTAGGGATGGGTCTCTTGTAGTAATTACTTGCCTGTATTGACACAGCATATGGCCTCTGGAATTATGACCATCCATGGCAACCAATCAAGTACAGTACTAAACATGAAACGAATGGGGCAAATCATTTATGCAATTATGCTGCACTCTACTTCATGTTGCCGACTTGTCGCTCCAACAGTTTAAAATAAGATAATTGCACTGTTAACTTTTACCAGCTACCACATATATTTTTGCAATAAACTCAATGCTGACTATGTCAAAATAAAATATTCAGTTATTCACTTATACCATTTTTAAAATATAAAGGATGTTTTACCTTTAGTATTGTTAAGGCTTGTTGACGCTGCCTTAGAAGTACCAACCGAAGCTCCAGGCCTTTTTTTCTTACCCTTTTCTAAGACATCAGAGCACTTCTTCAATGGAGAGCCATTTTCCATGAGATCATCTATTTCTCTAATCCTCTTCCTTGTGGTTTCATTACTCTCCTCTAGGGGGAGAGCCAATATTTCTGATGGGCCAGCTGCGTTCATGCCCATGTCCCCTTCATCATGTTCTATTTTGATGACTACATCCTTGCAAGGTTGAGCATGGAAAGCTGACAGCTTCTCACTGCCTGAATTATCAAACACCACCACTGAAAATTGTGAGCGTCCGTCATAATGGAAGACTAAAAAGTGACCAAACTCAATGGAATGATCTCTGACGAATTCCTTCCACCCATGCACAAAGAATAATCCTTCAGAGTCTGAAGCCAGCTCTGCACGCCATGTATTGCCACTTTGACCTTTTAGGGAAATCACTCCAGTAGGCTCATTCTGAAGGTACTGATTGAATGATGATGGAATTCTCTGCATAGTATCAATGTATAAGAACTTGTTAATTTTTTCTAGCTTACACATAAAAACTTGTTAACAGTGTGAACTACACATATGATGTGATCTCAGCTCAAAGACAAAGCTATCAAACAGATATTGTGCATAAACAAAAAAATTGCACTTGTTCCATGCAAGATGCAGCAGAAAGCACAGTAATGCATTTTGCAAATAGTATATTGATAAAAGGTGCCGCCTTTTATCAAACCATCCAATAATATGCACAAACGATGTCCGTATACAAAACTTTCTATTTTAAGCATCATATCCATAATCTTGGGGAAAAAAGATTTAACAGATCATTAGTACAGTTTACATGGGTTCAGAAAAGGGTAAAATGCACTTTTGATCCTGACCCTTGATGTTTGATTTGGTCCCTCTAATTTAAGACTGTCGAAATTAGTCCCTCTACTTTCAAATTGGTCCATATTCTACAGGGTGATGTGATGAGTGTTAGAAATACAAAGATATTCCTATCTCTAATATATCTCTAACAATGAGGACATCACCACTACACAAGGTGAGCACAAAACCCCAAGATATCATGCTTTAAGACTTACTGGGGCAATCACAAGGGCATTGTTAATTGTATGGATAGCACATGATGTACAACGTGTTGGTTGGCGGCCTCTTTGTTCAGGTCAGTAACCCTAGTTATCTGAGTTACAATACCTGTGGAACCAAACTCTTGTTAATTCTATGGGTAGCAAAACCCCCGATATCATGCTTTAGACTTCGGGCATTGTTGAGATTGTCTCGGTAGCACGTGATGTGCAACAACGCGTTGGTTGGCGGCCTCTTTGTTCAGGTTAGTAACCCTAGTTATCTGAGTTATAATACCTATACCTATGTGGTGAAGATTGGAACAGATTCGTGTCCACATTAGGATGAATAAAAATATGAGTTGTCTTAACAACTAGTTGCCAATGTGACTGAGAGAACATGTAATGAACGCTTTATACCTTTGTTTCTCTTATTTCCTCACTTACCAATGCATGGAAGCGTATATAAACAGAGAAAATATCATCTATTCATGCAAAACATCAATTATGCATTTATCTCTATGATTCAATCAAACTCTCTCAATGTAAACCACTTTTGGTTGTGCCAACTTAATTTTCAATGTCCCTACCCAACAAATTGGGGCCGATATGTGAATGAACATCATTTTTTTGACAAAAGAACCAAAAGATGCCATATTATGGGTTCCTTACGGCACATTGTACTATATACTGGACTGATAAAGCACATTTCTACACATAAGTGGTAAGCACAAAGCAGAGTAAAAACTCTAGAGTCAGGTAAATAAAACAAGCAAGGCAAACAAACAAAGTACCACCCTCAACCCTGAGAATCAAGGCAACCAACCGAAAACAGACAGCAGTGTACGCATAGACAATGCTGTTTTGAGCTTGATGCAGACCAGTTTATACTCCAATTACACGGTGCACATGAAGATCCACAGATCAAAATCAATTCTTCTATCCTCATCAAGAACAACTGAACTAACAAAGACTGCCAAAAAAAGAAGTCAAAGCAAATCATTCATGCTCAAGAATATTCATCCACAGAGGAAATTCTCCTATGACCAGGCAGACAGTGGATCATGGGGGGCATCTTCATTCCCACACCCAAAAACAGAACCTGTTAGAATCTTTCAACAACTTGGTTAGATTAAAAGGAAAAAGAAACCATTCATCAAGAACATAGAGAATTCATAGATGTAATCAACAAATTACTAGTCCACCTTTGGCCTCACACACATAATAAAAAAAATTTGAACATTCCTACATCAGAGAACACATTTTTTTTACTGAAATAGTTTGTCAGAAATGAGGGATCTTTCTGACCGAATGCCGCACAATCAACATCTGATCGAGAAAAGCAAGCACATAGCAACTTCAATCAATCAAAGATTAGACACCACAGAGGGATTCAAGAACTTCACCAATCGCTCCCCGGATTGATCGGGCATGAACACCTTGAAGAATTCTTTGACGACGATCTTGGCCTCCCCCTCCCCCTCCCCCTTCCCGTTCTCCTTCTCCATCTCCTTCTCCTTCCCCTCCTTCCCCTTCCCCTTCCCCTTCCCGTTCTCGTTCGCCCTCACCACCATGGCCGCCTTGCTCTCCTTCTTCTGCTGCTCGCGCCGCCTGCTCTCCAGCTTCTTGCGCCCCACCACGTCTACCTACGCCTTTACCCCTCTCTCTCTCCCTCCCTCTCTCTCCACAACGCCAGAGCGAGGAGACGCCAAGAATGACGATTCTTGCGGGGAGGACGTCGCCGAGGTTTATAGCTGCGGGAGCCTTCTACCGGAGGAGTAGCTGGCCTGGCTCCCGTTGGGACACAGCTCTGCTTTCTTTTCTTGGCACTGATGGTGTCATTTGTCCTTGACTCACTAGGGTTTAGCTAGGGTCTATGAGTTACAGAGTGACACACGTCCCTAATTCTCTCCGTGGATTTTAGCAATTTCTGAGGATAAAATGGTCAGTCTTTTCACAAAAATGAGGGGCCAGGATAAAAAGGCCCTGACAGGATGGTCCTCTTTGGGCAGTGTGCTAGGATTGCTCGATAGATTCCCTTTCCTTGGATTTCCTTGGATTTTTCCGCTTTTCTTTTCAGGGGCAAAATTTGGGACATCATCATGCTCCGTGATCACCTGAGATTGTGACAATCTGGTAGAGACCTTAGATGCCAAAAAAAAAAAGAGCTGCAAATCTTTGGCTACATTGAATTGAATGAAATTTGCGGTGGATGTTATTGTAGTGCATCCTAAAATTAATTAGCTTGGAGAATGAGATGGTCAAGGAAAATAATTCAGTTCTTAAATGAGATGCTTTAGTGCTAATAATTGCTGAAAGATGTGTATTATAAATTGTGAGGTTTTAATTAAAAAGATTCGATTTGATTATCAGGGATTAATAGCTAAAGATCCTTTCAAGAAAAAGGATAATCGTGCCATCTTATGAAAAGTTGTGGGATTAATAGAGTTGATGGGAGCATTGCCATGTGATGTTTCTTTTTTTTTTCAATTTATTTTTTGGCATGGTTATATATATTCCGATGAAATATCAATGTTTATCCTTAGCATCTGTATATGACTAACATTAAAGGTTGTGAGGAAGGGCCCCTTCCCGCGCCTGCTACGTAGGCAGGAAAACGGCCGTCGTCGGATCGCGCCGCGATCGACTCTGGCCCATTCGAGTCGCTGCGCGTGCTAGGAAGGCATGGCCTCTTGCGCTCCACGTCTCCTGAAAAGCCGCGCCCGAACGCGGCCGCACCCGTCCAGTTTGACCCGGTGCGCTTGGTGGGAATGAGCGTTGCTCGCATGGCCGCATGACCAGTGGGCCCTGTAGCCTCACGGGCCTATCTGTGTTGCAGCGTCGCTCACGCGGCGGCATGTCCCGTGTGCCCCGTAGCGCTCGTGGGCCTGTCCGTGCTGCTCTAGACATCCGCACCAGCAGGCACGGGTGAGCTTCTAGTATTTTATTTATGGATACTTGTTTTTACTTGCCTTTCGTCATTGAACTATCTATCAGATGCATACCTATGTGAGTGTTTGCTAATTATTTATTTCCAGCTTATTTGCTAGCTATTTACTTTCGGTCACCCTTCAACTATCTATCACCTATCTACCAGGTACTCGTATATATTTATGGGTGCCTATGTGTTATTTGTTTTCCTGTCATCATTGAATTATCTATTATGCGCACACATATATTTACGAGTGATCTTCGTCATTTTGTTTCCTAACACCGTAAACTATTCACGTGTTATTTATTTTCCCACCACCTTTAGCTAATCTGTCACTTAACCGAATGAGTGTACGTTCATTATTCATTTTCCGCCACTGTTAAAATAACCCATGTATTTTATTTGATGGGTGCCTATGAGTTATTTATTTTCATGTCACTGTCAAGCTAATCCACCATGTACCCAAATATTTATTAGCATTTATGTGCTATTTGTTTCCTACCACCCTTCAACTATCTATCATACATACTAGCAGCCAGCCGCGCCCTTCGGTGCGCGCACGAGTCACGACGTGCGTGGGGCCCACGCGTGGAGGGAGGAAGTTGTGGCGATGCGTGGCCCTTGGCGCTCGTGCGTGGGGCCGTGTGTGGAGGGAGCGGCTCGCGCCTGCGCAGCGCGCGTTTGGAAAATCGGGTGGCAGGGAAGTAGAGCGTCCAGAATCCGATGGCTACAAAAACTCGGGTGACGTGGCCCTCGGATTGCTCCTCAAGTCTGCCTCCTTTTATATATAAAGATTATTTTTGCGAGGAACCACTACTACAAAAAGGCTAATACTGGACGTCTGATTACAGACAGTTGACCAAAACCGTCTGTCATTTGTATTAAACACAATCACAGACGGTTTTGATTTAGCGACTGTCTGTGTTACTTGCTACGCTAAAAACTGTCTGTGAAAAGGTAATATCACAGACGATTCATATTGAAAACCGTCTGTGAAGTATCACAGATGATTCTGAACAAGATCCGTCTGTGATATTACCAAATATCACAAAACTATCTGTGATACTTCACATACGGTTTTCAACATGAACTGTCCGTGACTTCCTATCCTCTTTACAAACGGTTGTATTAAAAACAGTCTGTGATAATCTCATTTATTGCAGACCCGACTTTCATAGATCGATCTGTCTTAAATTCCTGCTCTGTTCTCGCTGCTGCTGCTGCTGAAGGTGGGGCTTTGAGGTGATTTGGTGAAAGGAGACTGCGGATTTGGTAATTTGTTTTTGACTATCGATGGTTAGTACGTAATTAATTTGTTCCATGCATTATATTCTAGATCTAGCTTGGTAAAGAGAGAATTGAAGATGGTTTAGATCGGTAAAGAGAGAACTGAAGATAGTTTAGATCTAGCTTTTTTGTGTTGTTTTGCAAGTGTTGGCTTCTTGCCATCTGAAGTTGGGCATGTACTATCTATAATGTGTTTGTGATGAACAACCTGACCCTAGGTTGTATTGGTGTTTTTTTAGTTCATTAGAAATACATATTTCAAATGACATATCAAAAGTTGCATCTATAGTATACTAATTAATTAATTCAATATTTAACACCAAATTGTTATATGCGTCGCGTAGATGGACCGGAGCTGGATGTACGCTGGCAACCGTGTGAGTGAAGAGTACATTAATGGTGCGCCTGCTTTTACAAGAGCTGCCGAGGAGGATATGTTGAATAAGGAGAGTGGAATATATGTACTGTCCATGCATTGACTACGAGAATTTGAAGATGTTTAAGAACCGAGTGCAGATCGAACCACACTTGATTCGAAGGGGTTTCAAAAAGGGTTATACACGTTGGACCAGTTATGGTGAAGAGCAGATTGTACATGAAGGTAGTAATAACGACATCGCCGATGAAGTCAACGATATGCCGCCGGATAATGTCGATTGTGGTTCCGATTCGGATAGGCTGCACGATGACAATCTAGATCAGATGCTTCGCGATGTAGAAGGGAACTGTGATGAGAGGTAGTATGTTAAATTCCAAGGCTTGATGGAGGACTCGGAGAAACCTTTGTTCTCGGGCTGCAAGCCGGAATACACAAGGTTGTCATCTGTGCTTGAACTACTGAAATTGAAGGCAAGCAACGGTTAGTCCGACAGGAGTTTCACGGCGCTGTTAGGTCTCTTAGCGGACATGCTTCCGGAGGGAAATGAGTTGCCCAAAACCACCTACAAAGCCAAGAAGATTTTTTGTCCATTGAGAATGGAAGTAGAAAGAATACATGCATGTTCGAACGACTGTATCCTCTACCGTAACGAGTATACAAACATGCATGTATGTCCGATGTGCAATGCATCCCGATACAAGCGTAAGAATCAATCAGATGACGGTGAGGGAATTGAGGTGAAGAAAAGACCTCCTACTAAGGTGGCATGGTATCTTCCTGTAATTCCCCGTTTGAAGCGGTTTTTTGCGAACCCAAAGGATGCAAAATTGCTGCATTGGCACTTGGAGGAGCATAAGAATGATGGAAAGCTAAGACACTCTGCTGATTCTGTCCAGTGGAGAAACATCGATAAGAGGTTTGCAGACTTCTGTGCAGAACCGAGGAATATAAGGTTTGGATTGAGTACAGATGGAATGAATCCTTTCAGTAACATAAGCAGCTGACATAGCACTTGACCCATGACTCTCTGTATCTACAACCTTCCTTCTTGGTTGTGTATGAAGTGGAAATATATTTTACTGTCAATACTTATCCAAGGGCCGAAGCAACCTGGGAATAATACTGATGTGTATCTAGCACCATTGATGGAAGATGTAAAAATACTGTGGATTGAAGGGGTACATGAATGGGATGCGTACAAACGAGAGAACTTCACTTTACGCTCCTTGTTGTTCTGTACCATAAATGATTATCCTGCCCTTGCTAACCTGTCTGGCCAGAGTACAAAAGGGGTCAAAGCCTGTACTCACTGCTTAGATGATACTAAGTGTGTGTGGCTGAAGCACTCATGCAAAATAGTGTACATTCGTCATCGTAGGTTCCTTCGGAGGGCTCACCCATACCGTAGGATGAAGAAACAATTCGACAGAGAGAAGGAGAACAATTCAGCTTCAAGGCATTTAAGCGGAAAAGAGGTCTATGACATAGTTAAGGATTTAGATGTTGTGCTCGGAAAGGGACGTAAATCGAGGACCCGTGAGAAGAACATTTGGAAGAAGAGATCAATATTTTGGGACTTACCTTATTGGGAGCACCTAGAAGTTCATCACTGTATCGAAGTCATGCACGTAGAAAAGAATGTATGTGACAGCTTGATTGGTCTCTTACTGAACATTCATGACAAAACAAAGGACGGTGTCAACGCATGGCTTGACTTGTTGATATGGACATCACACCTAAGTTAGCACCGACAAAGATTGATAAAGGACGAACGTACCTCCCCTCTGCTTATTACACTATGTCCAAGGCCGAGAGAACTAAGTTGTGCCAATGCTTGCATGGTGTGAAAGTTTCGTCCGGTTACTTCGCCAACATGAAGAAACTTGGAAGATTTGAAGTTAATTGGCATGAAGTCTCATGATTGTCATGTGCTGATGACACAGATGCTCCCTGTTGCAATTAGAAGTATTTTGCCGATGAAGGTCCGAGAGACAATCATGAGGATGTGTTATTTCTTTAACACAATTGCTCAGAAGGTCATCGATCCCGAAGGACTAGATGCTCTGAAGGACGAGGTGGTGACGACTCTATGTGATCTTGAGATGTTTTTCCCTCTGTTGTTTTTTGATATCATGGTCCATCTCATTGTTCACATTGTGAGGGAGATAAAGATGTGCGGGCCTATATTCCTACATAGCATGTACCTGTTCGAGAGGTTCATGGGAATTCTCAAGTCCTATGTACAGAATCGATCTCGATCGAAGGGCAGCATCGTTCGAAGATTATGCAATTGAAGAGGTCATTGAGTTCTACGTTGATTACATGGCTCAGGTCAAACTAATAGGTGTGCCTCGATCTCACCATGAGGGGAGGCTCGAGGGTATCGGGACCATCGAAAGAAAAGCAATCACTACAGATATTGATGCATATGCTCAAGCCCATTTCACGGTCTTACAACACATGACTGAAGTGTCCCTGTATATCGACCAACACAAGAATGTGCTTTGGCAACAAAATCCGGAGCTGCCAGATGTTTGGATCACGAGACAGCAAACAGTCGGTTCAACCAATGGTTGAAGGAGCGACTCGCTAGGAGTTCGTCAAGTGATATGCTGACATAGTTGGAAAAATGGCCAACATTTACAGTTGTGACATGGTAAGGATACGACATAAATGGGTACACATTCTATACGCAAGCTTAGAATATGGGCTGAGGAGCTCCTACTATGGGCTCATAGAGGAGATATGGGAGCTCGACTACGTGCTTTTGAAGATCCCCCTATTTCGGTGTCGTTGGGTCCATCTCCCACAAGTGAATGTCGATAAGTACATCATCACTATTGTGGACCTCGAATGTGTCGGATACAAAGACGAACCATTCGTACTCGCTAACCAAGTTGTTCAAGTCTTCTATGTAACCGACCAGGCAAATAAGAAGCGCCACGTAGTTTTTCATGAAAAAAGGAGGATTGTCAGAGTTGACAATGTAGTGGACGAGGAAGAATACAATCAATTTGATGAGTTGCCTCCTTTCTAAAACGGCATAAGGGTCAAAGAAGAACAACGTGACGAAACTAGCTACATACGCGTCGATCATCATGAAGGGCTAGTTTTTAAAGATTGAACAATGTGTGTATATGTGTTCTGAGTGGTTAATTTTAGTTCATTTGAGTTAATTGATTTGTACTGTGAAATGGATGTGCTTGTTTCTGAAATGAATGTGAATTGGATGTATACATGTACTTATTGTGTTTCTACTTGCTTTAGAGGGCATTTCCTGAGGCTAGCCAATAAACAAAACTAGATTTACCAATACAAAAGAATATCACAGCCGGTTTCATCTACAAACCGTATGTGATAATATATTACAGACGGTTTCATCTACAAATCGTCTGTGATACACAATCTATCACAGATAATTTTTTATTGGAACCGTCTGTGAAATTATTTATCACAGATGGTTCTACTTTAGAACCGTCTGTGATGTCCAACCCTATTATATTCGGACTCTAGGGTTTGCCCGCTTCCCCCACTAAAACGATTAAGTTTCTCAACTCTCCCTCCTCCCCGAGCCCGTCGCCACCATCCTCGACGCCGCCTCCTCCTCGAGCCCGACGCGCCTCCTCCCCCGAGCCCGCCGTCTCCTCCCCTCCCCCGAGCACACGTCGCCTCGTCCTCCCCCGAGCCCGGCGCGCCTCCTCTTCGACGCCGCCCTACTGCTCCGGTACTGCTCCTTGCTCGTCCTTCTCGTCGACGCCCAAAGGTAACCGATGTCAAGTTGCCGACCCGGTGCCCCTTTCCCCCACTCTTTCTATCAATAATCTGTCTCTCTATCATGGTCCTCATGGACTCATGATAATTGCGCTGGTATCTGGTTCAAACACTGAGTAGTATGAGGTGTTGTACTTGTTTTAGGAATTTGTATTTGTTCTAGTCTGTGATTCATATGGTATTTGTTTTGATGCTGCTATTGGAATATATTGCAATGTGGTGTGGTGGGCTTGAGACGAATGCTCTGTGATGATAATAGTCTTGTACTGAAATTGTTTTGATAATCGAGTTTGAACTTGAGCTCTAATTGGAATGCTTACTATATATCTGAGAGCAATATCAAAATGTTAAATCTTAGCTTTATACTGATTCCATTTGTTCACATGATGTTTGTGTTGAGCATATCACTTCTTTTAAATGACTTGGAGGATTTACATGTTTATATGTCAATTATGTCATTATATTGGTCCTAATTTCTTCCCTACATATCCCAATTATTTATTAATTGGTGTGTATACCCATACACTTAGAGATCGAATCTTATAATAATATGTTCATGCGTGTCAGAACTTCCATTTCTTGTGAAGATGTCTTCCACTCATTCTTCGTCATCGTCGCCTCATATGTCTGATGCGCCATCCTCTATAATATCCAAGCGCGGTAGAGGAATATCGAAAAGGCCTGGGGGCTGATTTACCATCACAGAGGTCGATGAGCCTGGGACCCATATCAATCCTCGCCGAGCAGTGTCCGCATTCTAGAGAATGGTCAGAATTGTTGCACGGGAATGGGTCAACATCAACTATGATTCGTGGAAGGAGTTGACCAAAGCTTAGAAAGGTGAACTGCTAACGGATATTTTTCAATCGTTTGAGATCCCGGAGCAACACCAGGACTCCATGTGGCGACACGCGTTGCTACATGCATGCAAAGCGTGGAAGAACTTCAAGAGCATGCATGTCAAGAACTACGTGGATAAGGATCTGAGGCCCTTCCACAAGTATCTGTTCTTGAAAGAGTATTGGGAAGACTTTGTGGCAAAGAAGACGACAGATGATTTTAGGAGTAAAAGTGCGGCGCACATGGCCCTCTAGGCAAAAAAAAACACACACCCCCCACAGACTCGGCACCGCTGGGTATGCGGGTAAAATTCTACAATAGAGGGATCAGGATTAGCAGGCAAACCGTTCGAATGCCTCCCCACCATTTGTCGGGATCCCTGATGAGCACGCCCGAAACCGGCTAATAGTGAGGTTATCTACCCTGTCTTTGGGGGCCATCTTCTTTCCAAACCCTACAGACGAGGAAGTGTCGTAGCGCCTGGTAAGATATCGAACTACCTAGTATGTAATTACTCCATAACTTCATAGGAAGTGAAATGACATGTCGGGTTATTGTAGGAAACGCTGAGTGCACAATCTTCCCAAGGCTTATTCCAGGCAGTTAGGGAGAGAAATATACTCTCCGCAGCCCTGGAAAACAATGAGCACCCGGGTCGCACAAGAGGCCTTGGTCTTTATGTTCCATGGAAACATGGATTCCCAGAGGACTCCGAAGCGTACCAGAGTAGGAAGAGAGCCAAAGTCGAGCGCGATGCAAAGCTGTGAGAGGAGATTCGTGAATCCCTTAGAGATGAGACCACTTAATCCATCAAAGATGAGATCAATGATCGCGTCAGAGATGAGATGCGACGGCAGATGGAGAGCCTTGAGGAAAGGTTTAGGGAAAAAAAATCAGTTGCAAGCCTTTGCCCCTACTGTGCTAGCTAGCCCCCCTAAACTTCCGAGTAGCTGCGCGTCCAACCCTAACCCTACCCCCAAAAGGCGACGATAGATTTCCTGTCGATGACATCCTGGTAATAATTATTATCTCTGGAATGCTCGATCCATTGATAGGCCTGTTGGAGTAGCTAATTTTGTATCTTTATGTAGGTCTCTATGAAGTGCAAGCTCCAAGTGAGATATGCCTCCATTGCCCTAGATGCTGTTTGGGGCCAGGTGTATCCATCCGGTGTCGTGGCTTTGGTGCACGGTGTAAATCCAACGCCGAGTTTCGCAAAAGTGAATGCGGACGGTGTTTATGCCAATTTCGCGATCGTCCCACTATAGATTCCCCCAGACGACGAGGTCATGACTCTAGGGCAAGCCATTGGAACATTCATCCAGTGGCCAAGAGGGACATCTGCCTGGAGCTACCTACTCCGGTGCCAGCTTCACAGGAATGTACTGCAACGGTGCCAAGTCCATGGGAACTACCTACATCGGGGCTACCTGCACCGAAGCAGCAAGGGCCCGGTGCATCAGATGCATCTACACCTCGTGCTCGGTCGACTCTCATGAAGTTGACCTCAGGGCAAATTGAAGACGGGTGACTCCTGTTTTGATATCCCCTTCTTGCTGTTGGCCCAGAAATTCGTGCTAGGCCAGCCGTTGGTCGAGACGGTAGAGCCCGACCGTACCCTAGGATTCTCTTGCACAAGATTGCATCCAGGGTACATGGAACATGCCAACAAGATAGATAGACAACGATGCTCGGGTGTCAACTTCAAATTCAAGAAGGATCATCTTAACTACGTGGTTCAAGACTGTGTCTTCACAGTGACCTTTGAGGACTTGTTATTTTTCTTCAACCTCGATGCCTCACTCATGTGATGCTGGACACTACAAGTGTGTACAATCATGGTCAACGTTCGTGTAATACCAATAAATGTTATATATAACTCCTTGCTTACACACACACACACATAATTTCTGAAGCCGAATTAAGGAATTCACTGGTAGGTTTCCTCGACCCACACTTGGTCTCCTTGCAAACCATCAAGGATAATGCAAAATTTGTCGAGGATTACATGACAGAGTCATTGCTGACTCACCGCGACAAGGAATTCATACTTTTGCCCTACAACTGGGAGTAAATGCTGCACTAGTGGCTATACTTGTTGATTTGTACTTTATAAGCAACACGAACTTAGGTTTAATGACCATGGTGACATACCTGTGTAGGTTCCACTGGATTCTAATTGTAATTATACCAAAACGGAACAGGATAATATACCTAGATTCCTCAAAGAGGGCCGCACACGGCTCACAATTGTCTAATAATGAATCGATGAGTAAACACATTTCCTCCATAGATAACTCTATTGTAGTCTTTGCTTTTTTTTTTGCAATGACTAAGGCTAACTTCTTGGAATCATGTAGGTCGTTCTCCATGTACTTTGCAAAAGGAGGGAATTGCAAGCGAAGAATTCTGCGACACGATCTAAATTTCTCAGTATTCGCTACTACACATTAATCCTATATAACACTTCGTAGTAACGCCTCTCGAACTAACAAATTCTATTTTTATAGTGCCACCAGCAGCCACCGGCCTGCAACATCTGTGGATACTATGTTTGCCACAACATGGAAATACTCGTTGGTTCCGCGATGACCAATGATCCTCAAGTTTGTCAATCTTGCAATAATTATTTTATACTTATCAATTTATATATGCACAAATTTAATCTTCCTAGTAACAGGTTGCGAGCATCGATACAACTGCGTTGGAATAGGGCCAGCTCATAAACATTCGAGGACAGATTGCGGTATTCTTGAACCGTGAGGTGATAAATCCAGATGGGAAGTTCCACAATGTAGATTGAACTTAATGGTACATGTGTGTAAATGTACATGAATGGTTAATTTTAGTTAATTGATTTATGAATTGGATGTGCTTGTTTCTGAAATGAATGTGAATTGGATCATGTGCTTGTTTCTGAAATGAATGTGAATTGGATTTGCTTGTTTCTAAAATGAATGTGAATTGGATATATACATGTACTTTTTGTGTTTCAGCTTGTTTCAGAGGGCATGGCTAGCATTTCCTGAGGCTAGGCAATAAACAGAAATAGATTTAGCAATGCAAAAGAATATCACAGACGGTTCCTTAGGACATACTGTCTGTGATACATTAGCTATCACAAACGGTTTAATCTACAAACCGTCTGTGATAGTGAACTATCACAGACGGTTTTATCTATAAACCGTCTGTGATAGTTGATTGTCACAGACGATTTTGAGTTAATAACCATCTGTGATAGTCTGCATCACAGATGGTTCGAAAACCGTCTGTGATGACCTCATATCATTACTGACCCGTAAACTCAAACGACTCACGAAAGCGTCTTTGATGATGATTTTGAACCATTTGTGAAGACATTTTCTGTAGTAGTGAACCATGGATGAGTTATGCATCATTTATAAGAGCTCTACTAAAATGGATTGAAGCAGTCCTAAAGTACTTACAAAATGAAGAGAAAAAGAAAAACAATGGAAGAAAAATTAACTATATATACAAGGATCGCAGCGGACCCAACCAACGGGAGATAGGATCAACGACAGACCCTTCAAGGACCGTGGGCAAGTAATTTGCCATCACGTTGTCATTACCACCAGCGTCCTTGATGGTGGTAGAATAAATTTGAAGAAATTCTAATGGGTTCTGAGTTCCATTGAACTTCTCTATGTTGGCTGGTCGAAACCTGTCTGGCTAACGAACAACTTGAAGACCTGCCGAAAATGCTCGGCAACCTGTAATGGAGTCATGGCGTCTTCTCTAAAAAGGAGCCAGATTATAGTCAGTTGGGGATCGGTTCCTCAGATTTGCATATCTAGGATCCGGTGTCCCAACCCGGTCGTGGACGTTATGATAACATCTTTGACCACCTGTTTGGTTCAGATGATGCTTGAGATCGCCTGGATCAAGCGGTCGTTCCTCTTGACGAGGACGGAGGAGTGGCTTCTGTGAAGAGCCATCTTCCCTCATGATTTCCTGGTCGGAACCTACAAGGGGGTCTTGGTGTTGATCGATCCCCTGCTCGACCATGTTGTCCCCTGCTGAGAGAGGAGCACTGGGACGAAGTCATCGTGTGACTTTGTGAATTCCTTTGCTCCCGGTACATTTCTGTACACTACATGGTTTGTTGGAGGATCACTGGCACCTGACCTGCAAGCTGAATATAACCTGAAGTTCCTGCTAAAGCAAGGTCTGGGTTATTCAAGATATCCCAGACTCATTGCAGGTTTTGTATCGTTACCAAAGGTCGTGGAAGATTCCCGCTTGTAGTGGGCGTTCGATGAGTTGAATTTTCCCTCGACCTTCCGGTTGGCCTTGCCTGATTCCTTACTCGCGGTGGGGTAGGAACAGGTGAATTAACTGATGCACGTCTATCAGCTCGGTTGCCTCCGGTAGTTGGTGCTTGAGCACCCGTACCATCTCCACCAGCAAGTGGTGACGAGTTAACCCGTGAAGGATCGTGCATGGCATCCGGATTGGTATCTTCGATTGTGTTAACTTCATGGCACCAACAGTGATCTTCTGATGAACTCCCATCGTAGCTAAGGGAGAGCCTTCCAGTGCTTCTACAAGGAGCATCCACGATGGAGAGCGGTCAGAGATTACCACCTCCGATGGGCTTTGTGGTGGACTCAGCCTGATCCGGCGAACTGCCGATTGTATGCTGAGTTTCACCATGCCCATTTGGCCTACGATCGGTGATAACTTCATCGATACCCTTACCAGATACTGCTTGGCCCCCAGAATACGTAGGAGCCGTTGGCGAATACTGTTGGAAATATGCCCTAGAGGCAATCATAGAGATGATTATATTCCATTATGTTCATGACATTGGATAATGTGTTATCTTGTTCCTAGAATAATATTGTTAATATTGATTATCAAGTATGTGACTTGGTTGTGAAACTCTATATTTCTGCGATAATTATTCTTACACGATCCCTGGTCGTAAACATATGAGGACACATATGAATAGACTAGCATATGTATTGGTTGATGACTATGTTTCACGAGTCATAGATATGGAGATATCAAACCGATAATATGGACACATGTTAGAGAACATGATGTTGGATAAGACCCACCTTGAGACACTATTGAGATTGTTATGAATCTATGTGTCGTTAGTTGGTCTCAAGCAATGATGATGTATAATCCTTAGACACGAGATCAAGCATGGTTTCCTACATGTGTAAGAGCACTCTTAGGGGTTGCCAAACGCTACACCGTGAATCGGGTAGTTATAAAGGTAGCTTTGGGTATGCTCTGAAACATGGAGAGGAATGTATTGGTGGGATATGGGATTTGCCCTCCTAACATAACAGGAGAGATGTCTCTGGGCCCCTCGTTGTGATCGGATAAAGAAAGTGCATGGCCATACCACTAGTAGTCGAAGTGTTCGACCACGTGAAGTTATTTGACACTCGATCGAGAAAGTATTGAACAGTCCATGGATGACACAACATCTCACCTGGAGTTCAACCAGACATCGTGAGGCAAAGGGAGTATACACGAGTAGGTCGCTTAGTTCGACGATTCTGATTGATCGGTATCTGAGATACAAGCTGGTCGTAGACCGGTCGAGCGTAGTCATAGAGTGGTCATAACACGGTCGTAAGCAATTACGAGTGGTCGTGACCAAATCTGAATGATGCATTATAAAGAAAGGACCTAGTAAATGGCGATGAGGACCTAGTCGTAGATCATATTGCATTAAGGTTCGTCCGATATAATTTGTGTGCATTCGGGAATCGATATGTTACGCTAGGAGCCGCTTCGACTCGTGATCGGAAGCGGTTTAAGTCACAACCGAACTACACATGAACCTCTGGTCACACACTTAGCAGGTTGGAACAAACCAAGATGAATCTGATTAAATAGCGTGTTGGATAGGATCCGTCACGAGCACTATATAAGGAGGTGCATGAAATTTGTTGGGAGTATGTGTGAAACACCACCGAAACCCTAGCCGCCATCTTCACGAGAGCTCTGCCGTGCGACTTGGTGCTAACACACGGCGTTCGGTTGTTCCTTCCTAGGCGTGTGGATACCGTAGGCGCTACTACGATTGTTGCGCTTAGGGCGATCCGCAATCTTCACGAGGAACTGCGGGCTTTCTTTGGAGGAGAAGATCGACTCGCAAAGACGCTCTCTTCGAGGAGACGATCGACCACGACCACTACGACTTGCTGGACGTTGGACGATCGACTACGACCACTACGACGACGCGCTATTCGTTGGACCAGGCTGCTCCAACCCTTCTTCCGCTACTCTGCGTGTCTGTTGGTAACGATCTATGATCATCTACTTGCATGGCTTCCTGGTTTGCGTGGTAGAAAATTTTTGTTTGTAGCTTTCGTAGCCTACCCGTGACCCAACAAATACTGGTTGCCCATGACAATATCGAGAGTACACGGACTCTCTAATTGCAGCGTTGGGTTTCCATTGCCTCTTTTGCCGGTCAGGTCGACCTGGCTTGTAGAGGCGTTCAGACGTTTCGAACCGGTCGGAACAAGCAATTCCTTTGAGAACGCTATTGTTGGTGGCGGTGTATTCTCATCCATTCGATCGATTTCGCTAGTCTCCACGACTGGCGAGCTGATGGAGGAGGAGGATGATGATATCCCATTTTCTTCTATGGCGCAGATGCATGCGTCCATGTCGAGGTTGGAGTAGTCCTCCAGGTCGAATGTAACATCCTGATTTTCTAAATCCTTTTAAATTTGTAAAATAAAATAAAGCTATTTTGTTTTGAAGAGAATTCATAGTTGGTTCGTTGGAGAGGTTTAAGTTTCATGTTGTCACCCCTTCTGTATGTTGGCCAGTTCTCCCCTCAGTCCCTCTCTTTTGTGTTATGTTCGGTTTAGACCTTCTCTGTGGCCTGGACCTCCCCAGTGGTCCTTGAAGTTAGACCTCTCCTGGGGGGGCTCAGACCTTTTCTCAATTGGACGTGTCTTTATGTCCAAACCTTTCTCCTTGAGCTAGATCTCTTTGGATCTCTTTGTTGGTTTGAATCTCTTTGGTTCAGACCTCCTCCTTAGGTCTAGACCTCCTCTTGGTTAAACCGTGCCTATATGTATAGGCCTCCCTTCGAATTCAAGTCCTTTGGACCTCCCCATCCATTGGACCTCCTTACTCGCTTATCTTAGGAACCCTGACCTCCAAAGATTTCCTCCCGAACGTTTAGGACCTCCTATGTTGAGATCCTCACCGCCAGGACCTCCTATTGTGGAGATCCTAGCGATCAGGACCTCCCCTGGTCAACTCAGTTCTTTAGACCTCCTCTCAAGACCTCCTTGAGCCGTGGAACCCCCCTTCATGAGAGCCTAACTGATAGGACCTCCCACTTGGTGAGATCCTACCAGTCAGGACCTCCTTTTTACAAGGATCCCCTCAGCCAGAACCTCCCTTGATGGGATCTTGGTTGTTAGAACCTCTTGTCGCGTAGACCTCCTCCATGTATGTTTGGACCTCCCCATGTCCAGACCTCCTCTGTCATCTGGACCGTTAAGACCTCCCCTTGAGATCTTAACAGCCGGACCTCCTCTTTGAACATCTGGACCGTTAAGACCTCTCCCGAGATCTTAACCGTCTGACCTCACTCGTTAGCGATTACGATCGTTAGGACCTCCCTTGGAGATCCTAACTGTTCGCATCTCCGTTGGAATTGATCCTCTGCCCTAGACCTCCATGGCGGGTGAGGTTCTCCTCTTACCTCATGGACCTTCCGTTAGCACTCAATCTTGGCCGTTAGACCTCCTCTTTGGAGATCCAACTGTCGAGACCTCCCCTTGACCCAACTGTTTCTAGATTTGGTGGTCCCACCTGCCAGGCTTACCTATTTTATGTTTCCCAGCCACACTAGTACCATGAGCATTTAATGCATGTATTGTGCATTAAATGCGGCCAAGCAAGTGGCTGTTTCTATTGTATGGGGTCATTCTGGGGCACTATTGGTGTCTTTTCTAGTCTCCTCCCGTAACAGTACACTACGTCCTTTATATTTTTCTTTGACACCCCCGTACCTCTTGCCCATCTCATATGCTCACCAAACCATGCACGCATTGAGTGGTCTTTTCACTTCCTTTGACTATAACTAGTCCCGGGAGCCCTCCATTGCCACCTTTTTCACACACTCAACATTATTGTTCACACCCAGTGGCTTCCTAGAGAGTCCTTGCTGCCAAGAACATCGCCAGGAGCATCTCTTCATCGTATTATCACCATTGGAGGCTTGTTAGGAGCTTGGGCGTTGTCCTCAACCGCCCATATTGCCTTCGACCTCCCCTTCAACCCGTCACCTCCTCCCTATTGTTGGTAAGCCTCCTTGTGCACTGATCTGTTCTTGTTCTTATTACCACAATAAGAGATTATACCTCTTCCAGGACCTCTTCTTTTGGCTTCTCCTTGGAACTCTATGATTTTTGTCTAAAGATCACCTCCTTGGACTCTGCGCAAGTATCATCCTCTTGGTCTGTTGCTAAAGCCGCCCCTCTGGTCTTTCGTGAGGACCTTCCTCATTCGACCTCTCCCCAGTAAGTTGGGACCTCTCCCAAAGAACCCATTTTGAATATAAGATGCTTCTGTTGGTTGAGTTTTGGAGTTTCTTTTAAAGTTCTTTTGGCTCTTTATTTGGAATGTGGTTTGAGTTGTTTTCTTTTCTCTCGTATAGAGCGTGAAGGCACTGAGGAGCGTGAGAGCACTGAAGAAGAAGACTCTCAAGACAGTGAGCAAGGCAAGTCATGCTCTTGATCATATTGCACCCAATATTTCAATTTACTTATGTTCTGTTTCAAAGGATAATGCATGCCAATTTCTACCAAGATATTTTAATACCTGTCTTTAAATACATAGTTATGCCTAATTCCTTCATAGGGCCAACTTGACATTGAACCAAATCTGTTGTCACCTTAGACAAAACCTGGTTAATACATTTGTGTGAACTAGGAGCAATTGTGAAATCATATGCTTAGTCTTGCTTAGTCCAAAAGTACTTGATTTGGGGAAATCTTTACCTTCATGACCAATTATTGTTTAAAATATTTTGACCATAGCATTGGGATGTCATGGGAGTGTGAAAATATTGCTGGGGAAGCAAAGAAAATGAAAATTGATTTAGACTTGGGCGAATTGGTTTGCTTGGTTGGTGCAAGGTTTGTGCACGGACTCTAACCTGGATAAGGTGGAGGTCCAGGGGTTTGTGATTGTCGCCCAAGTCAGTTGAGGACCGGTCTTTGAGCCGCCAATGCTAGGCCTATGATGGGCTATGCCAAAACCGTGCAACCACATGTCTCCAGTATGGGGTGTGGGACCTAGCTAAGTGATTTGCGAGAACTTCTACATGAGCTGATCCAATGGAGGAGTGAGAGGTCTTCTATGGCCGGTGGTCTTTTATGACCTATGTTCCCACTGGTGCAAGAGGGGGCCCAGATCCTGCGGAGTTGAATCCAAAGGAGGCGAAACCTTAGCAAGGAGAGGCTGTGGTGGGACAATGCATTTTAAAGGCTTTGTCATGAACTCTAGACCTCTTACCTTTGGTAGTGAGAGGTGGCATCGACGGATGCCGGATAAACTAGAGGAATCATGTCATGTGGGTAAAGTGCACAACCTCTGCAGAGTGTACATCTATTCGAATAGCCGTGTCCACGGTCATGAACATGCTGGCAGCGGCCACTCAGAGTTAGATATTGATTTGGGTTTCTAAAAGTGTTTAACAACTGTTTTGGGGATTTCTATCCCATGGGCTTTGGGCAGGGAGCCTTGTGACAGGAGGGTATCCTTCACCAACTTGTTGATGAATACTATCCAACTGAAAATCAAATGTTTGAAAAGGATTTTATCTATTAAAAACCTGCCTTGGAAATTAGTAATTGTAATTGAAAGAAACTTGGCTTTATGCAAATCAGCCCTATTATGCCTTCTTTTGTATATCCATATATGCATGTCATTTTGTTATTCCACGGGTGTGACTTGCGAGCACAGTGGTAGTGCTCACTCTTGCTCAATGCAAAATCTTATCAGGAGAAGACAACAGCGGAGAAGAGGAGGACCAGGACGAGTAGGTTGTGCCCTCCAGCCATTTTGCCTGTGGTATAGTGGATGGACGTCTGTTTCCGCTCTTTTGTAAGCTTGCTTTTGGCCCAAGGCCACCTTTTGTAAACAACTCCTTTGTTATGTTGTAAATAAAGTTATGTCGTGGATGTTACCATTCTTGTATGCTGTGAAGAGCTAGCTTGAGATCCTTGGGACTAGCTCAGTTCACGCTAGGAATCACAGGGTGATCCCTCAAGCCTCACGACCTCCTCAGGTTAGGTCCTATGACCTCTCCTGAGTTGGCCGTGGCAGCAGTGGATCTCCCCGTGACTCCTGCTCCCCACGGTGGTACCCTCGAGTGGCCCTACGGGAGACTCGATTGGTACCCCTGGGGGCAGATCCTACCCGAGCCTCGGGAGGTGCTATCGGACCTCCTGGGAGGTCCTAAGGGACGTCCTAGGAGATCCTGGGAGGACCTCTCGGGTGCCCTAAGGTTGGGTCGCCACAAGAGTGGTATCAGAGCCATTTGACTACAGGTCGCAACCTAATAGAATTGTCATAGAACTTCAAAGCTTATTTTATATAAACAAGAAGAATAAAATATTCTTTCTTATCTGGGTCATCTCTCTACTCTTACCTTCTTTATGGTACTCACCCGTACCTTAAACTAAATCTTATCTGGTCTCTTTCTATGCATTGATTTGCAAGATTAAATGGACCTCCTTACCTTGCAAAATTCTATTAGAGGTCTTTCAAGTTAGGCTTGGTGCTCAAGACCTCCCTCCAAGTGGTAAGAGACGAGTAGAACGATGCTTTATTATTATAGTTTTTGAAAAAAGTTCTTGCTGCTGTTTTCTTTACATTGGATCTCCTTGTGAGTTGGTTGTTTTGGTTAGTCTTACTTAGCCTTTTGCTTTTCTTTTCTCAGACTCTGGAGTCTAGCAAAATGGTGACCACCAGGAATGGTAGTGGAAGTTCAAGCAACCAAAATAGACAAGCTGCAGGAGAACCTGAGAACCCAGCTTTGTGGAGCAACCAAAATAGAGGGGTTGATGGCGTGCAGCAGGACCCAACCTCACAGCCGCCACCTCCTCCAGTTGATGGTCTTAGTTGGGCCCAAATAATGGCCAATCAAGCTCGGCTTATAAGCTTCTTTGTCTCAATCTATTGCCAACACCAGGTCTTTGCAAGCTACAAGGCGGCTCAACCTCAAGCTCCAATTCCACCTCCTCCAAGGTCGGCATTGCGAATTCATGAGGTGCGTCCTCAACATTTTCAAGCGACCTTGAGCCAATAGAGGCTGATGATTGGCTCAGAACAGTGGGCAGGAAATTAGACATGGTGCAATGCACAGACCATGAGAGAGTACTCTTTGCTTCTCACCAGCTTAGTGGACCAGCTGCTGAGTGGTGGGATAACTTTAGTCAATCTCATGTTGATGCCCAGGCCATCACATGGGATGAGTTTATCTTGAGCTTTTAAATCGTGCCCATATTCCCTCTGGTGTGATGTCTTTAAAAAGGACAGAATTCCGCACCTTAAAGCAAGGTAACCGTGCTGTGAATGAGTATTTGCATAAGTTTAATCAATTGGCAAGATATGCCCCAGGAGATGTTGCCACGGATGAAAGTAAGCAAGAGCACTTTTTGGAAGGGCTTAATGATGAAATTTCAGTCCACCTTGTTTCTCAAGAGCATTCTGATTTTCATCAACTTGTAAGCAAGGCTATTCGGCAGGAGAGTAAGCTCCAACAGATGGAAGGCCGAAAAAGAAAGAAGTCGGCATAGAGGTTTGACTCTAGGGGTTTTCCTAAGTCTAAGACCTCCCAGCCTCAGTCCTCACATCATAAGGTCTCTCGGACCTCTTCCTCAAAGACCTCCAGCGCAGTGCAGCACTCAGGTAGATCAAGCCATCACAAGACCTCCTCTGGAAGTCAGTTTCAAAAGAAGTCCTCCACGACCTCTACTGCTGGAGTGACATACTTCTTTTGTAATGAGATTGGGCACTATGCTAGTAGGTGCCCAAAGAAGCAACAAGCACACGCCCACTCGTCTGGTCAAGGTGTCTCGATCGAGCGGCGCCTCAAGTGTGAAGCCAAAGCGCATCTCACAAGGGGCCGGGTCACTCATGTCACGGCTGAAGAAGCTCAAGCAGCACCCGATGTAGTACTGGGTATGTTCCTTGTCAACTCCATACCAGCATTGGTTTTATTTGATTCGGGAGCTTCCCATTCTTTTGTTTCAAGCAAGTTTGTGGGGGAAGTATGGGTTATCTATAATCCCTCTAGTTAACCCTATGATAATTCATGCCCCGGGCCTGGATATGAGGACTAATACCCTCTACCCAAACCTCACCTTAGAGATTTCTGGAGTACCTTTCCAGGCAGATTTAATAGTTTTGCAATCTCAAGGTTTGGATGTGATTCTTGGAATGGATTGGTTAGCCAAGAATAAAGTGCAGATAGATTGTGCTACCCAGTCCATATCACTTATTAATGACCAGGGAGTACAAGTGGAATATAAGTCCAGGACCTCCCCTAGAACAAAACCTATTCTGACTAGTGTGAAAAAAGTGAAGATGGAAGACCTCCTAGTGGTGGTTGTTGTCAGTGTCTTGGACCATAAAACATCGCGTGGTATGGAGCAAATATAACATATGTTCCATTCATCACATGGTAAATAATATACTTGGAGTTAGATCCATATGCTAGTTCATTGCTTCTACAAGCAGTCATGTGGTCGGGGACTGGGTACAGGACCTCATCCGACCAGGATACTTATTATGTAACCTCTGGAATCCTTACGACCACAGGGGTCATTAGCCTTAGGGGTTACGACCATGAAGACATATGGTCTTTTATTATGTATTAAAGTAATACATAGAGATTTTAATCCTCGTCAATCATGTCTAGATAATCCATAATCTAAACCTAAGGTGGCTCTTTACTTATTGGCACTGAAACAAATAAATTACGTCTACTGATCAAATTTTGTCTAAAAAATCCAACACTATTATTATTATTATTAATTCTATTAACATCAATAACATCATTGGCAGGGATAGAACAAATATTATTACCATTTTGTTTTGGTCTTTTACTGTGTTTTTCCATATCGCTGGAGAAATCTTCCATAAGTGATATGGTTCAAGCGAGTAAATCCCAGCTTTCTTTTTATTTGGAACTTCGAATTCCAAACATGAATTGTTAGAAATAATATCTAACAAAAGAGTTTTTGCTTCGTCAACTGTTTTACCTATTAAAGGCCCTCCTGCACAACAATCTAAGTGCATTTTTGACGTTGAATCAAGTCCATGGTAAAAGGTATGAATCAATATCCATTCTTCAAAAGCATGTTAATGGCTTCCCAATAGTAACTTATTGAATCTTTCCCAAGCTTTATATAAATGCTCATTGGGTTTTTGAGCAAAAGTCATGATCTCATTCCTAATCCTCATGGTTTTAGAAGGCGGATAATACTTAGCAATAAAAGCATGAGCACATTCCTTCCAACTTATAATACTATCATTTGGCAAAGAATTTAACCAAACTCTAGCTTTACCTTTCAGAGAATAGGGAAATAATTTTAACATCATAACATCATGTGGTATGCCCTTAATTTTGTATAAGCTAAACAGTTCATTTACATCATTAAGATGTAAATAAGGATTTTCATGATCTCCTCCTTCATATCCTAATTCCTTAATTTTCACGATAAATTTAGGATTAATCTCATAGCTATTGGTGACCTTATACTTTCGGGAGATGGAATAGCAAATTCATTGAGTTTGGGTTCCCTTGTGGTGGTTGAGGCTCCTGAGACAATCATCCTCAAGAACAATTTAGTAAATTCAGGTGAATCAAGGTGTCAAAGTTGTAAATGGTTCTAAAGGTGGATAATTAAACAAATATGGTTTACCAGACCGAAGCATGCAAATAGTAATAAACTTAATATTTAAATTTCAAGAAATTAAATTCTAAATCAATTAAATAAATTAAATTTAAGAAAGAGAAAATAACTAAGTGCTATATGCTCCCCGGCAACGGCGTCAGAAAGTGCTTAATGACCTGCAAGTGCCCAGGACCGTTGTAGCACTTTCCCTTGAAGTATTTCAAGGTTTATTGAACCCAAAAAGGAGCAAAGAAAAGCTAATCCCTCTTGAATGCAACTATATCGGTCACTTGTAATAATCACAAAAGGTACAATAAAAGGGAATTTAATTACGATAATTGAATAAAAAGTAAATGCAAGTATCAAATAAAATAAATGACTCAATGTAATACTAGAGTAGGCATTGGAGATTTCAGTTCAAGGTAGATTGGCAAGTAACGATGTATATCATAAGTTAGTGAGATCACATCATAATCCATGGTTTCCTAGGTGAGTCACTCTTGTGCTGTCATTCCTCTGCTCGTGGGTTTCCCGGCTCTGCTGTCCACCTCCCAGCCTGACCGAGCCAACACCGTTTCAGTATTAAGGTTGTATAACTAGCTCAGCACATTAGGTTTTGTGATAACTTAACTCCTCGGTCTACAACAACTCCTCATTGATACCTGCGTCTGTCACCTTACGGGTCACCGACTTATTACTGCAATAAGTGATTATCCTACAAATCAGAATGATTGTTCTATACTCCTGTTACCCAACACCTTAAATTAGATAACATACATAAGCATAGCAAGTATAATAAATGATTCCAATGAAACCAAATGCGTTCACCATAATCAATTAATGATTAATCGCATGACTACCATTCCTACCTATCCCCTACATCTCCTCCACCTATACGAACTACTCACACATAGATAACAGATTGAAAGGGAGATATATCATTGAAATGTAAAAGAAAGACACTTCCCTCCTCTATTGCCAAGAGTTGATACATTGAACTCGAGTCTCCAACCAATAATAGATGAAGGATTACTGTTGGACCAAAAAGGTGACTAGAGGGAGGGGGAGGGGGGTGAATAGGAGCATGATCTTGTTTTCACCTTGATCAAATTCAATACGATTTTTACTCCAATAGCTATAAAAGTTATGAAGATCAATATACAAGCACAGTGGAAGACTTGTATTGAATCCAATCAAAACCTCGAAGCAAATAGACCAAAAACATAAAAACTCAAAACCTAAATGAGTTGGGCGGTCTGACCTCCAACTAGAAATCGATCTGACCTTTGGAAATTGGTCTGACCTCTCAATACATGGCGGTCAGACCTCCAGTCCAATGAACAGTGAAATCAGCATGAAAACCAAAACTCAAATCGATCTAACTTTTGATTCGTAAGGCCAAACCTTACCAAATTTGAGACACACCTTCTATAAGATATTGGGAACCTATTCCAATCAAGTATCGCATAGATCCATACCAAAGTTCCTATCTTTTTCAGTTTGAACGAAGAGTGCTGAAAAACCAAGTCAAAATTGAAATATGATCTAAAGACTTGCTCGTGGGTGATTGATGATCGAGATGATCCTAGATGGGTTCCCATATGTCATAGCAAGTTAGATCAAGGCAAGAAACCAAGCAAAAACTCGCGGATAAAAGAAAGACTCAAAATCACCAAATAGAGAGAAAGAAAGCAAATGAACTCATCTTTGAGAGAACTTTCTTTGGATTGATTTGATATGGTATTGGTTTACAGCCACTCTATCAATGGAGGACAAAGACTCAATACATGAGCACGAAATCAAATCCAACTCTCTAGAACCCTAACCTCCAACTATCCTTCCCTAAGCACCAAAGCAAAACCAGGGTTTACAATGTAATGAAAGGGTTGAAGGGGGTGCAGCCACCTCCCTCCTCTATTTATAGTGGAGCCTAAATCTTCTAGAAGAGTTAACCCTAATGGGCTCCCGTTAAGGCCCACAACAAACGGGTTACATACACACGTATTTTAAAGCGTCGTCTTCATCTCCTCTTGACCTAATCCACTTCTCCACGCACCTTCTTGCGTCGAGGGTCGGCAAAAGGTCACCAAGGCGGTATTTTGTAAAATTACCAAAATACCCCTTCTCGATCTTTTTCGAAGACCGAGTCTCATCTTCGTGAAGCACCTCCCATGCCCGCCCGTGTAGGATTGATCGGTGGCTCTCATCATGTCGGCAAGTCTCTCCCATCGGCTCCCACCGAAACCACCATGTCACTTGCACCGCCCGCAGCAGTCAACAACTTACACGAACTACCGTTCGGTCACCTTTGTCCCTTTTGCGCCATACTTGACTCCATTGACCTCACCTAGCAACCCTGATCGTTCTGGACCTCAGCTCTCCAAGCTTAGTCCCATTCATCCTCGCTGTTGACCGTCATTGACCTCGAAGCAACCTACACAACAATAGACAAAGAAATCGATCCTGGGAACAAGTTCTTCACAACTTGACCCACGTTAGTCAAAACATGCATCATGCAACACATATGCCATGAAACCCATGAACTTGACCTAACCAAACAATCATCGCCATGAGTTGGTAGATGAACAAACCAAAACGGTCGACCGCCACTTTGGCCGATTTGATAGCCCTAGCTTGGCCGGACCGCCACATTGGCGGTCGACCGCCGCTAAATGATATTAGCCAAAATTTCCTTCCTGGAAATCCGAAACCTACTGGAATTTTCAAACCAATAGAACTTTTGCCTGGAAGCTCCAAAAATTATGAGACCAAGTGTAGTAGAATCCACTCTCTTGCCTACGCCCTCTATTTTTGGCCCAGCTCCAAAATACAATATCTCATTATGGCCGGTCTGAAAAATTTCCCAAAGTCGGTCTGACCGCCCTCTTGGCCGTCGGTACGCCACTGGGCGATCAGACCGCCACTTGCTCGACAAATAGTTTGAACTTAAATCAAAAGCGTGATTCGACAAACCTTCAACGCCATTGCCAATTGTACCATCATCCTAAGATCATGAGCATATCCCCATGATATCCACAATTACAAATGACTCTCATACTATTGTAGTTTAGATAAAAAAAAATACAAAATACAATCATTTATCTCTCTCTCTGATCTAATATACTACTTTTCTAAAAGATTATCCTGCTCTTCTCTCCTCCTCGATGTGAATAAGGGCCTGCTCCTTTTATAGAATAGATATACTTTGATGAGGTGGTGCTCCTGGAGACTGATACGACTAGGTGATATGGTCGCTGGCAACCATATCATTTCTCGTTTTCTTCTCTAGAGACGGTTCTCATAGCGCTCCAAAAAAGGAAGTTGTTCCAAATCATATCTTCTACACAACAACAGACTTATATCATGGGATTTCCACCTGTAACCTGCGATATGCTCAACAAATACCATTCTTGCATTATATGGGTGAATCGATATAAATTAATGCAGAAAATGATACAATTGTGACATGAATATGAAAAATACTTAGAAAATAATCGATGCATTTGAAACGCATCAACTTCCCCAAGCTTAAATCTTTTCTCGTCCCTGAGCAATGTAAGAAATCATCATGGAAAGGAAATATCATGAATCAATGAAATTGGAATGGAAGTGAAATTATGCTGAAGAGGGGTTTCAACCTTTCTCTTGCCAGTACAAACCCGCGAGCTTAAAACAGATAGAATAGACAGTTACATGGTCGTGCTTACAGACAATCAGATGGATTTTGTTATCCTCTGTACCACCAGAACATAAAGCTTTCGAGTCACACTACTCTTTTGTCCAAAATTTAAATCGAATATGTGAGCATCACTAACATTTTGTATCGATTAATGCCTAGGGAGAATAGAGAATGCAAGAAAATTTATTTCCCAGTTCTTAACGCTGAAACTCCGGAGAATGTTAGAATGTAGCTCCAATTGGATCATCAGTCTATAGACCAGAGGAGCAATACTAGGGTTTATTCACATTTAATTGAGGCAATACTTTTGGATTAGCAGTTTATCTTTTGACAAGGGTAGCGTCGTCGCTACAGTCTGTCTTCCACTCAATAGTCAAGTTGTGGATTTGCCTTTTGAGCTTATCCTTGGGCAACTTGTTTACGACCAGAGGAGTGGTTCCTCTCCATTTATTAGAATTTTTGGATGTTTAACCTTTGCTTAAACCATATGCAATTATTATGCATCTTTGTGAAGCATGGAAAAAAAATCAAGATAATAACTAGATCAGCTCACAAACTAGTCAAATAAAACCTTCAAAAATAATAGATTGAACTTTAGCCCTTAGCAATGTGTGGTCCAAGAGTCGTAAGCACTTCCAAATAAAATAATATTAGATCTATTTTCATTTGCCTTGGAAAAGGGAAATAAAGTCTTAGAGCGTTTTGAGTGGGTTGGTGAAAATAAATGCGGAGAGAGAAGGGTAAGATTCTAGAAAAAAAATATTTATTGTGTACCATGCCTAACTACTTTACAACAAAGTTTGGGAAAAACATACACCTTAAATTTTGCAAGGGATGGACCACGGAGTATAACACGAACATGTTACAATGTTTAGGGCTCTTTAGATTGTAGGCTTTTCATAGGGTTTTTTTTGGAGGATTGCAATTCCTTAGGATTTTTTCTCTTTAAAACAAATGAATGGGATTGCTAAATTCCTATGAAATGGTTTATGCCCCAATTCCATAGGAAAACTAGCAAGAGGTTAGACCTCGTAGAAAAATTCCTTTGAGATATCTAATGCGTCCTCTTCCTTTCTCTCTCTTCAAGAAATGTTTTCCTCCAAAATTACCTTTGTTTATTTCCTGTGAACCATCCAAACACATCTGCTCTCCTGTTCCTGTGGAATTCTATTGTACATAACATTCTATTCCCGTGTTTTTCCTATTCCCCTGCGTTCCTAAGAAGGCCTTAACTGTCAGGACGTAAAAATACAATTCTGGACCCTCTGTGTATAATACACTAGTCTAGGATCACGCTAGTGCAAACAGTGTCAACATAGATGAATATTGATCCACACAAGACGATTAATAGCATAAATGAGTAATTTGATAAACAAATAATGGTTTTGACCTTATGGTCGAGTTTACACTTATTAAGCCACGCAGGGCTAGCAATAGAGAAATAAGCAGCGGAACAGATAACTTCAGTGGAATCCCATTAATTCGCCATAGGCAACCGACTGGGATCAAGACCCTAACGATCAGGCACCTTCGTAGAACTCCTCGAAAGCAGGCGAAGACTCCTCCTCTTCTGTTGATTGGTTATAGCAAGTATGAGTACACAACTGTACTCGCAAGTCATACCACATAATGCAATTATACATGATTGGCTTATTCCAAAGGATTGACTTCTGTGGCTCTTATGCAGAAATGCAACATTTGCAATTTGAATATGAATAATAGATTAAAACATACAATAACACATGTTGATGGTGTAAAATCGAACACAAGTAAGAGGGCGGACGATGGCCGTGCTACGAGCCTTCGTCCACGAGAACGAACGTAACACGAGGATTTATCTGAGTTTCGGGGTCAGGAGACCGCCCTACTCTGTCGGCTGCCTCTGGGGTTCGAGGATCCCTCCCGAAGGCTCACCTAGTGACTTGCTTGTATGTATTGCTCAAGAGTCCTCCCCCCTTGAAGGGAGAGATACATGGGGTAGTTATAGGCTCCTCAGCCTGTACAAATGACCAAAATACCCTTAGGGGTTGACTACTGTATGGATACAAGCGAGGGGCATTACAGTCTTTCATGAGTATAGCAATATTTCGTGGAGTGCAGACACGCGCGTCTGCCTGGCGGGCCCCGCATGCAGTGGGATGAACTATTCCTCCAACAAGAGCCCCTGTCCCTTGGCGTTTGGAAGGAGCAGAAAGGCGATCTTTAAATGTGACTTTTAGGAGGAGGTCGACTCTTGGAAGAGCTCGATGGATTTGATAGGCGTGTCGTGAGACCATCGCAGGGCTCAATGAGTCGCAAGGAAACACTTGGTGTATGTGACCATTTCTTTCCCATAATATACAGTCCTTGTACTCGGATATAGATATGCCTGACATACCATATCAACTGAACTATCATCTTTTCCTTTTTGCGGTGTACTTTTGCTTTTCTCCATGTGAGCCTATGGTGGTGAGTGTCTTCTTATAAAATAATGAGGGCTAGACATGTTGAGTTGGTTAGTAGTGGGAATCCAAGGCAATAGAGTGTCTCTCTTATCTTTTCAAGCCCGAATGAGCATCTGGTGCCACCTTGGATGCTCACCGCGCCCACAATTGTGCCAAAAAGGGGAGACAAGAAAGACAAAAAAACAGTCCTTGCACAAAGCAAGGCTCCAAGGCTCCTTCGCTTGATGTGTCCTTGGCCGTTTTGGGGCAGGGAGACCGAGGATCCAAAGCTCAAAGCTTCTTTTATCTCTTTCGCCGTTAATAGCCCCATTCATGACATCTTTCTTCCCCATTGCTTCTTCTCCTTCTCATATTTTCTTCTCCCAGTCCAAGCCACAGATCTCTCTCTCTCTGCCCACCATGGCGGAGGACGCCCCCAACGCCGACGCCGAGGGAAGCCAGTCCGTGCCTCCGGGCGCGTCGACCCTCCAGCGTCTGTGGCGAAGGCATGGGGCTTCTGCCGCTGCTGCCGAGATCTGGTGCCTTCGCGGCCTTACACGGCGACGCTGCGTGGTGCGCCGCCTACGTCTTGAGACGGTGGCCGCGCCAGCGTTCTCTCAGCCTTCTGGCCCCCGGCTCGAACTGAGAGCGCCGCCGCCTTATGCCGAGGTCGAGCCGCCGTCTGTGATGGCGTCGGCCGAGGCGCCGAGGGCGGTGGCTTGAGGGAGGCGGCGAAGACCGGCAAGAGCACGGCCGGACCCCAGCATGCGGCGGAGGCAACGGGCAGCAGACCGATCAAGGGAGCGGGCGCCGGGAAGGCGAGGCGGCGGCAGCGGAGCCGAGAGGCGAGGCGGGCGACAGGCGGCACCGTGAGGGAGGCGCGACGTCGCGCGGCAGACCCGGAGCAAGCAGCAGCAAGAAGCCTGGGAGGCCGACCGTGGCTTGAGGGAGCGGCAGACCGAGACCGAGACGCAGCGGCGTCGTGGGCAACACAAGGCGGGCTCCCTGGCGGGCCAGGCCATGATGCTCCCCATGGCGGCAAGGGAATGGAGAGAGAGAGGTTTGAGAAAGAGATGGGAGAGAGTGAGTGAGATTGGTGGGGAGAGGAAGAAGATAAGGAAGGAGAGATGGGCGTGTGTGTGTGTGGTGCGTGTGTGTGCGTCTTTTGCCCTTAAGGTGTGCATAAACACTCACATATCTCTTTATCTTGTGTATAAACAGAGATCGTGGATGTGTTTTGCCTCTGTGTATGTGTTAGCTTGTAGCTAGAGCCTTGGAGGCCATTATCTAGTCGTTTGTGTGTAACTTGTATTTGCTTGTTGACGGTGAACAATAAGGCTCGGGTGCGAGGTCCTGGGGTCACGAGGCTTCGAGGCTCCTGAGGTCCCGGGGGCGCGAGGCTTTGAGGTTCCTGAGGCCCCGAGGGCACGAGGTCCCGAGGGTGCGAGGCCGAGGTCTCGAGGCCCCGAGGGCACGAGGGTGCGAGGCTTCGAGGGTCCCGGCGGTGCGGGACTCGAGGGCTGAGGTGCCTGAGGTCGAGGCCGAGGTCCCGAGACCCGAGGGTCTGAGGCCTCGAGGCTCGAGGCCTCGAGGGTCTGAGGCCTGAGGCGCGAGGTTCGAGGTCTCGAGGCCCCAAGGCGTGGGGCCCAGGGGCGTGAGGCCACTTCTGTTTTAGGACCACGATCCCTTCCTTTGACTCTGTTATGATCAAACCATACCTATCGGTAGGCGCCCGGGCGTGCAAGGCGATAGGACTTTAGGGTGGTTTCCTGGTAGTGTTGATGCACCTTGGCGCTGAAGAAACTCACTTCTTACATAATTTTATGCGTGTATTGATGCTCCTTTGCATAATACTTATCTATTTTTGTATTGTTGATGGTGAACAATAAGGTTGGTAGCGAGGACATGATCTTGCTGAGGGCGCGAGGCCCCGAGTCTGAGGTCGCGAGACCCGGGGCATGACCTCGCGAGGATCACGAGGCCTGAGACCCGAGGGTTCGACACCGCGAGGGCACGAGGCTGCGAGGCCCCGAGGTGCGAGGGCACGTGAGAGTGTTTTGCGAAGTCCTCGGGCACGAGGGTTTTGCGAAGTCCTCGGGTGTGAGGGTTTTGCGAAGGCCTCGAGCACGAGGGTTTGCAAAGGCCTCGAACACGAGGGTTCTCTGAAGTCCTCGATCGCGAGGTTTTGCAAAGGCCTCGGGCGCGAGGCCTGTGAGCGAGCGGGCGCACGAGGCACGTGTGGTGCGAGGTCAAACACGGCGTGCATGATGTCCTTCATGTCGAATCTATCAGCGGAATGTTATATTCCATGTTTCTTTGCCAAGCAGGCGTGAGGGCACACGAAGGCACGCAAGAGCACGCGAGGGTCGCGAGGGCTTCAGTATGAGGGCATCGCGATGGCGACGTCGGCGAAGGCACGTGACGACCCTTGGCGGTTACAAGTTGTCGCGAAGGTGCCGAGGTTGGGGCTCGTCTTGAGGCGAGGTGGTAGGATTACTCAACACTAGCCCCCCCCCCTAGGATGCTCGCATGGGCCTTGGGGGCAAACGAAGAGTGCTAAGGTCTTGTATCTTGTTGATGAATATGCTTGGCCAAATTCGACAGCGGACGAATCTGAGCACTTGAGACTTTGCCAAATTCGACTCGGTCTTGTAGCGAGGCACGAGAGTGAGAATATCGCAAGGGCACCGTGACTTAGCCGTTTTGGCTTGGTGGATGCGTGGGTGCCCAAAGACTTATCTTATTTTGTACTCCATATCCGTGAGTGCTCCGTGTGAGGCGGTACTAAATTGCCGCTTCTCATTGGCCCTTCGTGTGGGGTGGTTTTGTTGCTCCATCGTTTGAAGATGAAATCTTGAGCAATGAGGCACCCACGAGGCACAACCCTCGAAGCGAGGTGCATCCGAACGAAGCTTTGTCGCGAGCAAAGTCATGGGCCTTAAAGGCCACCGAAATGAGCATTGCCTTCGAGGTAGACGGTGTGTTGGACGAAGCTCGTGTAGGTGAAGTTGTCCTCCTCTTGCTTAGCGGCTTGATGAGAGTTGTCGAAATAGAACTCCTCGAAGTGTCGCGATTCGAGTTGCCTATGAAATTGAGTCATGGATATATCGGAGGGTGCCTGAGGCTAAGTCGTGGGGAGCACAGGAGGCGCCCACGAGGCCGAGTCGTGAGGCACCAAATGACCACTAGGGGTTGTAGCCCCAGTGGGCTTGGAGGTGCCCATGAGGCTAAGTCATGGGCACATTGAGGCGTGTGCCTGACAGTAAGTCCGCGCACACCGGTTGCACCATGAGCTAAGTCGTGGGCATTGAACTATGAGGCGATGGAGCCCTTTTACCCTGCAGGTGGGTTCTTTGTGGTGATCGGGAATGCATGAGAATGGTTAACCCTTGCGAAGCAATGGAGCTTGGTATGCGAGGACCCGGAGGTCGTTCGGCGCGTGGCCTGGAGTCTAAGGGGGACGAGTTCTCAGCACATCCATCAACTTGGTACTGGACCAAAGTTGTCGCTTATGCCTTAGGTCTAGTAGGACACGAGTCGCCATGGTGGAGGCGACGGACGCCCAAGCCACTATGGACTTTTGCTAGGGGAGACCGTGGAGGTCGTACACCCTATGCACCCCGAGGGTGGCCGCTCATGCCCTAGGGCTAGTAGGACACGAACCACCATGGTGGAAGCGACGGACGCCCAAGCCACCATGGACTTTTGTTAGGGGAGTCCACGGAGGTCGTACGCCCTACTCACCACAAGGGTGGTCGCTCATGCCCTAGGGCCAGTAGGACATGAGCCGCCATGGTGGAGGCGACGGACGCCCAAGCCACTATGGACTTTTGCTAGGGGAGACCACGGAGGTCGTACACCCTACTCACCACAAGGGTGGTCGCTCATGCCCTAGGGCCAGTAGGACACGAGCCGCCATGGTGGAGGCGACGGACGCCCAAGCCACTATGGACTTTTGCTAGGGGAGACCGTGGAGGTCGTACACCCTATGCACCCCGAGGGTGGTCGCTCATTCCCTAGGGCCAGTAGGACACGAGCCGCCATGGTGGAGGCGACGGACGCCCAAGCCATCATGGATTTTTGTTAGGGGGGACCGCGGAGGTCGTACGCCCTATGCACCACGGAGGTGACATCCTTCGCAGGGGAAGGGTTAGCGAGGGCTTGTGTGAGGCAAGCGAGACTCGTAGGACAGGTCTGCTTCCTAACAGCAGCGTGTTAGGAGCAGCCTATCTTATCGCCGCGTGTCAGAAAGCAAACCTCTCAATCGTCAATGAGCACAAAATTGAGAAGACATTCACAAAACAGGTCAACCCCTTAACAGCAGCGTGTTAAGGGACTACCCTCGATCCACGTCATAATTGCATAAATGGTGCGATCATGTAGGAACTTCACGTCTTCTTCGCATTAAGTAAGATGGTGTTTACATCCCGATAGGTGCCACGAGGGGCATCTGATAGAGTCTTAAGCATAAAAATTGCGGATTTCTTTTCAAAAGTCCGCCCTCTCACTTGCGGTTGTCCTCGTTTGAGTGAATTAGGCGGTAGTGGTCTTTGAGACATTTTCGATTGGAGAAAGCGGTGGCGGATCAGGCGGGGAGGATAGCTTCACCCGTGCACACGAGTGAGAATGGGGTCGTTCGATGGAAGCGGCTAGGGTCGTCTTGAGCCCCATAGGATCTTGGGAGCTCCTCTACGGGTTCCCGCTTGAGTGCACTTGTTTCAAGGTGGTGGCGTATTCCTTGCAGACTAGCCCATTGGTTCTTCCACGGCCCGTTGGTTTTTGGACGAGCCACCGTATCAAAGCGAAGGTGGTCGATGGAATTCTGAAATCTCTGAAAGCGAGGCGTCGAATTTGGTATCGTTATCCACCGTGAGTTCCTTAGGAACAACGGCGACGAGCGATATTCTTCAAAGGAATTTCATCATGGCGCGAGGCGTGATGGAGGCTAAGGGCTCCACCTCTACCCATTCGGTGATGTAATCCTTGATGCTACCACGCTTATAGCCCCCTTGCGGTGGGGATGGCGGCAGATCCATTCCCCATCGGGCAAAAGGCGGTGATTGGTATGGTGCGTGGGGATTAGCACGATCGATCACGATTGGCTGCCATCTTTTGGCATCCTCGCGCTTCTGAGCATGTCGAGGCATCACGCACCATTGTGAGCCGATAGAAGCCTTGGCGAAGTGTTTTTCTTTGTGATTTCCCTTGGCGCGATATGAGAGGTGCGAGGCCCCATGAGCGTCAAAAGGAGTGTCATGTTTGGCGGTGTCAGCGAATATGCGGTGTTGGACTTTAAGAACTCCATTAGCTCCTTCTCCATCATTCACAGGATAACGACCCGATTCTAAGAGAGCTGCGGGTCACCACAGTGAAGAGTTGTACTTCTGCGGGTCCTCCTCCAAGCGAGGCTTAAGGGAGCACCTCATTTGGAGGGGTACATCCTTGATGTGCCTTGGTGAGAGAGGCAAGGCATGTCCTCCTTTGACTCCTTGGGTTCGAGAAAGTTGATGTCATGGGAGTTAGGCGCGCTTTGTGGTACAAATGGCGAGCTAAGTCTTGATCACCCCTCACGGAGATGACCCGCGAGGGCTGGTATCTTTAAGCATAGGTAGTTTTGATGTCTGCCGCGAAGCGGTTGAGAGTTGCCCTTCCCATGATAGCATTGAATGGGGACTCGATGTCAATAACATCGAACTGGCGGCTTCCGTGCGGTGATTCTCTGTGATCCGAGCGTCATGAGGAGTTCGATCCTCCCAAGGGTTGGATGGATTTTCTGATGCACGGCCGGCGAGAGGGCGTCGGATGGCGATGGGATGCGGGATGATAGCCACGTGACTCCATAGTTCCTTGGCGCCTTGAGTAGAGTATATCTGTAGAGCTTCCTCCGTCGACAAGGATGCGGGAGATCTCGCAATTGGATATTGTGGCGATTACTAAGAGGCGTCATCATGAGGAACCTTAAGCCTTGTGCATCATTAGTTGTGAAGCTAAGAGAAATGCTTGCCCATTTGGGAGGGGCGCTTTGAGAGCCACCCCACGACGTTGATTTCTCGGGCGTACTCATACATTGGCGTTTTGATGCATGGCCGAGGCCGAGCCCCTATTATGACATTTACTCGTCTTTGCGGCGCTTAGAAAGGAGTTCATGCTCAACATCGTTGCGCTTGCCGAGGGTAGATCACGGGGCTGTGTGCAGGGTGGTGGAATTACTGAAGGGCATCGCCTCTGTGGCCGTGGGGCGTGGCGGCGGCGCTCGGCGGCCTAGGGCGTGTTCGAGAGCCGCTATTTCAGCGTCTTGATGGCATTCATTAAGTATCATGCCCGTTCATCTTATGGTAGGCACACCGGCGCCTGTCTCCTTGATTTGGGTTGCCCTCCTTTCATTGCGGCCTTCGTCGGGGCGTCCCTTCGATGGACTTTTGGTCTCGATTCCTTCTTGGGTCCTCTGGTGGAGTTGCTCCGTGCTCTGCGAAGGAGTGTCGATTCTGACAAGAATCGTGGAGTCACGTTCCTGCCGAGTGATCCTCCGGTCATTGCCCTTCCTCCGTGAGCTTTTGACCTCTTCCGGAGAGATGCTTTCATCTTGGGGAGAAATCCCTTCTTAACGGTCGTCTTCTTCTCCTCGGCGTATTTTTCCACGACCTCGAAGAGCTCATGGGTTGTCCTTGGGGATCTCTCCCAAGCGATTGAGTTCTCCGGGGCGACCCTTCTTTGTAAGCATTTATGGCCAGTTGAGTTAGGGGCATCTGCGACTTGGCTTCTCACTTTAGAAAAGCGCTTAGAAATTCTCTTGTGGATTCACCCTTTTGTTGTTGATAAAAAGAGTGGTTGGGGAGCATAGAGCGCTTATAGCTTCCTTGGAAATTTCTTTTGAACTCTTCCTCGGTGGTCCCAAGAATAGATGGAGCCTTTCTTTTAGTTGAAGAACGAGGAGCGTCTTGGATTCAGGAAAGGAACAATGAGGAGGCGATTGCACATCTCTACTTCTCCACCTCCCCGGCCAGAATCGTCGTGGAGTATACTTCCGGGAATTGTATGGGGTCGAGTCTCCATCGTAAGGCAAGATTGGGTGGCGGAACTTTGGTTGAAACAGAGCTTTGAAGATGTCTCGAGTGAGAGGGTTCCCGATCTCGGGATGCCCTGTCCTTCCAGAGTGATGGTGATCGCGGTGCGGCGACGGCGATGGCGAGGCTCTCTGGTGGAAGAGCTAGATGCCGCGGTGGCGGCGATGGTCTTGGCGCATTGGCGAGTTGGGCGCCGCGTCGACTTACAACAATCCGATCCGGGGAGATTAGTGATTGACATCCTCTTCTTCGTGGCCGTGGTGACCACGCTCCCTAGCGGATCCGATTGGTGGCGGGACACGCCTAGTGCCCGCAGTACATGCTCTTGACCGCCTCGGCCACGGCCTCCTTGATGTGAATCCTTACGGCTTGATGAGTGCACTTGGGCCATGACGGGTGGAATGGTCCTTCACTTTGAAGGTCTTTGGAGGGAGCCTTTGGGGAGCAACTTTGGCCTCACGGGCTCCTAGTCACCCGGCCATGTAGCACCTTGAGGATGGAGCCAGCACTTCTTGGGGGGCTGACTCACCATCTCGGGTGCAAAGCATTTGCCCAGTGGAGGAGCTTGGAGGAGGTCGTGGGCGCCAGCTCAAGGGGTATGAACTCGGGCCTCGGAGGTGAGGCGGCAGGATGGTGCAATGGAAAGAGTGAGCTCCTCCCGTCCGAGTTTGGCGGGTGCATTGGCGATGGAGCCCGCTCATCACCGCCGTGGGCGAGTGGAGGGAGGTTGTGAGATGTCCCCTGGTCCTCCTCAGGAAAAAATCCTTGGCCGGGTCGGTGGCCACTTGAGGCCGAGGCGGTCTTTGGGAGGCGGGGAGGCGTCTTGAGGGCAGCCGGGAGTGCGATCGTGGCCATCATGTAGTCCACCACCGCCTTCTGGTTGCCTCCACCATTGCTTTGCAATTAGCGGCGTCGAGCCCCCCAGGAGTGGTGGATGGCCCTGGAGGTTCAACAACATTTCGGGCCTCTTGCCTTGGGCGAGACACCGTGTCAGCTAGTGCAATGGAGGTAGGGATGCTGGCGGCAGGGAATCTGTGAGGGCGTTATGCATCCGGGATGAATAGCTCCAATCTTCGAAGATAACCCATGCCTTGGGCTTCTTCGGGGAACGGACCGGTCGTCCGCGGGCTCCCTATGCTCTGGACCTAAAGACGGCGAATCGCTTATAGATGTGAGTCGCCACAGAGACAGAAACACACTTCCACCCATGCAACACAGCCTAACCTACTACCTGAGTAACCAATGTCGAGAATTCATAACTTACTAAGTTAGGCCTGTCCCATACCAGGCATGTGGTCGTACAGTGAGGCTCAGTTCAATTGCACACAAAGTTAAGTCCTTAATTGACCAAAGCAAGACTTTCAATTTCTAGCTATGTCACATAGATTAAATCCCATGCACACAGCTCCACCATAACAATAAACAGTACCACTTGCCTCCATCTAAATCTTTTCCCATCCAGTTGGTTAAGTGCAACATATGCCATTTACGAGTAATAGCACATAGTACATACATTTTTATCACATAGTTCCATAATTACTTAGTCAAGTTCATAATTGCAACTTACATGAAATGATGACTCGTAGCATGGCTAAGCAATTTAATCGTATCTAACCAACCCACGTTGATGCTACGATAATACCAACTAAATAGTAAACCAATCTAGGGTGACAAAAGATTATGACGTAACAATAGACAAGGTGGATATAACAAATTGGATTAATAACTAAACCCAAAAGCATTTAAATAAATACTTAAAGTAAATGCAGTAATTTGAATCAAAGTATTTTGAAAACTAGGTTCAATATGATCAAAGGTATAACTTGCCTTGAAATAGGCCTAGGTACCGATCTTGCTCTTGAGGCACTCCTTCTTCTTCAAAGTTCCCCAAAGTATCGACGTCTACTCGCAAACGAAGCAAATAAACCAAATAAATAAATAATAGAAGCAAAACAAACTCCAAAAATTAAATAAAAATCTCAAATAAATATATCTCAAATTTAGATGAAATTAGAAATTTGAATGGGCTCAATCGGAGTTCGGATGCAAAAGATATGGGCTTTGGAAGTTTGAATCTAAAGAAAAACCCTAATTTAGGTTTATTCCGAATTTCTGAATTATTTCTTAATAGAAAAAAAAATCAGATTATTGCGCAACAATGACGTCAGCGAAGGAATTTCCGGAATTAAAATAAATCAAAGAAACTCCGACATGTGGGACCCACATGTCGGTGAGACGGCCCACGGTGAACTTGGTTCACCGAACCAAGGGTTAGGGTTAAGATGCGGTTGTGCCACATGGGCGCTGACGGGGACGACACGCATGCAACACGCACGCACAGGAGCTGACGTACCTGTCGAGGAGGACGTCCACGCGCCTCAACAACGGCCATGCTCCGGCGAACATGGTTCTAGTGATTGGAGGCTTCCCAGCGACGACAAAGTGGCGCCTTAGGAAGAGAAGGCGACGAGTAACTCGGTGACGCGGTCAAAAGACATCGGTGATGACCACAGAGGCGGTGGTGATGAGAAAAGCGGCAGCACGGCTCGGTTGAATGGCGGCGAGGCGATGTGGGGATAGACAAAGTCTTCTAGCTCAAAGCTAAGATCACGACGACGGTTATTAGCACAACTCTTATGCCTCTACTGAGCTATCTTTAATCTCTCTCTGATCATAGACACTTGTTCTTATGCTTCTTGAATAATATCTGGCCCAAAAACCAAACGTTCAGCTGTTTCTGACCAATTCAACGGGGTTCTACAAGCACGGCCATAAAAAACTTCGAACGGTGACATTTGCAGATTGGCTTGATGACTGTTGTTGTACGAAAATTCTGTATACAGCAAACTCTTATCCCAACTGGTAGCATTAGCTAAGGAACGGGCTCTCAACATATCTTCTAATATTTGATTAACTCTTTCAGTCTGTCCATCAAGCAATACTGAAATTCAGATGAGTCCCTAAGGCTTCATGCAAACTCTGCCAAAAACGAGAGGTGAACTGAGATCCTCAATCTGACACTATCTTCTTAGGCACATCATGCAGACTGACAATCCTTGACATATATAGCTCTGCAAGACGATCTCCTGAATAAGTGGTTGGACTGGCAAGAAATGAGAACCTTTAGTCAAACGATCAACTATTACCCAAATCAAATCGTAACCCGATTGTGTCCTGGGTAAACCGGTAATGAAATCCATTCCGATCTCTTCCCACTTCCACTCTGGAATCTTCAGAGGTTGCAACAGACCTACTGGTCTCTGATGTTCTGCTTTTACTTTCTGACACACATCACACAAGGCAACGAACTCTACGACTTCTCGCTTCAGATTTGGCCACCAAAATTTATTCTTAACATCCTGGTACATCTTAGTAGTATCACGGTGAATCGAATACTTTGAATCATGGGCTTCCTTCAAAATTAGCTGTCTCAAACCATCAATATCTAGTATGCAAATTCGTCCATTGATCCATAGTATACCCTGATCATCTTTGGTGAAGTCTTTGAGCTTCCCTTCTGCCATCTTCTTCTTGATGTCTGAAAACTCAGGATCCTTTGGTTGAGCTTCACGAATATGCTTCTCCAAAGTAGACTACACTTCTAGATTGGCTACACATCCTTCAGATATAACTTCTATCTTCAGTTTCTGAAATTCCTCTTGAAGTTCTGAACAAACCTCTTTCACTTCCACAATATTGCAGAAAACAAGTGTTGACAGCAAATACCGTAAGTAGATTGTAAAGCATAATTGAAAAGGCATAATAAATAAAGTAAACCATTTCTTTGAAACAACTAGTGAACTACATGTTCACTTCCTAACCAACAACCAGTGAACTGTCGTTCACTTTCCAACCATTCCACCATCCAAATATTTTATGAAATCTCTATACCTCGTGTGAAATTCCCAAACATTGTCCATAACTGGGGACACGACTATTCCAATAGTTTTTAACACTCTGTAAAGGTTGTACAACTTTACCCACAAGAGATAACCAGCTTACAATGTCCGTCTGACACACTTTCATAGGTATGCGACTAAGTGATTATCTCAAGACCTTTACAAAGCCCTGTCTTAACACAGTTCTGCTCACTAAGGTTTCACCACCGAGTTTGGGGACCCCTCTTGCGCCATGTGAATCTACTCGTCTATCCCAGAACCCGCACCACACATGACAAAACCAAAGTCAAGACATTGCAAATTAATTAGCCAGGTCCATCCCCATACTGGACATGTGGTTATACGATATGGCCCAGTTCAGTGGCGCACAAGATTAAGTCCTTAGTGTTTACCCAGGCAAGACAACCTCAACCCAAAATTGCTACCCGCACCCCTTTATTGCACGATCATTTGTCTAAGCATGAAAGCATTTTGTACAACCAAGACCAATAGCATCCCCTGCCATGGCACAACAAATTTTATCTACAGTGGCATCATACCACAATTCAATATCTCATTAAGTCAAGTTAGCATAGTTGATCTTGTGAATATGAGCCCAACGTACATAGTTGATCTTGTGAATATGAGCCCAACGTACAACTAAGCATGGATAAGCATAACTATGTCAACCAATGTTGGTAGTACAATCATGTCCAACTAATAATAACCCAACCTACGGTGACAATGTATACATGGCATTTATGATAATCAAGGTGGCATGATGTCAATCAGGTAATTAGCTACTCCCAGAAATAGTTGATATAAAAGTAGCATGCATGTTGATATAAAATAATATACTTTTGCAAACATGGGTACAACATGATCAAAGGTTACGACTTGCCTTCGTCGAAGGTTCGAGTCACTCATGCAGATTGGTCCAAGCTGGCTTTGGAAACACCGGACTCTATACGCGTAAAACGAGACAAATTAAAAAGAGTAAACCATATAAAATACAAAATTAGTACTAATAGAGGGATTATGAATTTAGGAAGAATAATCAACTAAATCGGAGTTCGTATGAAAGAGAACAAGTTTCTAAAAGTTTGTTAGATTAGAAAACTGCCGAAAATTGAGAGGGAGAGGAATATTCCATGAATATTCCTTTTGCATTAAACTAACTAAAAACACCTAGAGGTTGACAGTGGGACCCGATTGTAAGAGAGACAAATAGAGAACATAGTATGATATGTGGGACCCAAAGGTCAGAGAGCTAAATAGGAATAGAAGGAAGAAACAGAGTAGGGGCGGCTCTAGCGCACGGCGACGATTGGCAAGGGCTAAAATGGAATGACGGCGGGGAGGTGGTCCTCCGAGTGGCGGCGGCATGACTGGAGCGGTGGTGGTGCCGACGGCATGGGCGCACGGCCGGGCGACGTTAGCGGCGGCTCAGTGGAGCTCCACGGAAACTAGCATGAGCATGAGCTCAATGCTGATGAGGGGGTCACGCCAGGTCATCCGGGAAGGTTAGAGGGGAACTGAGGCGGCGGGGCGATGACGTCGGTGTCGGGGAAGAAGGTGGGCACGGCAACGGCGCTCCATGGCAACACATTGACCTAATGGAGAGGGGGAGAAGGTGGGGGATACTCAGGAACACGTGATGACGCGCACCTCTTGGCTTGGGGCTCACCAGAGAAGGAGATCAGGCGACGAAGGTGGTTCAGCCGGTGGCAGGTAAGAAGACAAAATTCGGCGGCAAACTGCACTGGAATGCCAAATTGATTGAGGGGAAATACTCACGAGTCTCGGGAACACGATGTGACATGGTTGTGACATGGTTGGTGGGGCAAATAACTCACCGGAGCAGCAGGAACAGCGAGAAGGGGTCGTGGCCGGCGACGGGGAAGAAGCTCTCGTGGCGGCAACGGTACTTCGGAGATGATGGGAGTTGGAGAGGTGTCAAGGGGTGAAGGAGGTGCTGATGCCCCCATTTATAGGATCGGGTGAGGGATCGAGAGGCAAGAACGCGAGTGGGATCGTCGGCGGGATTTCAGCTTGGGTTTGGAAACCTAGAAACGGCAATGCATTGAATGTCGTGGCGATCGGGGTATTTGAGCGTCTTGCCGAGATATACCGATAATGATCTGGTAGCGAGGACACGATGTGGGCGACAGGCGGGGCGATGCCGCAGCGACGCAGACGCGCTTGGATCTGGCGCAACAAAGGTGGGCGCGTCTTTGGTGCGACCTGGCCTTGACGTGGGCACGACTGGCATGGCGCAAGACGAGCACGAGCATGAGTGGTGTCTTGAAGCTTGGTAGGAGCAAAGTAAGGAAGCAAGTGGGAAGAATGCATGGGTGGGCCAGAGGAAGTGGGCTTTGGCCCTGGGGAGAAAGAGAGGGAGAATGGGCTTCGGCCCAAAGAATTTGAGAGGGGGAAATTAAAATTAAATTTTTTTTTGCAAAATTCATTTTTTTTTAGTTTGAGACATTAATTTGAAGATAGAATTTGATTTGAAGAGAGAGATGAAAGAATTTGATAATTGAGATTTGAGAAAAAGATTTGAATTGATTTAGAGATTCATATTTTTGAGGATTTGAATTCAAGATATAAATTTAAATTTTGAATTTATGATCTTGAGGTTGGGATATTAGATATCGATGGAATTTGAATTTTAGGGTTTCGAATTGGAGTTGAATTCAAGATCACCAAATAAAAACAAAATAAGAGCTAAATACTTTGAAATAATTATTTTAAAATAATTTTTAAAAGACAGCCAAAATTGTGATGTTGCATCCCTCCATGTAGTGTTCCACCAGACACCAGCCCAGCCTGCCAGCCCAGCCTAGTGACTACCACATAGCCCACTCGCCCCACATGCCTTGATTTGATGGACTTCGAATTGTTGAATCTTGTTCGTTGGTGCTGCCATGATTGTTTGCTTCAAGCCTTGTGTAATGTAAGAACTAGTAGAGGTAGAGGACTAAGAAGTGAGCAACCAGTGCTGCTGTGCTGGGTGTTGCCGTGCTGGACTGCTGAGGTTGGGCTACTAGTGCCTGGTAGTCGTGCAGTAGCCGCTTGCTAGTATTGCCCGGCTGTCGTGAAATGTAAAAATTTCTGACCGCAAGCTGCGGACAGCTGCATCGTTCGTAATTGATAAATATGGTATATATGGTAGTAATACCATACCGATATAAATTGATATTTACTGACATCAAACCATATTTTTAAATTTACTGTATTTATCGAACTACCAATACCGTATTTACCAAAAATACCAAACGAACAACTCTTCCCATACCTATTTATTTTTGGAAGAAGTCTATTCTACCCCCTCAAGTATCGATATGCGGACACCTAACCTTCTGAACTAAAAAACCGGACCTTTGACACCCCGAAGTTGTAAAACCGGACAACTTACCCCCTGAGGCTATTTCGTACGGTGGTTTTGCGTACATGCGTTCATTCAGCCTGGTTTCGCCAGGTCGGCTGCTGACTCGGCTGCGACATGGTGATGACTCAGCAAATCAAAGTTATAATATTATGAGGCCCACATGTCAGCTTCTACCCCTCTTTCTTCCTCAGTCTCTCTTCCTAACGCTGCCTTCTACCCCCATCTTCTTTCTCACGTCTGTCGCGAACGACGCCTTCACTCACGTACTTAGAATGCACCTCCTTCTCTTTCCCTCCTCGCCGCCAGAGGCCTTTTTAGTTCAAGGATTAGGTAGCCACATGTCAATACTTGAGAGGTAGAAAGGACTTCTATCCTTTATTTTTTGAAGGAGAAAGAAATTCCACTAGACTCTCCAGTCGGCCCAAATCACTTCAGCTTCTCAAACTTGAACTTACGCAAGGCACAGTGGAAAGAGGTCCATCTTTTTTAAGCCCAAGCAATCACCCCACGTTTTGAGTGAGCCCAAATAGCCCAGCCCATTAAAGCTCCCCTGTAGCATTCGTAGCTGGCTTTTAGGTGCAACTTCAGTTTAGGAACCGAGCTACGCTCAGTGGTGGGTTCGGGTCTTTTGAACCCACCGGCCCCGAGTTCGACGCTCAGATCCAATGAAGTACATGCACACCCGTACACGTAGTGCCTTACTTGAGAGGTCAAAACGTGTATTCACGCTTACAAGCTCCGTGAGGTCTAGATATTTGTTTTAGTTAGATATGTGCTAGTAGGGTATCTCTAATAATGTATTTATTGTCGTCTCTTAGTTATGCCACGCTAATAAAATCTTACGTGGAGGGGAGAGGGGGAAGAGAGAGAGAGACAAGTCGTCTCTTGAAAAGACTGTTGTGCATGCGAAACAAGATACGGTACAATAATCTACTCTAATTAACATGTGACCTGTTTCAAAAGAAAATTATAAAATATAAATATTGAAGAGTGTGCTAGAGACCATCTATTAGAGATGTTGTCTCTAAAGATAATGTAGCATATATTAGAGACAATATGCAAATCTTGGAGATGCTTTTTTTTGTTGCCTGAGAATTTACAAATCTCGGCGTCATTTCAAGTCTGATTTACCGGTGAAACCGGAGGCCGGTACATTCCATGTCATGTTTGGTTTATTTGTCATCAGCTCAGCTACGCCACTACTTGAGCGGCCGCGGGCATGCAACCGGGCAAAAACAGCAGCGCGACACGGAATGGCCAAACCTGTCAACGGCTCAACTCACAACGCCCCATCCTGCATCTCTTATTAGCCCTGGCCAGCGACCGGCGGCGGGGCGGATCCACGGAGCAAGGCGTGTGGTAAAAAGCTTCTGGTGATGCGAACCTGATGCTTGTCCTCGGATGACGGAGCCGAGTTTTTGGCTAAATTGGTATTTTTTTTGTAATAACACGTAATTACAAAAATAACACTATAGTAAGTTAGATAAGTGTCGATGGAGCGGCACCGTACCAGAACATCTATATAAGCAGCTCTCCTAGATGCCATGACTAGCACATGTCATGCGGTTCTAAAAAATAGATTTAAAACTGGATTTGCTACAAATCACTAAATATTTCTTAAAAAATTACTTGGATTTCTCACCATTGGATCTATTATAACATCCGTACGCTGGCGTCGGATTTGACGAGCTAACTTGGCGATGCCTTCTCTTGCCTTGCTCCGGCAAAGTACTCTCTCTCTAGGTTGTGTTGTGGTCTCGCCGGCGAGTAAGCTGAGATGGAGAAAGTGGCGAGAGAAGAGGGGCACGGCGGCGTGCGAGTTTGGATGAGTATGAGGAGGAATATATATATACATAGTTAGAAAAAGAGGGGGAGAGAGGGAGTTTTATCAACAAAATAAGTAGTTGACTGTTTACTTCTCACTCTGTCTCGCAATATAAGTCCGTTTGGGATCTGTGCGGTTAAGGTTTTAGAACATTGACCATAAATACATATGTAGTGGCGGAAATAGAAAGAAATCGACCGAGGGTCACTATATATATTACCACATATGTACAAAGTCACTGAGCTTAAACTGTAGAGTGAACACCTATACGTACGTGGGTTTTGATGAGACAAAACGACTTGGGACCCGGTGTGCCATGCACCCCTGTAGCTCTATGTGGATCCGCCCCTGAATATATGCTACACTACTACAGAAAAGGTCATCACAGACGATTCAAAATCGTCATCATAGATGTTTTTTTGGAACCGTCTGACTTTATGGCTCAGTGATAACATGAGTCATCACCGTCTGTGAAAAAATGTTATCACAGACGGTTCTAAATAATAACTGTCTATGATAATCAATTATCGCAGACGATTCTTGTTCAAAACAAATGCGTGATAATAGACTATCACGAGCGGTTCTTGTTGAAGCAAATGCTGTGATAGTCTATTTCATAAAGCGGTTCTTGTTCGAAGCAAATGCTGTGATAGTTTTTTCTATTGCAAAAAAAAAACCGGATTTTGAGCCAAACCAATGAATCGGTGGACAGTAGTTTCCATATGCAACCTCTAGCAAGACAACTAAAATCCAATTAAAATTCTGATGGCAAACACATTATAGGAAAGGAAAATCAAAAGGTTTCACAACATCCCCTCCGAATGGGGAAAAAGAATAAAGTTACAAAGTTAAATTAGCTAGAAACCATCTGTGCCTCCAAGCTCCTGAAGAACTCATCGGCTTCTTAGATTGGTTCAACACTACTTCTCTCTGTATCTCACCAGCATATCACAAGTTGTTCTTGCATGTCGTCCGAGTTTGACTCAAGCTCGTCGGTAAGAAGAGATAACTGAAAACCTCCAGCGACGCTCCGACCTTTGGTAACACAAAATTAAGATCATTTTTTTCACAACAAACAGCCAACAAATTGTGTATGTTTTGGGGGATGTACACGTACTTTCTTGCAGTCTACCTCCTGCGGCAGACAAGGAGCTCCTCCATATCCCTCCTCCTTGTCGTCGTCGGCTATGTCTCCTCGTCGAACTGCAATGGAGAATCGAGGGTGGTCGCCGGAGCTTGGCGTGGGGAGGGGAGAGGGAGAGACTGATGGAAGACAAAGCTGGGGTGGCTATAATATATAAGGACAGCGCTAAAATATTTTGCCTCCCACGCACGCATTCAATTTTTTTGAAATCCCGCGTTGCGAATCACAGACGGTTTCATACAAAAACCGTCTGTGACAACATATCACGAACCGTCTGTGATAAGTATATCATCACAGATGATTCTTAATACGAACTGTCTGTGATAAGTATCTCATCACAGAAGGTTTGTATTAAAATCCGTCCGTGACTTGGAATTTTCCTTACTCTGTGATTTTACCATAGCTTGAAATCACTATCATTTTAATTTTGTCATGGCTTGAAATGCCTAACTCTTTAATTTTACCATTGCTTAAATTCACTAACTCTATGATTTTACTATGACTACTTAAAATCACTAACTCTCTGATTTTACCATAACTTGAAATCAACACTCTAATTTTACCATAATTTTGACCTAATCCACGAAGTTCACCACCGCCCCAGCACATGAACACCTTCTTTCTTGTCAAAGCCCTCGACCGGTCTAACTGCAAGCCAGCCGGTTTGACCGCCCCTAGACCGGTTTGACTGCTCCAACACTTAGCCAAAATTTCAGGGGTCAAAATCTGCACCTTCTCTGGAAATTTGAAATGCTATCTACTTCTGGATCGAAGCTCCAAGAATTATGAGACCAAATGCAAATTCATCCTCTCACTTACCTACACCCTATATGTTTTGTCATTTCCAAAATTCGTATTTTGCTTTTTGCCTGGTCAGACCGTCGCCAAAGGCCGATATAACCACCAACCCCTGACCATCCCTTGGTTGGTATACCGCCACACGTCTTGTTAGACCTTTTTTCGGTCGGTCTGACAGAAGGAGAAGGTTGTTGAAAACGAGGGTTTTGCCAAGACGCATCAACGCAATTGCTAATTGTTCAGCACACTGATATTATGAGCATATCCTTATAACATCCACACAGAGACCATGGAACGTCTGAAGGTCTTGGACAGCTAGGAGCATCTCTGGGGCTACCAGCCGATGCTCATATCTCTGGCAAGCATCTTCGGCGGCATTGCGTTCACCGGTCGGCGTAGCACTGGCTTGAACCATTTTCGGTCTGGCCGGTGTCGCCGTCGTGGGGGCGCCGCAGCGGAGCAAGAATGCAACGAGTTCTTGGTAGACATTGTGTGGAAGGTGTTCGTTGAGCAGGTGATACAGAGGTTGCATGCATGCCAAAGGGCACAGATAGATATATAGAGGATTAATTTGGAGACTGTGTGGTCCATGCATTGGCCTAGCTATTCTGATGATCCAAAGTCTGTAGAGTTAATTACTTATGCTTAGTTTGGTATTGTGGTGGCTTACAATTTGTTTCATTTTATTCTAATGATCCAAAGTACGTAGAGTTAATTACTTATGCTATTATGATGATCCCAAGTATAGAGTTAATTAGTTATGCTTAGTTTGGCATTGTAGTGGCCTACGCATTCAATAGCTTATTGTAAGCATGGGCCACAGCATGGGCCACGCTGTGCGCCAACCCATGCTCCTCCCCCCGCCCCCTCACGACCACCTGCAAAACTGGCAGTAAAATATGCACGCACGTGTTGCAAACGGCAGTAAAATGCTTGGTAGCGTCCAAACCGACAGTAAAAACCACCCATCATACAACTGGCAGTAAAATCAGCAGTAAAAATTATCACGCACGCCTGCGTCACTATGATAGTAAAAAATAGCAAAAAAAAAAAACTAGAATGCTACGCGTTGCGAATGGTGGTAAATAGGCTCAGGAGTGCCCACATCAGCAGTAAAATTCGCACCCCCCAAACGATAGTAAAATCCGCACATCGCATGGTGCTTGGCGGTAAAAAGGACCCTGGAAGCATGCGCAAAATTAGTACGATGCGGTTTCACTAGTTCGTTCGAGATATATTACTATAAATGTTATGAAGTATTACTGTCCATGTATATGTTTTGTAATTACTGCTTGTATTACTACATTTTACTTACTACCCACAAGAAGACTAGAAAATATGTTCGACGTAATTACTGTAATATACGTTGCAAGTTACTGTCAGATGTGACATCACGCATTGGGAGCAGAAAGTGGGAACATGGCCCGATAAAAAAAATACAAATATTTGTGATTCAGAAGTAAAGAACATTACGCAATTACTTTGCTAGTCGTTGTGTTTTATGGTCAGACATCTGCAGTCATGTAAACGTGTGATCGAAGCCTGAAAAACTGGTAGTAAAACGGTTACATAAATTACTGACTACAACATGAACCCCCCCCCCCTTTAGCAGCGCATATCTTCCAACGATAATAACATGCGTTGCTAGGATTCATCATCCCCATCCCCACCCCCTCGTAGCCTAATACGTGCAGAGACAAGACGTGATTTATAACTTCCCCTTCCTCAAATAGTGCCATACCATCCTTGTTCTTCTCCTCCCACTAATACCACGCCGCCAAGCACATAGACTACATCACCGCCGCCTGCCTTCCCAAGTCCGTGCGAGTGCCACCGCCGAACCTCCTCCGCCGATCTCTCCCCTGGAGTGATTCTTCAACTCGCCATCTCTCTCTCTCTCTCCTGATTCGTCCCCGCCACCACCGCATAGCGTCTCTGGCTTGGGGACGGCATCACGTTAGGCCAAATCCTCCAGATCTCCTTCGTCCTCCGCGCCCACCCTACTTGCCGATCGCGCCCCGGGATCCGATGCGGGGTTTCGCCACCATGATCTGCGTCGACCACGGTGGGCCTTAAACTTCGCCGTAGTGACCTCATCGGAGGTCCAGCCATCCTCTTCGGCTTTCTGTGTATTTTAATTTCCTCTCTAGTTCTCCCTTATATTGACCCATTCTTCATTTTTCTCTCTCTAGGGTTTGGGCTCTGTGCGTCCTTGCGGTGTCGCCCTTGCTTCTTTGGAATCTTTCCATGTCGTTGGTCACTCCTCAACTGCGGACATTCTCTCCTAGCTCGGCTGGCATGGGTGCCAACCTCCGCTACTCACCCAGCTTCATCGCCCTCAAGTAGGTAATCCCGCCTCCCACGCCACCACAAAGATAATTACTCCCTGCCCCCAAGTCTTACTATGTGCCTGCCTTTCTCTCTATTGAAATTTTTGTATGTGTTGTCAAGCAGTGCACTACATGGTCACTTTTGAAATATTCTTCACACTTTGGTGCTCCTATGATGTTGTGCAAGCTGTGTTTGAACTTGTACTCGTGGGATGGTGTGAGTGACCAGTGTGTTGATCTCTTTTTTCTTTCTAGATGATCTCTAAATATTGGTACTACTGTGCTTATGTTATGGCTTGTGATCCTGTGATTTAGATGTGCAGACCAAAACTATGCTTGTGCCTATGCAATCCATCTACCAATCTCTATGGTACCAAATTATCCTAGAGATCAGGTTCAAGTTGTTGACTATACATGTGAAAATAGATGAATTGGTTAGATCAAAATATTTAACTTGCCTTAGCTGATTGTGTGAGGGTGTAACTTGTTCTTGTGCCCTTGCATGTCAATGGTATACACCTTCAGGAACAGATCGGGGGCATAGCCTACCGCCTCCACCACTGCAGAAATAGGGGCAATTGCACGATGCCCCTTTGCTTGTTTGACATGACCTTCCCTGGTCCAGAAGGCAACCAACATTTCGAATTCCTTGATTTTCCTGATTCTGTAATGTTTGTCTTGATTCCATAATTCTTAATTTCTCCTACACTCACCGATTCTGAAATTTCTGATAGCTCAATGTGACAACATGTGCGTGCTTATGTAGTTTCATAACTCATATAAATGAGAGATGGATCTTCAGAATTTGTGCATTGCAATGAGGAGAAATGTAAAGCAATGAGTTTACAGAAGGGTTAAGAAATTTTGGCATTCCTTTTAAGGTGATGATACCACTCCAGCAAGTATATACACTTTTGCATTTTGGCATTCATTAATTAAAGCTTGCAATGAAACACTAATAGACCTGTTATCTAATTTAATCTAGTTTTGAGTTGATGCAATATTTCATTTAGCTCCATATTTTGTACATTGATATTGGTACCATAATCTGAAATGTTATTCAAGAACTCTGGGTGCAGACAGTTTCTAAATTCAGATTATTATTACCTCACATGTATATGAATCATAGTCTCCACATCTCACATTTATCAGCATGCATAAATATGTAGCTACATCTGAATTTAGTTTCATATGAATTATTTTCTTGGAACTTCAGGTACTTTTGAATTGCTGAAAGCTCTGTATGTTTCTTTTTTGTATTTTGTGGAGGTTGCAGATCTTTCTTAGCAACAGAAGGATGCACAATGTTCAGCACACAAACTCTTGGCTAGGTACCTTGCTACTTCTTCTCTTATCTTTAGTATATTTTTTTAAGTTGTTAACTCAATGAACATATAGTGGGTTTATTCATAAGAAGATAAATATAAAAGATAGTTGTCTTCTCATGTAAGTTAGCACTTTCTTTTTCTCTTTGTTTATCTCTCTTTTTGATATTAACGATATGAGTCTTTGCGGCGGGACGATAAACATGGTTAGGACCATGGTTAGGACGGCCTACGTGTACGACTTAGATAGAGGCCCTTAGCATTGCACTCACAGTGCAGTTAGGTTGATCGGTATAAAGATCGATTAGTAAATTGAAGATTAACAAAATTTCATTCCAAAAGTTCCATTTTTTGCTTTGCAAGGCTCATCTCTGTATAGCATACGGTTCTTGACCTTGATGATGAGGTTATTCTTTGCCCATACGCAAGGAAAACAAACTGCAGATGCAACATCACAAGAGACAATTTTTTTTTATCTTATTGCCAAATGCTCTTCGTAACTGCAGATGTTCATAATATTAGTGCATGCTCTCTGAAGGAGTAAAAGGGATCAGCTAGTACACCCTTCAACAAAGTGTTAAAGGCATGATGAACCATTGCATCATGTCAATAGCACGTTTGTCTTGACGTGGAAAAATAGTTCATAGGACTTGGTCTTAGTCCATACATGTCATGATCAATGCCATTACTTAGGCATGCCGACTTGTCCCTTACAGTTGTATGTCTTGAAAAATATATGTGATTGAAAAATGTCAAGTTTTATGGAGTCATAAACCTAAGTTGGATCTGTAATACTCCAAAAGTGTGAGAAGCAAATAATCGGGATAAATTAATTTAATCGGTAGAGATTAATTAATCGGGGGAAAGTTTAATTTAGAAAATCATCAAAACAAGAAAAGAGAGGGGGTTTTCCGCTTTCACGGCAACTTTGGGCACAGGGCCTGGGCTTTAACCAGTGGTGGTTTTTGGCCAAGGAGGGGCGCCACTCCCCCCCAAACCCTAGCCCCCCTATACCTCCCCCTCCTCTTTTCCCTCCCCTTTCCTTTGGTGCCACCCCAAGCCACAGCCACCTCACCTCTGGTTCCCTTCCCCTTTGCGCCACCCACTCCCCCTGGTGCTCCTGCTGCCGCCTTGGTGTTCCCTGCTTTGCCCGACCTTGGTGTTTCCCTTCTAGGCCATTGGAGGAAGGAGCAAAGGCGAGGAAGGAGATCAACCAGCGGGTAAGATCTTCAACTTTCTGCGATTCTAGAAGGGTAACGTCACGTGTTCTTCGCTGGTTAATGTGTAGTAGATGCGTTTGATGTCGTTTGATAGATTGAATTGCGTCGGTTTAATAGATCGCGTTTCGTCCAGTAGTTTGGATGACGGTTTTCATGTCTGTAGAGGCAGAATCTAGGGATCCAACCTTTGAGAAATAGTTGGGCTATGTTGTTAGCTTTCCGTGGCCGCCAGGAACGCCCAGATCCAATTAACGGTTAGGAAGTTATGAATTTTTTAGTGCCGCTGTTCTGTTAACCTGTCAACATCCTGACAGTCTGTAGAAATCTGAGTTAATCTATTAGTTAAAGACGAAATCAGAGGATCTCGTTATAATGAAAAAGATGGGTAATTTCCTAACCTTTCCAGAAAGATAAAGAACGTAAGAATTGGACTTTCATAGCAAAATTTATGATAATTTTAGTGTACTATCCAGAGAACCCGATGTGATAATTGATGTTCTGTAGATTGGCTTGGTAGGGGCAGTAGATGGCAGAATCAGAAGGGCTCCCCAACTAAGTTTATTTAGGTAATTTAATTATATTTCCAGAAAGTATTAGAACATATTATTTGGACTCTTGAGAAGAAAGTTATGTATTTTAGAAGTTGACTGTCCGCAGTGAACACCAAATTGATCGGTAGAAATTGGAAGATTGGAAACGCTTGGGAGTTTAGCGAGTTCAATTGTGTTCTTATTTATGTTTTTGGTCCAGTATGCTTGTCTTAGTTTGGGTTATCATTATGTTTAGGTGGGAGCGTGATCCCATGGGCGCGCCCTCTTTAAATCCTTGTTCTCGCATGCGGTTGAGGCAAGTATTAAGGTTGTAGAATAATTATGATTGTTTCTTTGAGATTAATTGTGTCTTATTCGTAATAGCCATGCATGGATGTTAATGTGATGAATTACAATATATCTTGGTAAATGCAAGTTATGGTTAAAGCTTCTGTGTATGTTGTTAATGCTTACATGTTATTATGTACACGTTGAATTCATATGTTTGGAAGATCTTTGTCATTGTACATATGCATGTAGTAAGCATGCTTGAGTCTTAGTCACGTGGTGACCAAGTATGAATAGTTGAGGTCCCGTCATGTAAATGACGGGCTTGAAATCCCCACATTAAGTAGAATGTGGGCAATAATAAAGAGGTCCCCATCATGATGACGATGGGCAAAGGTCCCTATACTTGTAGAGTATAGGCTCTTGGTCCCTGTGCCAGAGTACATAGGCAAGGGTATACATCGACGGTTGTATACCTCGCATTACCAGTAAAATGTGAAAAGAGATAAAGTTTAAAAGGTGCATTGCATGATCGCATTATATAAGCATGAAGGCTATGTTTAGTGTAATGTTCAATTTGGAATATTGATGCTATGACTGTGATTTTAGCTTTAGCCTTGTTGATACTTACTGAGTCTTTGGGCTCACTCTTGCTTTGATATGTTTTAGGTATAACTGGCAAGAACGGCATGCATGGGAGGGAGTAGATGTTTGGATGCACTCACTACCACTCATCCTTAAGCGATCGCCATTTAGATTTTATTCAATAATAAGTAAGCGCTTGTGAATCACTTATGGATGGTTTTCAGTTTGATTAATTGTAATAAGGAGAATAGCAAGTTTTGTTTATGTTTATTAGATTATCTTGCATGCTGAATGAACTTGAATATTGAGTTTAGTGTTAATTGCTATGATTAATTGTTGGAACCTCGGTATAGTTAATTATACAAAGGAGGTTACTTAGAAAATTGGTGTCGGTCTTAGTTTTGTTTTGTTTAATTTAATTTTAGTAGCATTCGGGCTCAATGTTGAGTGGGGGTTTCTGAGATCATTAAAAAATGAAGTTGGAAGTTAGGATATCATATATTTCTAGTCTCACATCTGCCATCCAATCATCCAAATAATCTGTACTATGACTCAGAAGTACTGCATAGTCCTCCATACTACTGGCCCTTCCCTGCCCTGCTTCTCCCTTGGGCCATGGAAACAAGCTACTCCAGTAGAGAGGTACAGGAAGGAGCATAGAAATCAGGCATACAAAGGCTACAAATTTTGGATGGTGCATGTCGATCTTGCAATTGTGAAATTTGAAGAATTGATACGGCCATACAAAGGCTACAAATTGATTGGTCATGCAGTAGGAGCTGATATTGCATGGCCATCAACTTATGTACGGTGCTCCTTTTAGCGTTGTTACTTTAATATTGTGATTTTGTTTCTTCATAATGGTGCATTAATGGACTCTATTTTTTTTTATTGTAGGTTGATAAGATAAATAGATGATGCTATGCATGACATGTTCAATGCAAGGTGGAGAATGGTGACATAGGTTATTACATTTAGATTTAGATTTCATTCTGTTAGGAAATGATGTTCAAGTAAAATATTTATATCATGTCTTATGTGGATGGTTCTCTGTGTAATGCAACAATTTGTTTTTAATATATGAGTGTTCTTTTTAACTATGCTATGACCGATAATGATTTTTTTTTACTTTGACTTCTACACACTTATAATCATTGCAGCAACCTAATTATATCTGTTGCCAAAATAGCAGAACTCATCTGTATAGCAAGTACCAACGCTTCTATTAGTTGTGACAATATAATTATATCCATTGTTAAAATAGTAAAAGTCATCCATGCATGGTAAGTACCAACGCATACAAATGTAGTTACAACCTGATTATATCCGTTGCTACTTCGCAACGTCTTTTCATATCTATTACTAACGCTTGTCTATCTGTTGTAATAGACTCTCGCAATGGCCTTAATGGCAACGCATAGTAAATGCGTTCGTATAGACCGTACTAACACTTATTTGGATTTTTACCAACACATATATGCGTTGTTAAAGGTGTGTTCATCTTGTAGTCACGTACGCTATCATTTATTGTCGAATCGCATTGCACGCGGGAGCCGACGTACCTGGTTGTAACATCCCAAATTTAGAATGTTTTTGAGACATTTAAAAATAAAAATAACCATTTGAATTTTTCCTCTTTAAGTTAAAGCTTAAATTGCATTTTCAGAAATTAAAACTATTTAATGTGAATAATCTAAACTTCAATTAAGTTCAAAGCTATTTTATCTGGGTTCCTTGAGTTCCAGAGTATTTTCTGGAATTTTCTAGGAATTTTTGGAGTTTATTTGGTATTTCATTGAGCTTGATTTTATTTAATCTCGTTTCTGAAATTCAAAAAATATTTTCTTTTCCGGAAGATCCTCTCAGGCTCAATTCCTCTCTGCAGCCCAAATCCTTTCCGCCTCGGCCCGTATCTTTTTCCTTTTTCTCAGCCTAGTTCTCTTTTCTTTCCGGCCCGTTCCGCTTTCCTCTCTCGACCCAAGCCAGCGCCTGGTCCAACTCCTTCGCCTCCTTCCGCTATTGTGCGGGCCTGCCATGTCAACCGTGCGCATTTCTTCTTCCTCCCAACTCCCTATCCTGTCCATACCCGACACGACAGTAGCCGCCGTGCTCCACCCTATCTCTCCCATCTTGTCGGGACCAGATTTCTGAATATGAACTCTTTGTGTATTTTTGCACCAGTCCCTGATCAGTAGCTAGTACACATAGTGGATACAACGTTGATAACAAGTTTGAATCACAATTAACATAAAAGTAATAACAAAGTATCCGCCTTAAGGCCACTTATTACAATAAAGGTCACATGACCTCAAGTCTTACAGCAGCGGAAACAACAGATAATGAACTCCGAGTGGTGATCCATCAAATTTCCCATCGACATTGAAACCCTAGTTTGCTTAGGGAGAGGATTAGTGGAGGTTAGGGTTCTAGAGAGTTGGATTTGATTTTGTGCTCATGTATTGAGTCTTTGTCCTCCATTGATGGAGTGGGTGTAAACCAATACCATATCAAATCAATCCAAGGAAAGTTTCTCAAAGATGTGTCTCTTTGGTTTCCTTCTATCTATTTGATGATTTTGAGTCTTTCTTTGATCCGCCAGTTTTTGCTTGGTTTCTTGCCTTGATCTAACTTGCTGTGACATGTGGGAACCCATCTAGGATCATCTTGATCATCATTCACCTACGAGCAAGTCTCTAGATCATATTTTATTTTTGACTCGGTTTTGGAGCCACCTTCGTTCAATCTGAAAAAGATAGGAACTTTGGCATGGATCTCTGCGATTCTTGATTGGAATAGGTTCCTAATATCTTAGAGAAGGTGTGTTTCAAGTTTCGTGGAGTTTGGCCTTACGGATCAAAAGTTAGACCGATTTGAGTTTTGGTTTTTGGGCTGTCTGTTTTGTTCATCGTGCTTGCGGTCAGTCCGCACTTCAGCCGCCGGTCAGTCTGTGGTGCGGTCAGTCCACATAATAGCCACCGGTCGGTCCACGGTATAGTCAGTCCGCATAACTGCCGTCGGTTAGTCCGCCCTCTAGATTAGGGTTTGTGGTTTCCTGTTTTGGTCTTTTGCTTTGGGGATTTTGGATTGGATTCAATACTAGTCTTCCGCTGTTCTGGTATATTGATCTTCATAGCTTCCATAGCTATTGGAGTGAAATTTATGTTGAATCTAATCAAAGTGAAAAAGTGAGCGTGCTCCTATTCACTCCCCCTCTAGTCGCCTTTTCGGTCCAACAAGTGGTATCAGAGCCCGGTTAGTTCAATCTTGATCTTAATCGGTCACTGAACTTGGCGATGGATAAGTACTCGACCAAGCCGCATGTCTTCGATGGGCTCGACTATGCCTATTGGAAGAATCGCATGCAAGTCTTTCTTGAGAGCGAAGGACAAGCTATATGGGAGGTTGTTCGAGCCCCGCTCGTTTTGCAGAAGTTGCTCTGGCAAGCCAGAACCCTCTTGGCTAACAACAACAAGGCAAAGAACCTTCTATATGCTGGGCTTAGTAGGCAAGAGTACTATAGGATTTGCAACCTTACGACCGCACATGAGATTTGGCACACCCTCGAAACTTACCATGAGGGATCGTCCCAGATCAAGCAAGTGCGCCAGACGGTCTACGAGCGAGAGTACAATAAATTTGAGATGCGTCCTGGCGAGGGCATCGATGATATTTTTACTCGCTTCAACAAGGTTATGAATCAGATGAGAGCTGTTGACATTGAGTACTCTCAATCTGAGAATACCACCCACCTCTTGGCTGCAATTAACACAAAGGAGTGGGAGATGAAGGCTACTACCATTGAGGAGAACGTCGATCTTTCTACTCTCACTTTGGAGCTGCTTTATAGCAAGCTCAAGACTCATGAGATCAAGAGAGGCAGTCTTCCTAAGAAGGATAACATGGCTTTGGTAGCTAATCCTTTGAAAAGAATTTCTTATTGTTCTTCCGAGTCTTTTTCTGGTTTTTCTCTTGCGTGTTTATCTGCTGTTCAAGAAGAAGAGCTTGAGAGTCTTTCTGAGCCTGATTTAGCTCTTTTAGTCAATAAAGTCACATGGGCATATAACAATGTTAGAAACAAGAAGAGAGGTGGCCTTGTGACATGCTATGAGTCTGGAGAGCTATATCACATCTGGGCAAACTGCCCCAAGCTGAAATGTAAGGGCAACCGAAAGGATGAAAAGCCTACCTGGAAGAAGCCTCAGGAGAGCAAGCCCAAGTATGATGCTTCCAAGCTCATGAAGGTTGCTCACCAGGTCCTTGCCACTTTTGGAGAGCAATCCATGAGCGATGTGGACTCCAGGAGCGAGGAGGACAAAGAGGAGGAGGAGCTCCCTCAAGACAAGAAAGGGAAGGCCAAGGACTTCACCGGCATGTGCTTCATGGCCGACTCCGTCGACGTCGATGACAACGATGAGGTATCTCTCTCCTATGATGTTCTTTCTGCTAGATGCGACAACATGTTTGAGCAACTCATGAATCAGGATAAGGTATTAGAATTTACCATGGCTAGGAACAAGGACTTAGAGTCACAAGTAGATAATTTGACATTAGAACTTACAAATGCTAAGACTCTTGAATCTGATGAATGTTCATCTTGCCATGCTTTACATTCTGAATTTGCTAAACTACAATATGCTCATGATATTGCTTTGCATGAACTTGAAAATGTTAGGACTGAGCTAATTGAGGTCAAATCTGCTCCCTGTGAAAAATGCTTATAGTCTAGCAAGTTGGATGCTTCTGGTAATGTTAAATCTAGCTTTTGCTCTTTCTGCGTAGAACATGAACATGAAGTTAAGGACATTTTAGAAGCAGTTAGAGCTAAATATGCCAAGCTTAAGGACACAATTGAATCTATGCCTTGTGCATCATGTGCAGCCTATAAGCTTGAAGTTGCTTTTCTTAAGGAGAAACATGCTAGAGCTGTTAAGGCCAAGAATTGTGAGTCATGTGTTAATGTTGGAAAAGGGAATGCATATCTCAAGAATACTTTAGAAAGATTCTCTAGTGGTAAAAAACAGTTAAACATGATTCTTGATCAATCAAAAACTCCTTATAAGAAGTAAGGGTTAGGATACAACTATGCCCAGGACAAATCCAAGCCTAATGTCGTTGATGTCTTGGAAAATGGCTTAGCTGAATTCACAACCCAACCTGCAAAAACTGTTTTTAAATCTGTTGGGTTTGTCCAACCTTCTTTTGAGTCAAAAGGTGCTTCTCCCAGTGATACCAAATACCATTGCACCTATTGCAAGAAGAGTGGATATTTGGTTGAGTTCTGTTGGCGTAGGTTGAAGAACAGTAAGAAAAATATTGCTAAAATGTTATCTAATCAACCTAGAGCTTTTATGAGACATGGTCAATTTGGAAATAAGAAACCTGGACTAGGATTTACTTCACATGTTCATCATCATGTTCCTAGACAGGATGCATCTCATGCTATTGTTACCATTGCTCATAACAGAACTTTGAATAAAATCAAGGATAGCACTTCTGCTTTGCATACTACTCACAGACGTGTGTCTCAGTACTGGGTTCCCAAGTTAGTTTTAACTAACCCCAGTATTGAGATACATCGATCTATTGTGCCTTGATTTTCAGGATCGTCGCAGAAGGAGGAAGAACACGTGGCTCGTCGACTCCGACTGTTCACGCCACATGACCGGAGACTCAAGATGGTTCACTTCCTTCATGTGGTCGACGGGTGATGACTTCATCGCCTTTGGAGACGATACTCAAGGGCGAATTAAAGGAACGGGATCAATCAAGGTGAATGACAGATTTATCTTGAAGGACGTCTCCCTTGTGGATAAGTTAATGTACAACTTGCTTTTTGTTTCACAGCTTCTTGATGATGGCTACGAAACTCGTTTTAAGAAAAATACATGTCGTGTGCTTGATTCTGCCGGTGAGCTTGTTTTTGGGATTTCTAGAGTTGGTAGAATTTTTGGAGCTGATTTTTTTGAGTCTCTTGCTGGATCTCTCAAATGGTTAATTGCATCTTTTTCTAACTTCTGGCTTTGGCACCGACGTTTGGGGCACATTGGTTTTGACTACCTGACGAGAGTTAGCAGCCTTGATCTCATGAGAGGTTTGCCTAAACTCAAAGCCGTCAAGGATGCTGTTTGTGCGCCCTGTAGGCATGGCAAGCAAGTTGCCGCCTCACACCCTTCATTGACTATGGTCATGACTGACGGATTGGGACAATTGCTTCATATGGATACTGTTGGTCCTGTTAGGGTTCGATCAGTCGGTGGCAAATAGTACATACTTGTCATAGTCGATGATTTTTCGAGATACTCTTGGGTGTTCTTTCTTGCTTCGAAGGATGAGATTTTTGATCACTATCATGATCTTGTTCTTCGTTTGGCTTCTGAACTTCCTGGTGCCTTGAGAGCGATCCGCAGTGATAATGGCACGGAGTTCAAGAATGCTTCTTTTGTCTCCTTTTGTGCTGAGCGCGGTATTGAGCATCATTTCTCTTCTCCACACGTCCCTCAATAAAATGGCATTGTGAAAAGGAAGAATAGAACCTTAGTCGAGATGGCTAAGACGATGCTAGATGAGTATAGCACACCGAGGAGGTTTTGGGCCGAAGCTATTGCTACAACTTGCCATATTTCAAACCGTGTCTTCTTGAGTTTCGTTTTGGCAGAAAACCCTCTGTCTCTCACTTTCGAGTATTTGGATTGAAGTGTTTTATTCTCAAGACAGGGAACCTAGATAAATTTGAATCAAGGACTTGTGATGATTTATTTTTGGATTATCCTACTCATTCGAGGGGTTTTCGGGTTTTTAATGTTGAAACTAACATTGTCCAGGAGACATGCAATGCCACTTTTGATGAGACTAGCCCTGAAGCTAGATCCGATGTTTCAGGTGACTTACAGGTGACAGAGAGTATTTTTGTTGAAGAAGAAGAGGATGATTTCGATACTGCTCCTCCACCTGTTGCTGATGCTCCTGCCCAAGCTCTAGAACCTGCGACGACTGCTACACCTCCAATTGAGGCTCCTGCTGCATCTTCTTCATCAGCAATACCTGAGGGGGTTGAGGAGATACTATCTCCCCCAGGCGCTCCATTGCACATTCAGAAGCAACACCATCCGGATCAGATGATTGGTAATCTTCATGAGCGAGTCACTCTTTCCAAGTATCATGATCTGAGTCTGTTCTCTCACTCTGCATTTGTAGCTTCTTTTGAACCCAGCGATATATCACATGCTTTATCTGATTCTAGCTGGGTCAATGCCATGCATAAGGAGTTAGAGAATTTTGAAAGAAATAAAGTCTGAAACCTTGTAGAACCTCCTAGTGGTCACAATGTTATAGGAACCCGTTGGGTGTTCAAAATAAACAAAATGAGGATGGTTACGTGGTTAGAAACAAGGCTAGATTGGTAGCTCGATTACTTTAGCCAGTTGAGGGTTAGATTTTGATGAGACCTTCGCTCTGTTGCTAGACTAGAAGCCATTCGCATCTCGCTTGCATTTGCTGCATCTAAAGGTTTTAGGTTGCATCAAATGCATGTTAAGAGTGTCTTTTTGAATGGTTTTATAGAGGAGGGAGTGTATGTTAGACAACCCCCTGGCTTTGAGAATCCCAAACACCCTGATCGTGTTTTTAAGCTATCCAAAGCCTTGTATAGTCTTAAGCAAGCCCTAGAGTCTGGTATGATAGACTTAAGACCTTTCTGCTTAAGAATGATTTTGAAATGGGAAAAGTAGATACGACTCTTTTTATTCTTAGGCATGGCAATGACTTCCTGCTTGTTCAGATTTATGTAGATGATATTATCTTTGGCAGTTCTTCTCATGCTCTTGTTTCCAGTTTTTCTGAGACCATGTCTAGGGAATTTGAGATGAGTATGATGGGAGAGCTCAACTACTTTCTAGGGCTACAAATCAAGCAATGTAAGGGAGGGATCTTTATCCATCAGACGAAACACACAAAAGATCTACTCAAGCGCTTCGAGATGGGTGACTGCAAGCCGATCACCACTCCCATGGCGACTTCGACTGCTTTGGATCCAGACGAGGAAGGAGAAGCCGTGGATCAACGCGAGTACCGCGGCATGATCGACTCCCTTCTATACCTGACGGTCTCAAGACTGGACATCCACTTCGCATTCTGCCTTTGTATGAGGTTTCACGCGTCTTCGAGGACTTCACATCGCCAAGCCGTTAAGCGCATCTTCAGGTATTTACACTCTACCCTTCAATATGGCATTTGGTTTTCCTGCTCTTCTTCGCTGTCCATTCGAGAGTTTTCTGATTCTGATTTTGCAGGCTGTCGGCTAGATAGGAAGAGTACCTCTGGCACGTGTCATTTCTTAGGCACTTCTCTTGTCTCTTGGTCATCTAGGAAGCAATCCTCTGTTGCTCAATCTCTTCTTGAAAATTTGAATATGTAGTCAGCCGCTAGTTCTTTGTAGTCGATTTTGTGGATGATGTCCACTCTTAAGAACTTTGGGTTATACTTTGCTAGTGTTCCTCTTTTCTGTGATAACACTTCTGCTATTAACATTGCTAAAAACCCAGTGCAACATTCTAGGACCAAGCACATAGACATTCGCTATCACTTCCTTAGAGACCACATTAAGAAGGGTGATATTGTGCTGCATTTTGTGGAGTTCGAGGCTCAACTGGCTGATATCCTTACCAAGCCTTTAGACCCAACAAGGTTTGCCACCTTGAGGAGTGAGTTAGGGGTAATTTATCCCTATGGGTTGGTTTGAGGGGGAGTTCGATCTTTTCTGATCTTACCTTATTCATTTGATCTTTTCTTGATCTTCTTTTTGAACTTTTTGATCCTTTTTTATCTTTTAGGCTTTTTGAGTTTTTCTTGCATCTCATTGTATCATATTGCATTCATATGGAAAACACAAAAAGATGCATTGTAATATAAGCTTTTCTGCTTATCTTTTAAAATTGATGAAGTTTTGCTTATTACCCTTTGGAGCTTTACTATTTCAATTCTTGCTCAATGCCATGTCTAGTTCTTTGACTTGCTAGAATTATCATGCTCTCACATGTGTAGCTAAGTCTTTGCTGTATGAGCTAGAACTTTAAATCAACTTGAACTAAAACTGTAATTTGTGGATGTTTTAGCTAGTTGCGCAATTAGTGCTCCGTTTGTGACATTGGCCCTATCAAAATTGCTTTGTTAGCTCTTGAATCTAAAATTGATCATTACTTGAGCTTCTTGTTCTTCTGAGAATCTAAAACAGCTCTTGTGCAAATGAAAAATGAAAAATCAATTTCAAGATTGTCTTATGCTTAAATTGTGCCAAACTACTCTTACGAGATTGCATGTCATAGACATGAACTTGGAGATAGTTTGATGATCCAGACGATCTCATGCGGACTGCTTGTCAAAACTGACATGAACCTCAAGATTTGTCGCCCTGGTAGAAGCTTAGGAAGAGTTTGTGGATGGCTCCTAGTCCAGGATTTTCTTCACTAAGATATACCTTTAATCAACTTCTGGTCGAAGCTTAGGAAGAGTTTGTGGATGGATCCTAGTCCTGGATCTTCTTCACTAAGTTAGACCATTAGTCAACTTCAATATTCATTGCAAATGAAAAGTTGTTGAAAAATGGGCGTTTGAGCTAATTTGAGCAAAATGATTCAATTCAGGACCTGTTTGTCTGTTAATGTGATCTTTGTTAGCTTTTTGATCCCACATTGACATTTTGACATGGCCGGTATCATTTTAGGATCCCTATTGATGAACTTGCTAAATTTGAAGCTTTGCTTAAATTGATAAAATTCATTGCGTTACATCGAGCCTTCTAGCTTAGCTTTGATATATATATATATATATATATATATATATATATATATATATATATATATATATATATATATATCTTAACATGATCTTTCTAGCACTTTCGGGCTTGATATGTTCTTGTGCAATATTAGAAATGTTAGCTTGTTCTTTTGGGTAATCTCCAAAGCTTCTTGTACTCAAAAATTAAAAAATACAAAAAATGAAGTCACTCCATTGCATTTCATGCATACTCCTTCTTATGCTTTTTCCTCATTTTGCATTTGTTATCTCTGAACGAGAGGAAGACGTGATTCCTTGATGACTCCATTGTCAAAGGGGGAGAAGTTATATCAAATGGTATAATGGGGAAAAGATATAAAAATGTTAAAAGGGAAGCCTTTTGGAGAAATTTGGAGAATTTGAAATTTTCTGAAATCTGAGGATCATAGTGAGGGGGAGTTTCTTATTTGCATTCTTATGGTCTTATTGCCTTTTTCTGAACTTGAATTGCAATTCTTGCAACCTCACAATGATCAAAGGTCAAATTGAGTAATTGTTCTTTCATATGGACCTTAAATGAGATTTTGATCATTTTATGGAAATTGAAGCTTTCTCGCTTCCTTTTGCCTTATCTCACTTGCCTATGCTTTTTTGAAGCCAACTTGGTCATTTCTATTGCCTTCTCTTGTATTTGGACCAAGTTGTGCCTTTGTGCGAAAACGTCGAGTTTTTACTTTTCAAACCTCAAATTTTGCTTTTGTGGGAAAATTGCCAATGTGTTCATCAAGGGGGAGATTGTGGATATCATGGGGATATGCGCACGATCTTAGGATGATGTTACAATTAGCAATGCCGTTAAGGGTTTGTCGAAACACGCGTTTTCGTCAAAGTTTGGAAAGCTGTCAAAGCGGTCTTGGTCGGAAGGCATTGGAGACGCGGTCGGGCCCGAGCCATTGAATGGCGGTCTAACCGGGTTCTTACTGATCATCGGCCAATCGGTGGCGATGAGCGTTGGGTTTGGTCAAGTTCATGGGTTTCATGGCATATGTGTTGCATGATGCATGTTTTGACTAATGTGGGTTAAGTTGTGAATAACTTGTTCTCAGAATCGATTTCTTTGTCTATTGTTGTGTAGGTTGCTTTGAGGTCAATGACGATCAACAACGATGATGATCGGGACTAAGCTTGGAGAGCTGAGGTCCAGAACGATCGAGGATGCCGGTTGAGGTTAATGGAGTCAAGCATGGCGCAACAAGGACAAAGGTGACCGAACGGGCAGTTCGGTGCGACGGGTTGGATCAAGCGGCGTGGGGGTCGGTGCAAGTGCCATGGTGGTTTCGGTGGGAGCCGGATGGGAGAGACTTGCCGACATGATGAGAGCCGCTTGATCAACCTACACGTGGCGAAGCATGGAAGTGCTTCACGTAGTTTGGACTTGGTCTTCGAAAAAGATCGAGAAGGGGTATTTTGGTAATTTTACCAAATACCGCATTGGTGACCTTTTGCCAACCCGCGGCGCAAGATGGCGCATGATGAAGCGGATTAGGTCAAGAGGGGATGAAGATGACGCTTTAAAATACGTGCGTTTGTGACCCGTTTGTGTGTGGGCCTTAACAGGAGTCCATTAGGGTTCAATCTTCTAGAAGGTCTAAGCCTCCACTATAAATAGAGGAGGGAGGTGGCTGCACCCCCATTCAACCCTTTCATTGTTTTGAAACCCTAGTTTGCTTAAGGAGAGGATGAGTGGAGGTTAGAGTTCTTGAGAGTTGGATTTGATTTCGTGCTCATGTATTGAGTCTTTGTCATCCATTGATGGAGTGGCTGTAAACCAATACCATATCAAATCAATCCAAGGAAAGTTTCTCAAAGATGTGTCTCTTTGCTTTCCTTCTCTCTATTTGATGATTTTTAGTCTTTCTTTGATCCGCGAGTTTTTGCTTGGTTTCTTGCCTTGATCTAAACTTGCTGCGACATGTGGGAACCCATCTAGGATCATCTTGATCATCATTTACACACGAGCAAGTCTCTAGATCATATTTCATTTTTGACTCGGTTTTGGAGCCACCTTCGTTCAATCTGAAAAAATAGGAACTTTGGCATGGATCTCTGCGATTCTTGATTGGAATAGGTTCCTAATATCTTAGAAGGTGTGTCTCAAGTTTAAGTGGAGTTTGGCCTTACAGATCAAGAGTTAGACCGATTTGAGTTTTGGTTTTGGTACATTTGTTACATTCATCGTGCTTGCGGTCGATCCGCGCTTCACCGCTTGATCGATCCATGATGCGATCGATCCACATAATAGCCACCGGTTAGTCAGCGATGCGGTCGATGCGCACACTACTACGAAATGCTATCTTTGGGCGCTTTGATCACGAGACGGTTCATCGAAACCGCCTCATATTAACACTAATCTCGAGCGGTTTTGTTTACCCACCGTCTCGTGTTATTCTCTGCGCTAAAAACCGTGCAGTGAAGATGTCATATCACGAGCGGTTCATATTTAGAACCGTCGTGAAGTATCACGAGCGGTTACGACTCAAAACCGTCGTGATACTTCACGAGGCGGTTCCAAACATGAACCGTCGTGATATGACTCTTCCTGAGCGATTTTGATAAAAACCGTCGTGATAATTAACTCATCATAGGCGGTGTAGTGTACATATATATATAGCTCCCGACCAGCGAGATCTTGATCTCCATCTCTGGCCTTCTGATGGGTCCATCGCCGTTCCGTCTTGGGTTTGAGTATCGCCTTACCTCACCGAGCGGCTGGTCCATTTCGATTATTGTTCGCAGCGAGGAGCTTCGCCGTCGTCTCTGTTCACCGATCGGCGACCGGCCGCCTTGGACCTTTCCCCGACTTCATTGACACCTCGTGATCGAGGTGAGCTCTTTGAGCATAAGCATCCTTTAATTTGATAGTTTGACGTTTACGCCGAAATCGCTAGTTCGGCGCCGCCAGGACATCGATCACCGTCGGTTCGCCTCAGGCGACCTTAGGGCCGAGCCACGACAATTAGCAATGCGATGCATGTCACCCTAAGCCCAGTTTGAGCTTCAAATCCTACTGTTTTAATCATTTAGTTAATAAACTGACGAGTGTATGACATGTGGGACCGCCATAGATTTTATAAATAAAATCATGAAATAAAAAATGAGTCACTGACAAGTAGGGCCCACTTGTAAGTTAATAAAATCCAGAAAAATGAAAAAAATGAAAAAAGCGTAATTAAGCCTCAGAAAATACGCTTTCGAAGTCACCATTTTATTTATTTTCAGGGTTTTCAATACAAACCGTGTGATGGACCGAAATTTGGATGTATGCCGAGAACCGTGTGAGTGAAGAGTACATTAATGGCGTGTGCCTTTTACAAGAGCCGCCGAGGAGAATATGTTGAATAAGGGGCGGAATATATGTCTTGTCCATGCATTGTTGCGAGAATCGAAGATGTTTAACAACCGAGTGTAGATCGAAGCACACTTGATTGAAGGGGTTTCAAAAGGGTTATACTTGTTGGACGATCCACGGTGAAGAGCATATTATCTGAGAAGTAAGCGATATGCATATTATCTGAAGTCAACGATATGCCGCCGAATGATGTCGATTGTGGTTCTGATTCGGATAGGCTGCACGATGACAATCTAGATCAAATGCTTCACGATGCAGAAGGGAACTGTGATGAGAGGGAGTATGTTCAATTCCAGGGCTTGATGAAGGACTCGGAGAAACCTTTGTTCCCAGGCTGCAAGTCGGAATACACAAGGTTGTCATCCGTGCTTAAACTGCTGAAATTGAAGGCAAGCAACGGTTGGTCTGACAAGAGTTTCACGAAGCTCTTAGGTCTCTTAGCGGACATGCTTCCGGAGGCAAACGAGTTGCCCAAAACCACCTACAAAGCCAAGAAGGTTCTTTGTCCATTGGGAATGGAAGTAGAAAGAATACATGCATGTCCAAACGATTGTATCCTCTACCGTAACGAGTATACAAACATGCATGTATGTCCGGTGTGCAACGCATCCCGATACAAGCGTAAGAATCAATCAGACGACGACGAGGGAATCGAGGTGAAGAAAGGACCTCTTGCTAAGGTGGCGTGGTATCTTCCTGTAATTCCCCGTTTGAAGCGGTTTTTTGCGAACCCAAAGAATGCAAAATTGCTGTATTGGAACTCAGCGGAGCGTAAGAATGACGAAAGTTAAGACACCTGCTGATTCCGCCCGGTGGAGAAACATCAATAGAAGGTTTGCGAGACTTTGGTGCGGGCCGAGGAATATAAGGTTTGGATTGAGTCTGGATGGAATGAATCCTTTCGGTAACATGAAGCGTGACATAGCACTTGGCCCGTGGCGCTCTGTATCTACAACCTTCTTCCTTGGTTGTGTATGAAGCGAAAGTATATTTTGTTGTCGATACTTATCCAAGGGCGAAGTAACACAGGAATGATATTGATGTGCACCTAGCACCATTGATGGAAGATCTAAAAATCTTGTGGATTGAAGAATGCAATTATGGGATGCGTACAAGCGAGAGAACTTCACTTTACGTTCCTTGTTGTTACGCACCATAAATGATTATCCCGCCCTTGCTAATCTGTCGGACCCAAAGTACAAAGGGGCCAAAGCACATACTCCTTTGCTTAGATGATACCAAGAGTGTGTGGCTGAATCACTCGCGTAAAACCGTGTACATGCGTCATCGTAGGTTCCTTCGGAGGGCTCACCCATACCGCAGGATGAAGAAACAATTCGACGGAGAGAAGGAGGACAGTTCAGCTCCAAGGCATTTAAGCGGAAAATATGTCTATGATATGGTTAAGGATTTAGATGTTGTGCTTGGAAAAGGATGTAAATCGAGAACCCATAAGAAGAACATGTGGAAGAAGAGATCAATATTTTAGGACTTACCTTATTGGGAGCACCTATAAGTTCACCACTGCATCGACGTCATACACGTAGAGAAGAATGTATGTGACAGTTGATTGGTCTCTTACTGAACATTCGTGACAAAACAAAGGATGGTGTCAACGCACGGCTTGACTTGGTTGATATGGACATCAGACCTGAGTTAACACCAACAAGGACCGATAAAGAATGACGTATCTTCCCCACCTTGTTACACCTGTCCAAGGCCGAGAGAACCAAACTGTGCCGATGCTTGCATGGTGTGAAAGTTCCGTCCGGTTACTCCGCCAACATGAAGAAACTTGTTTCGATGGAAGATTTGAAGTTAATTGGCATGAAGTCTCATGATTGTCATGTGTTGATGACACAAATGCTCCTGTTGCAATTAGAAGTATTTTGCCGATCAAGGTCAGAGACAATCATGAGGCGTGTTATTTCTTTAACACAATTGCTCGAGAAGGTCATCGATCGAAGGACTATATGCTCTGCGAGGATGAGGTGGTGGCGACTCTATGTGATCTTGAGATGTATTTTCCTCCATCGTTTTTCGATATCATGGTCCATCTCATTGTTCATATTGTGAGGGAGATAAAGATGTGCGGGCCCGTGTTCCTACGTAGCATGTACCCGTTCGAGAGATTCATGGGAATTCTCAAGTCATATGTACGGAATCGATCTCGGCCAGAGGGCAGCATCGTCGAAGGTTATGCAACCGAAGAGGTCATTGAGTTCTGCGTCGATTACATGGCTCAGATTGAACCGATAGGTATACCTCGATCTCGCCATGAGGGGAGGCTCAAGGGTATCGGGACCATCGGAAGGAAATCAATCACTCCAAATATGGATGCGTATGCTTAAGCCCATTTCATGGTCTTGCAACACATGATTGAAGTGTCCCCGTATATCGACCGGCTGGGGCGTGCTTTGTAGCGAGAATCCGGTGCGGCCGGATGTTTGGATCACGAGACAACACAACAGACGGTTCAACCAATGGTTAAAGGAGCGACTTGCTAGGGTTTGTGATTTCCTCTTTTGGTCTTTTGCTTTGGGGATTTTGGATTGGATTCAATACTAGTCTTCCACGAAATTAAATACCAACTTGAAATATTTTTATTTAAGTTCAAAATAGCTGAGGGAATTTTTGTGAATTTTTCCATATTTTTTGGACTTTATTTACTATTTTCAAAAAACTAAATTGAATTCATGCAATTCCTAACATCAATAAACCAAAGCAAATCCGAAAAATGCTCTTGGGCCAAATCTCTTCAACTTGCCTCTCTTTTCCTTACGCTTGGCCCAATCTCCAGCGCCAACCCAACCCGCCTCTTTCTCTCTTCCTCACTCGCTTACAGGCAGGGCCTACCTCCCACCTCTCTCTCCCACCTCTCTTTCTTCTTCCCCGAGCCAAACCTCACAACTGCCATTGTTGCCGCTCGGAGTTTTTGAAATTCGGCCGTAACGGCCCGCTTATCTCGCACTCGCGCCGCAATCCTTATCCCTATCCTATGCCGCGTCCTTTTCGGCGTTTGTTCCGCCTGTTTCACCGCCGGACTCCGTATCCCGCTGCCGTTTCTGAAACAACCTCCTTGTGCCCTATGCCGATACGGTCATGCCCCCGCATATAAAAGGAACCCCTAGATTCGGCCCCTTCATCTCACCCCATCCCAGCCACTCACCCAGCCCCAATCATCACCAGTTCGCCGGAATTTGAGGTTTAGTTTGTCGGCCACAAAAGGTTCCATCGACGATTGCCTCACCGTAAGCAACGCCCTTCCGCCACCATCTTCACCATCGACTTTGTTGTCTCACGCTCTACCTCGGGAGCACCTCCACGCCGTCGGAGTAACGCTGGAGCACCCTCGCCGTTGAAGACCGAATCTCATCGCCACCTTCTTCCTCATCGCTGGCAAACTCTTCACGCTCTCCAACCATGTAGGTGAGCATCGTGTTCACCTTGTCATGCCCTTTCTTTCGGTACCCTTGCCACCGGCTAGCTCATCGCCGTTCGTTGGAACCCTTGGGTTCTGAGCGCCACCGCCGTCGAGTGTGACGTGACCGCCCACGTGGCAACCACCTGGCTACCACACAAGCGCCACACCTTCTCTGCCCATGTTAGCACCACGTGGCAGTTTGTGCCAGCACGTGCGTAACCCCGTGTACTGTTCTATAAACCAAGTTCACCGTAGACCTTCACTTTTCGTGGACCAAGTCCATGGACTTCGGGCCCACATGTTAGTGAAAGAATTAGATTTCCAGAAGAAAAATAATTCAGCCGAAAAAGAAAACATGATGCTGATGTCATGCTGGCATCATTAATGGATTTTCCTTCAGTAAAATAATTAAGAAATTCCATAAAATTATATTTAATTAATTTCTTTAGGGCTTAATTTTCCAAGGACTCATTCCCCTTCATACGAGCTCCAATTTCGACGATTCAAATTTCTAAATTCGTCTAAAATCAAGATCTAGCTATTTATATAGAAATTATTTAATTTGTCATTCATACAAATTTTGTTTGAATTTTGTTTGAATTTCGCTTGTTTTTGCGTATAGATTTCGACAACTCCGGAGAGCTTGAACCTTTTGAAGAGTTAGAGCCTCAGGATTTTGAGCAAGGCAAGTTACATTCTTTGATCATATTTGATCCTAGTATTTAAAATTATTAAAATTATGTTTTAAATTATTGCATGCTTATTTATATTCCAGTTATTTTAAATTCTCGTTTTAAATTCCTGGTTAATCCATTTCCTTTGTATGGCCAAATTTGATGCTTAATTAGTCATTTCCTTGTCACCTTAGTTAAAATAAAATAAATTAGAAAACTTAATGCTTAGCCAATGCTTAGACCCAAATATTGAATTTGGGGAATTTAGCCAAACATTCAAATATGATTTAAAATTGAGATTATGTTATTGTTTTTACCATATAAATTTTAGAAAATGTTTTGACATGAAAAATAAATAAAACTGATTTGGACTTGGGCGAATTGGATAGTTGGTGGGTGCTGGTTTATACACAGGCTCAAATCAGTGAATGATTGAGACGCAGGGGTTGTTTTGGAAGTTGCCCAGTCACTTAAGGACCGAGCTGCGAGCTGCGAGTTGTTAAGCCATAATCGTACCACCACAAATCTAGTATAGGACGGACTTGGCGAATTAAACTATACTATTTCACCGTAATTGTGTTATTCAGAGGTGTGGGTGTCGTGAAGACTTATTTTTAATACCCACATGACGCAAGAGGGGGTTATCATTTGGCGTGAAGCCTACGGTAATGAAACCTTAGAGGGCATAATTTCGTTGAAATAGTGTAGGGTAAAAGCCTCATGATAGTTGCTTAGTCGCACGCCTTTGGAAGTGTGTCTTGGCCGACATGTTAAGCAAACTATCTTTTATGAGTAAAGGTATACAAACTCTGCAGAGTATTAATCTATTCGAATAGCCGTGTACGTGGTCATGGATATACTGAGAAAAGCCTTTCATGCATTAGACTTGGTTTTGGTTTTAAAAATAATTTTAAATACAAATGTTTTTGGATATTTTATATCCAATTAAGAAATTTGGGCAGTGTCAAACCCAGGAACGAAGGATCCTGGATTCTCTATGTTTCATACACTAGTCCAGCAAAATTATGTCACGCATTTATTAATTGATAATTAGAGTCTATTACAAAATGGAAAAAGTCCGGTTTACTCTCTCAAACTATCAGAAAAGTCTGGTTTACCCCCTGAACTACAAAACCGGTTATTTAACCCCCTAAATTTATGAAAACTGGTCAATTAACACCCTGTAGCGGTTTGGAGCAGTGGTTTTGCATAGTGGTTGTCCATGTCAGCATACAACACGCGGGGTGACACCGTGGTACATCCATGTCGACGCCACAACACGCCATGTCATTCTTTGCTTTCTTCTTCCTCATTCTTCCCCCAACTCCTCTCTCCTTTGCTTGCTACTCCAGCCAAGAAAAGTGCGCATGGCGCCATGGCGCAGCCTCACCGCCGCCGGCTCCCTGCCAGCCAGCTTCGCTGTCTCCAGCACCTCTCTCCCTGGTCCGGCCCGTGCCATGCCCTCACGTGTGCGTGCCTCCGGCGTCGCTGGTCCAGCGCCCTCGGCTGGCGCCACCAGCCCGCCCCCCTACGACCTCCTTCCCACGCCCGTGCCATGCCCACTGCGAGGCTCATCCCACCACCGCTCATCGGTGAGGCGCTGCACATCTACGCGTGCAAGCACCTCCGGACCAGCCAAAACATCGGCGGCAGCAGCCGCCGCCAGCGGCGGCCTCAACCGAGCCCCTTGGTGGCGTTCGAGACACCCTCGCGAAGCGGCGGTGCGTCTTTGAGACCATCATCACCATGATCCCCGGCGGCGGGTCGGTCACCGACCGGTTCTAGCTCCGGTTACTTTCTGGCGTGGCGAATACGTCGTCGCGTAAATGCGTCGGCAGCGTCTGAATTGATCTGGCGGTAGGGTCCCAACTCGGCGAGGTGAAGGCGGCCGACCGCTTATCCTTGCCGTCGGACCGTGGGCGTACAACGTTAGCGCGGCGGAGGCCGTGCTCGAGCACTTCTTGGCGTAGTTCCAGCGGCCGGCAGCGCTGGATGAGTGCTGCCATGGAGAAGGTGGAGAAATAGGAGCCCGGAGGAGAGGGCGGAGCCGGAGGTGGGGGTGACGGTGGGCGCGGCGTAGGAGCCTGGAGGAGAGGGAGGCACCGTGGGGAGACCCTAGGGCGGCGACGGGGATCGGGAGGCGGCAGTGGCGGCGGGTGGCGTGAGGAACCCGGAGGAGAGGCGCCGTGAGGAGACCACAGGGAGGAAGCGGCGCCGGGGAGGAGCCGGCCGCAGTGGCGGCGGCGGGAGGGTGGAGTCTTTGGCGTGAGGTTAGCGGTGGTAGAGTAGAACAAGGGAGGAGGCGGCGGGGAGGAGGCGGAGGCGGCGCGCGAGGAGGGAGGCGTGGGCGGCGGTGCTGCTTGTAGTGATGAGGAAGAGAGAGAGAGAGAGATACGTTCACATCAGCAAAACCACCGCTCTAAACCGCTGTGGGGTGTTAATTGACCGGGTTTTGCAAATTTAGGGGGTTAAATAATCGGTTTTGTAGTTCAGGGGGTAAACCAGACTTTTCTGATAGTTCGAGGGAGTAAACCGGACTTTTTCCTTACAAAATTAGGCACAAGGCCAAATAATAAGAAACAACGGAAGCAAAATAAATAGATAGGCCAAACGATTCGCCTCAGGCAATCGTCTGGGGGCATAGCCTAGTCATCCTGATCCTCACCATCTTGATAATAATCTTCACTTGAATAAACTCTATTCAGCAAGAGTGAGCACAACTTTCGTGCTCACAAGTTACACCTCATAACAAAATATAATGTATGCAAGTGTAATCAACTGAGGCTAATAGTGTTCATTTTGTATAAAGCAATATTTTCAGTTTAAAATACTCATACTAAGGTTTAAGGCAATTTTTTTTATCTATAACTAAAATCAAATTTTAAATTGACCGTTTTATAGTGGGTAACCTCCACAAATGAATGGTGAAGGATATACCCTCCTATCACATGGCTGACCGCCCAATTTTACCACAAGGATTAACCATCCTAAAATTATTTGCTACAACCATTTTAAAATCAAAACCAAATTCTAACTTAGAGTGGCTTTGCTCAGCATGTTCATGATCGTGGACACGGCTATTCGAATAGTTTCTACTCTATAGAGTGTGTACTGCTTTATCCACAAGTGATAATCATCTTATAATGTTAGACATGACACGCTTCCGAAGGCGTGCGACTAAGTGATTATCATGATACTTTTATAATGTTCTACTCCAAAGTTAATATGCCCGCTAAGGTTTCACTTCTATCGAGCTCACCACCCGCTAGAAGCCCCATCTTACGCCAAGTGGGACTACTGTCTAACCGACACCTGCACATCAACATGGCATAAACAACAATGAAGTATTACAAATTAATAAGCCTAATCTGTCCCCATTCTAGACATGTGGTGGTACGGTGGGGCATAGTAAAATACGCTCGAAGACTGGTCCTTAGCTGACTTGGACAACATTAATAAGCCTAATCTGTCCCATTCTAGACATGTGGTGGTACGGTGGGGCATAGCAAAATACGCTCGAAGACTGGTCCTTAACTGACTTGGGCATCATTCCACAACCCTGGACTCGATCATTGAAATGGATCGATCTTGTGCATTGACGTGCACCACACCAACATCCATTATGCCCAAGTCTAAACCATTTTAATTTATTTCACCAGTAAAAGCATTTTCTAAACTTTCCATGGTACGACAATACCATAGACTCAATGTGAATCAAATTTGAATACTTTGGCTAAAACTCCCCAAATTCAAGATTTTGGTCTAAGCATTGTCTAAGCATATAATGTTTCAAATTTTATTTTATTTTGACTATGGTGACAAGGGAATGACTATTCAAACAACAATATTGGCCATACAAAGGAAATAGATTAACTAGGAATTCAAAACAGGAATTTAAAACAACCGAATACAATTATGCATGCAATAATAATTTAAAACATAATTAAATAATTTAAAATAATAGGATCAACATGGTCAAAGGTATAACTTGCCGTTCGAGAAAACGTGAAATTCGACGTCATCAGAGATCGATTGGCAGTGATACTTTGAGGGAAGGGGAAAGAGGTGATGCTTCCATTTATAAGGCTGGGCATGAATCGAATCGATGGGAACACGATCAAGAACGTTGGCATTGTCAGTGCCCGGTTCAAAAACGGTCGAAAAACTAAAATTGAATAGATGGAGGAACAAGTAATGGTGGAAATGAATGCACCACGACGAGGGCTTCATGATGCGTAGTTGGTACGGCCAAAAATTCCTTCAGGCGACATTGGCGACATGGGCGTGCTGCAGGCGTGGCGCCGGTTAGGTTAGCAGCCTTGGCTTGGGCAACTCGGCTTGGCTTTGGTCTTGGTAGCGAGGAGAGTGGCTAGGGGCTAAGGGCAGCTCGGGAAAGGTCTTGGCGTGAGCCAGACTAAGAGATTCTGTGGTGCGGTGGTAGGGCACTGGGTAGCTCGAGAGAGAGAAGCGAGAAAAAAACAAGAAGCGAAGAAAGGAAGAAAGAGAAAGTGGAAAAGGAAATGGAAAGGAAAGAAAGAAAAGAAAAGAGAGAGAGAGAGAGGAAAAAAGGAAAAAGATTTTTGGCCAAGAAATAAAAATTAAATGAAATTATGATATTTACATTTCGGAGAAAATTTGAATAGAAACTTGAACTTGAATTTCGGATGAGTTTCAATTTGAGATGAATTCAAAATGAGAATTTGAATTCAAAACTTGGCCGAGAAATGATTTGATTTTGGAATTGAGATTTGAATAATATTTATATAAGCAAGAACTCCAAATAAAAAGCCCACACTTTGAAATAATTAATTTTCCAAATAAAAAGCCCACACTTTGAAATAATTAATTTGAAATAAAATTTTGAAACGACCAAAATTTGGGATGTTACACATCTCAAGCCTATTTAAGTGCAGCCTCACGTCAAAACTTTATCCTCATCCTACTCGTCTGAAGCCCCAAGCCACTGGCCTCGATAACATCCTCGTTGCGCAGGATTTCGCCAAAGAAACTGTGCATCGTCGGAGCCTTCCTCGACGGATTCCGCCACCATCATTGCATCTCCAACCATGCATCTGCCACCGTTGGATTCGCGCCTCCGCGTTCTAGCCAGTGCCCACCTCCATGTCCCCAGAGCATCGTCGACTCGTCGCCGCCCTTTTCTTCCACAAAGCTGGCCGAGCCGCCGCCACTTGATCTCCTCATCAGTGAGATCTCTAGTCTTCTTGTGCCCATCACGCCACGTTCCTGTAAGTCCTCCTATGATTCCCTCACTCTTTGCCACCTCTCCGTCACCGTGCCGTGCAGCTGCTCGTCATCCTCTCCGTCACTAGTCATCCTCGTCGAGCCGCCACTTCCATTGTCCTCCGGCCAGTGCAAGCTAACCATCGTGATCCCCGAGCCGCCGCCATGCTCGTGCTCCATTCTGTTTCCCCAGGGCGCCGCCGAGTCGCCATTGTCGTCAAACACCCAAACCTTCTTCTCCATTGCCGCCATTGTTGTTATCGTCATGCCACCGACACAAAAAGGATTCTTAGAACCCCAGCAACCCATTTTTGCCCTTGGCCAGACTTCCCTCGACGTCGTTCGTCATCACCGCCACTTGCCTGTGCGTCACTACCAGCTCCTTTGTTTCTCCCTTGGTTTCTCTCTCCTCCACCGAGTCGCCACCTTAGCTGCCACATCAGTTTTGCGTCTGTGTGTCAGTCCTCATCAACGCCCGCGTGTCAAACCCTGGACCTTAGCTCGTGCACCCGGATCATGGTGGACCATGTCTTAGACACGTGGACCCCACCTGCCAGTCCTGTTCTGTGAACCTGGTGTACCGTGTGCCGTGAACCCAGTTCCGTGGACTTGGTTTATAGACCATCGGCCCACCTGTAAGTGTCATTAAATTTTTTCCCTTTAGAAATTTAATTCTAGATGAAATTAAAATGCATGCTGACGCAGTAATCTACAATTTTCTTTTGGGAGGAAATTCTAAAGCCCAGAATAGTGTTCTCTCTCTCTCTCTCTCTCTCTCTCTCTCTCTTTTCCTTTTCTGGCAAATATCCCGAGACTCTGTTCTCCTCCGTCCGAACTCTGATTCAGTCCATTCAAATTTCTATATCCATCTAAAATCGAGCTCTTTGTTTTAGAGTTGGTTTTGCTATTTTTGGATTTCATTTGTTTTGATTTTGATTTTATTTGTGCTTTGCCTATTGTTTTCTTTCTCATTTAGATGACTTGTTTCAAGGAGCAGGAGCAGGAGCAAGCTTTGAAGATCCAAGTGTGGTAACTGAGTAAAGCCAAGGTAAGTCATAGTCCTTTGATCATAGTGAACTTATGATTTCAAAATTATATTATTTTATATCAATTTGCATGCTATCTCTATCTCAGTTGTTTTTGGGAATAGTTAATCACCTATTTATCATTATGCCACCATTACTTATTTGAATACCATGAATCATTTGTCACCATAGGATGGTCACTATTAGTTGACATATTGGTATCACCAACATGGGTTATCGTGGAAATGCTTAGACATGCTTAGTTACAATGGACTCATGATCACATGTTCAATATTAATAATTTGACTTGATGATATATGGAATTGTATTGCTATGCCATTGTTGTGCAACTATGGTGTAATGTCACTGTTGTGTCGATTGTGGTGCGATGCCGCTATTATAAAATTTTGTGCCATGGTAGGGATTGTCATTGGTTTGGTTGAACAAAATGACTTATGCCCATGCGAGTGATCATGCAGTAAAGGGGGTGCGTGAGACACATTGTTTTGGATGAAGTAGTCTCGCCTGAGTAACTTGTCAAGGACTTAATCTTGTGTATCATTGAACTGGACCATATCGTACAAGCACTTGTTCAGTATGGGATGGACCTAGCTAACTAATTAGCAGTGTCTTAACTTAGTTCTATTTTTGGAAGCGTGAATTCTGGGATGGATATTCACAATGGTGCAAGAGAGAGCCCCTGTCTAGTCGTGATGACATTCAGTGTTGAAACCTTAGCGGGCATAATTGGGTTAAGGAGGAGCTTTATAAAGACCTTGTGATGATCACTTAGTCGCACACCTACGAAAGTGTAGTCAGATACTTTGAGTTGATTTATCTCTTGTGGGTAAAGCTGTACAACCTCTGCAGAGTTAAAACTGTTTAAACAGCCGTGTCCCCGGTTATGGACAATGCTTGACGATTTCACACGAGAGATAGAGTTTCTTTATAAAAATATGTCGGAAGGTGAATGGGAGATTCACTTGGTGAATGTGATGTTCACTTGGTGGATCGGATGTTCACTTGTAGGTTTGGTTGGGAAGTGAATGGGAGGTTCACTTGTTATTTCAAAGCAAATGTTTATTTGTTTATTATTCTTTTTAATTACGCATTTCAATATATTTACTGTATTTACCACCAATACTGCTTTCTGCAAAAGAACATACAACTATTCCTTTGTTCAAGCCATGCATGAATATTAATTGCATAATGCTCCATACGACTTGTTAAGTAGTTTATGTACTCACGGCTTTAAACTTTGCTGCTCAGTTGAAGAGTATCAAGCTGCTCAAGAGTTATTCGAAAAGGAGTTTTCTGAAGACTTTGCGAATTAGGATGTGTTCTCCATTCGCTTTGCATGTGGGCATATTGATCAGCCTTTTCCAAGTTTTACACATTTCGCATTTCGCTGCAAGAGTTTACTTGTTTCCTTAGCCCTGCGCTCCAGGTATTATTACTATTTGTTAAATTGAGATATTTTTAGTTAAATCGATAAATAGATGATATTTTATCAATGCTTCCTATATGAGCTAGCTACCGATCTAGGACTAGTTCAGAATACACAGAGGGTTTAGAATGTGTAAATCCGGGTCCCGATACTTGCCCATCAACTGTAGTTGTTGGGCCGGCTGTACGACGATTGTGTGCGCGCGCGTTCCAACTGGACTATCCACGTGCGGTGGGTTGGTTGGGCGTAGAATAGTTATTCTATGCCCGACTAGATAAGTGTGAGTGTGTGTGTGTGTGTGTATACTACTTGAAATTAAGCATTTTTCATAATTTCTGAGCTGTAATATGATGGTGAGTCACACGGGTTGGGGAGAGGCAAGAAGCTTATGAGAATTAGCTTGTTAATTTCACTAGCATGGAAGGGCGCGCTACGCTATGGCCATTGAATTTATCTGACGGTGGTACATTATGAACCGGTGGATTTCCTATGATGAAGCCATGGGGATTTCTGGTCACTGAACCCTACATGCATCCCAACCTCATCCATTCATACCCTCTTTTCCCTCCAAGATCAAATCTTTCTTAATAAAAAAGGCAAGAATTTGTTGATTCCTCCGAAGAGCACCTAGAACCAGAGAGAGAGAGAGAGAGAGAGAGTACATCTGGCGGTACCTTCGAATGCTGAGATCAAAGTTTTTTTGTAGGTCACTCACAGCGACGGTGGCCCTGGTGGCGACGGTGAATAAGTAGCCGCCCTCGATAGCAGAAGAAGCGACGGATCTGGCGACTTCACCACCGTCGTGGCCCCGCTAGCCCGTTGCAACTGTCGGCACTCGGCGCCCTCGGAGAAGAGGCAGCGCTCGCGGGAGCGCGGCAAATCGCCGCACCGTTGAGGGAGCGGACGAAGCTAGCGAGGAGGAGGGCAAGGGAGATCTTGGGGAGGGAGCAGGGAGGACGCGGCATGGGGCTCACAATGGCGAGAGCTGGCTAAGGCGGCGGACAAAGCAAGGAGGGCGGCAAGCGGGATGAGGGAGCGAGGAGGGGGAGGACACGGCATGGGGCTTGAGGTGGGCTGAGCGCTTTGGCTGGGCAGGGGCTAGCTCGTGGGGATGGGTGCACAAGGATGGCCGCGTCGACCTCTAGGCGGGAGATCGGACGACTGTCGAAAACACGAACCTATACAGAATTACGGAACAAAATGATAGCGTTTTTGGAAAAATGGTAGGATACAAATCCAGACCTCAAAAACCGCGAGGGGGTTTTCATTAAACCGGCGAGGTGGGAGCCCGAGAGGCCGCCGATTCCTTCCCCTCTAAGATGGGTAATATTGAGTAAGTTGGTGATGGGAGTGCCTGTACATTTTGGCCTCAGCTTAGTTGGTGCTTGCTTAGCTCAATAGTTCCCGAGATTTCGTTTTCTCAATCTGACGCGCCATTTTGAATCTTTCGCGCGAAAATTTCCGGATTTCGCGAACTCGAAATTGTTCTCTCTGGTTTCGACTTTGGAGTCCGAGTAGGATTAATATCTGTAGTTGCGTTCCATGCCTATAAAATACGTACCAGTGCCCACCCTCTTTTGATCAACTCTGGTCTCTGGACACGGACAGGGACAGATATGGAGGCGTGGAGGTTCGGCTTCGGCGACCACACGTCGACGTCGTCCGGCTACAAGTTCGACCCCACCGACGCCGACATCGTCGCCTTGTACCTCCTCCCGCGCGCGCTCGATCTCTACAACCCCTACGAGCCCGCCATCATCGATGACGACCCGACGAGCCTCCCGCCGTGGGAGCTCCTGGACAAGCACGGACACGCCGACAGCGACCACGCCTTCTTCTTCGGCCCCGTCGCCGACAAGGCCAAGAACGGCGGCCGTAAGGAGCGCGCCGTCAAGGCCGGGGCCGGTGGCACGTGGCGCGGCCAGAAGGGCTCCGAGGAGAGCCTCACCCTGCTGAGCCCCGACGGCGGCGAACTGGACATCAGGTACAAGCGCTACAACCTCACCTACTACCGCGCCGGCGGGCAGGGCACCACCGGCTGGGTCATGCACGAGTACGAGATCACCTTGCCGCCGCTCCCGCGCGCCGTGCTCTCCCGCATCAGGGTCACCGACAGGGGCAAGTGGCTAGTCATGAAGGGCATGCTGCCGCAGCAGGCCGAGGCGGAGGCGCTGGCCGTCGGCGCCGACCAACAGGTTTTCCCAGACCCAGAGCAGCCAGGCCCGAGCCACCAATATCGCGCCGGCCTTGTCGCCGGCAATGCCATCGTCACGGGCGACGGCGAGGGATGCAGTGTCACGCAAAATGGTGTTGTCCATGGCGATAATGCCGGTGGCATGGCAGAGACGGGCGGCTACTACACTTCGTTACACTACGCCGGGGAGGGCGGCGGTAACTACAACAACTACTACAATGCCGGTGGCGGCGACTTCAGCAACTACTACATCGCCGGCGACGGCGACGATAACATGTACTACGAAGCCGGCGGTGACGTCAAGTATGAGCCCGATGACAGCCAGGAGTACGGACACTGATCGAGGCTGAATCCAGCTGTAGAATAACATATCATGTCATGTACTTGCTCCATTTTTTATGTGATTTACGAATTCTTGATTCTTTTTTAAAGAGAAATTTTTTTGAGTTTTTAATGACAACCTAGTAACCTACTAGGCCATGTGGCGTGAATTCTGCCTACCGGAGGGCAAAGAGAAGATGGCTATTCGGTTGTAGATGGCATGACAAGGAAAAACTATTTCGGTTTGATATTTTTTTCGGTGGGCAGCGAAATGACCGGAAATTCAGTATTTCTGGATGAATTTTGTTTAAACGGTTTAGTTCAACTTTGAATTTGAAAATTTAAATTTTAAATATTTCCCAAAGACAAAGGACAGGAGTTGGGATTCGATCCCTGGTCTTTAGAACCGCTTGCTACTAGGCTATCTTTGTCTTGTGGATCATTCACTGATTTTAACATTCTTTAATCCTTCAAATTCAAACAAAACAAAATTTATTGGGAGGGTAACGAAGGTCCAAAATTTCTGAAGTTTCGACTGGGCCGATAGGGATGCGTCTCTATGTCTGGTCTTACCTATTGGTGGTTTCCATTTTCTTGGGCTTTTGTTCCCAAGTCCTTGTGGATGCTTAATATTCCAAAGTTTGGGATGAAATCTATTCACATTGTAACCGGCAATGTGGTTGCTAGTATACTGTCCAAGTTGCTGATACGAGAAGAGAATGACTCATGACCAATACTCAGTTGTTGTTGCATCCGTATAGACAGGCATTTCTGCGTGATTTACATGCTCAGATCTATTATTTTGACATTATGGACATGATAATTAATTAAGAGTGAAATATTCATCCAAAAATTTACTCGTACCATCGGTCTCCAAGCAACATATTCTAGAGTGTGGATAATATCTTTAGTGGAAATAAAATCAGTTTGATCGTGTGCTTTATAGGGTTCGAGCTTTTTTTTACTATCTGAAGTACAATATTGTAATCGGAATTGCTATACACCATTCCACAAAAGTGAATCTCGGGGTTTTCATGCGATTTACTCACTATTGTTATAGCGGCGAGGACGTAGGACAAAAAACAAACATGAGACATAGAGTATGCAAAATTAACAAACTCACTAGATTTAAACAACAAAAGAAATCATATTGTCTATCCCGTATGAACCCATATTGTTCTTCTGAATATGGATGCAGCCTATACTCGTCGTACATGAATACGAATTCCAATAGTTTTTTTAGATGAAAACACGGAACTAATACATCTTGGATGCTAATCCGGTAGTCGTGTTAGGGCATGTACAACAATTTGTCTTTTAGGTTATCTCTAAAGTCTCTAACTTATTTACAGACAACTTTAGAGACAATATCTCGAACAAGTTATCTATAAAATTATTCATTTTCAACACAACTTCTCTCCTTAAACACTCCCAATTTGCAATGATTTGCGTGTCCAGCTTGTCTTTTATGTAAGAGATGACACATTCTCTCTCCTCTAACTAAACTTTTGAGTACCATAGCAGCTAAGAGACAGCTGAGATAGTCACTATTGAAGATGCCCTTAGTGCCCAACACATATAATTCCACTTGTATATTACTAATTATAAATCACAGCCTGTTCGTTCGTGCTCTACACGTACGTACGTATACGTAGCAGACTACTGCGAAAAACCTAGGCCGCTGCCACGAAGAGGAAGGCATCTGAGCTGGACGAGAAGGACGAGCCACGCCGCACCTCGGGGACGACTACTTCCTTGCCGACGAGATATTCTCCTGGCTCCCGGTCCACTCCGCCCATGTGACTGCCAAGATGCGCCCCCCAAATTCACAGGGGCGTTAACCTCTCCACAACCGCCTAGGATGTGTAGTTGCGAAGTAAGCAGTATCTCAAGCAAGCTTTCGATTACAACAAAAGCCAACATTTTATTACACAAGGATAAAGCTTAACAGCCAATTTTGACACTGACACGGCATCCAAGCCAAAGTTAATATAATACAAGACAAAAGAACTTCAAACCATAGGCACACTTGAGCGCGGCTGAGACCTAATAACAGTAGTCGTTGCCATCCGATGGTCCACCAAAATCCTGTTCATCAAGATCCTCTGCATTTTCCTTGGTTTCTTCTGTAGATTGTTTGCAGATTATGCAAGAATGAGTACAACTACTGTACTCAACAAGCCACATGAAAAAGCTAAATAATTACATGCAAGGAGTTCAATGGATGGTTAGGTTTTACCTTAACAGGCATATGTGGATGCAATTTGCAGTTAAAGCAGTTTACTTTTAAAACAGTAAAACAATAGTACATAATAACATCAGGGGTATCTCATCAAACCACAATTACCAACTTATCATCTCCAAAACTCTACTTATGCCTCATGTACTGGAATCACCCATTAACATAGCTTCATTAACCAGAAGCACGGCATATTCGAATACCTTTAGTTATACACTCTGCAGAGTTGCCCAACTTTACCCACAAGATATCTCATGCTCATACTGTCATGCAATATACACGCAACACTTTAGCGTCTGTTGAGTGAGATAACAAAGTGTTTCAACTGCTCAACCTTTCTAGTCTCTACCGGTAGGTATTACTCCGTCTGACCCTCGGGAGACCAGCGCCAATGGTGGAATTTGTGCCCCGATCTTGACGGGTCCATGCGTTGTGTAGACCAAATGAGTGTCCCTATAGGCCCATTTCTGTCACACCCCAATTCTTGTAGATATTCAATCGGATGAGCAGTGTACTAAGCTAGGGAGTAATGACCACGCTTGTGGTTGAGTGGTTTTTCTGTGTCTGTCACTTGGCACAAGGTTCTTGTCCTTACCTGTCATCCAGTGAGGCAATGGCCCAATACCAACTCGTGGCTGTCCACCTCGAGATCTCACTGATGACTCACTTTTCCACAAGTCTATTGGATTGTCCAACTTCCTGGACACAACCCTCAACTCACCACCAAAACCATTGGCGCACTGCCAATACTCTCTTTTGATTGATAAACACATTTGGGTGACAAAGCTACTTATATAGATAATATTTTATGTGAACTTTTCAAGGTGAATATGGCCTACAAGTGCTGGGTGGGTTTGTATGTGGGGTAATAGGATTTATCTATTTATCATGGCATTCAAAAGTATTATTTGAATAATTAAAGTAATTGGCTCAAATATAATAATGAAAGTATCAATATAAATATATGACATGTGGGTTCAAAATGTTCAAGGAATGCAACTTGCCTTCTTGCACAAATTCTTGTGGATATTGGTCTTGTTCGGCGTCTTCCGGAGTCTGGTCATCAAGATCGTGACCTAACGAGAAGCAAAGCAATAAAAAGAAACCAAGTAAAAACTAGCTCAACAAGAAATGAGCTGGGAACAAAATGCAAGTAAATAAAACCAAAAAGAAACTTAAAGGAAGGTGGTGTGGGTTGGTGGGATTTATCTGGTGTTTAAATGAATTGGATGGAGTTTGTAAGATTCAGATCCAAGTACAACAAAAATATTGTAAAGGATAAAGAAAACTATGGAAAGGTGGCAAGATTTATTTGGAGCTTGGTATAGCTGAGTGGAGTAAAAAATGGGCTTTCTGGGCTCGAGACGATCAAATTTGACATATAATGTCAAATTAGGGTTTCGGACGAAAAAGTGCCGGGCGATGAATAGTACTATTTTACTATTCATGTCTAAACAAGGATTAGTGAATAGTGATTAGGTTTATTGTTTTTGGTTAAAGAAATGAACAGTACTAAGGTTTACTGTGCATTTTCTGGATTTTGGAATAGTAACTATTTTACTATGCTGTGAACAGTGTTTGAGCTGAATTAAGAATGAACAGTGTTTTGCTATGCACAGTGAATTGCTATAGTGTGGGCCGAGCCCATTCGGCTAAAACGCGAAGGCCAGCCTAGCCCAAAAACGCCATGACCTTAAAAGGCCAATGGCGAAAGGCAAGCGCCCTCATGCATGATGCGAAGCGAGAAAGCAAGCGGCGGCACTTCCGCGTGAAGAAAAGGCGGCCAAAGGCCGTCCGGCAGCGGCGATGGCCGGCGGCAAAGGGAAAGGACGCGGGAGCTTGATCAAGGTGAGTCCCTCTCCTATTTGGTGGTTTTGGGTGGGAGAGGAAGGGATGGGGAGGGATTTGGCTTACGAGTGGGGATGGGGCGGCGGCGGGAGCTCGGGATCCGGTCAAGCCGGTAGGGAGGGCTTAGGGGAGGCGGTGGGGGGATGAAGAGGAAGGTTGTCCTAGGCGGCCTTTTATAGGCGGGCGGAGGCGGTAGGAGCAGGACGCGGCGTGGGCAGGCGGACGAGGTGGCGCTAGGGTTTGAGCGCCGCATTGAAGGGGAGCGGCGACGTGTGCGGCTGTGCGTGTTTGGGCGGCCGCGAGAGAGGGAGGCGGTGGCATGGGCGGCGCGTGGGTTGCATTGCGGTGGCGGCGACCCCTCCTTTGGAAGCGGGAAGTGAGGTGTGGCGAGGATGGGATAAATGGTCTTGTTGGCGACTTAGAAGCGGTGCATTGAAGAGGAGGCGGCGAGGTGGCGGGAGGTGGCGGATGATGGTGGCGGCCAAGGCGGTGTGTGAGGCGGGAAGGTGGTGGCGGTTTGGGCGAAGCTGCTTCCGGGGAGGAGAAAGCGGGATTTGCTTGGGTTTTGATGGATTTGGGGATTTTTGATGAATTTGGTTGAAGTTTGCTAAACTGAGATTTGAAAACGAGATTCAAATCCAAAACTCAAATTGATTTTGAAATTTTGAAATTTTGCAGATGTTTCACTCTCCAAGGGCATCTGCTGGCTCCTCACCAGCCCGGACTTCTGGCTCCGCCACCGCCTGCTCGGTGTGCCCCTCCCGCAGCTGCACGGCTCCTGCTTCATCCGCTACATGGACGGGCGGCAGGTCCGCCACGCCGTCCACTTCGCTGGCCCCACGTTCTCCATAAAGCACGTCGTCTGCGGCACCGGCGGCTCGGGCTCCTGGACAAGGTACTTCTACGCCGGCAGGTGCAACGGGCTAGTCCTCCTCACCGCGCAATTCAGGCTAGACGAGCTCTCCCCCGACGGCGTCCTCATCAACCCGGCTACCCAGGACCAGGAGGAGGAGATTGTTAGATAATCTTTGTAGTTTTCATTTTCTTGCCATGTCCAAGTCAGCTTTGCTAGCCGAGTCCAACGTTGAGTCGTCATTCACAGCCTTTATAAGGGGCTGATTAGTCCGAGTTCTTTTGTAACAGAAAGTGAAGAAGCAATGTAAGCTAGTGAGTTGTGCAATCGAATAGAAAAGAAAGGTGCAGCACTAAATTGTTTCTCGCTTCTACTTGAGTACGTGGGTTTTTGCTTCCGAACATGTGTTGTGCATCATTCGAGCGTACGTGCGCGTGTGAAGATCTGCCAAGCATCTACTCCATCTTCGATCGGCTGTATTATCTTTGGTTTGTTTCAACAATTGATATCAGGGCTATGACGAATAACGAGAAACCAAGCAGCTCGAAGGAGAGTTCCGTTTTGCTGCAATATTCGATGTTCACTAAGAGCAATTATGCAGTATGGGCAATCAAGATGAAGGTGTGCATGCGCTATCAGGGAGTGTGGGACGTGATCAAGGACAACAACATCGATGTGCGCAAGGATTAGATGGCCTTGGCAGCAATCTATAGAGGCATCTTGGAGGAAACGCTCTTCCTACTGGCCGAAAAGGAGACGACCAAAGCTGTGTGGAAGGCATTGAAGACGATGCATCTTGATGCTGATCGTGTCTAGGAAGCGCGAGTATAGACTCTCAATAGCGAGTTCGAGGGGATGCGCATGAAAAAGACGGAGTCGATCGACGACTTCACCACGAGGTTGACGACTATTGTCAAGCAAACCCGAGTTTTGGGGGACAAGATGGAAGAGAGCTATATTGTGATAAAGTTCCTTCAGACAGTCTCCGAAAAGTTTTTGCAAATCATCTCCACCATTGAGCAGTTCGGCGACCTCAAGGTGATGCCGGTTGAGAGGGTGATCGGTCGCTTGAAGGCGCACGAGAAACGGATCCGAGGATCTGGCAGCAGCAAAGATGAGCACATGTTGTTAACTCGCGCCGAGTGGGAGGCCCGATCATCGAATGCACTACGAAGCAGGACATTTCGAGTGCCAAAAACACTCGGGAAAGGGAGCCAAACACTTTCGGGAAAAAACACTCGGGATAGATTAGTCGGAAAATATCGGTTTCAGAGTGTTACACTCGGGAAATAGGACTTTACCGAGTGCATCTGTTTACACTCGGGAAACTAACACACTCGGGAAAAAATCCAGCTGAACGGCTTCTACACCCGTAACGGGAATATTTACCGAGTGCTGACACTCGGTAATATGCTACAAAAACACTCGAGAAAGATTCCGACAAATCCGACTGCAAATTGCCACGGGTGACATTTTCCCGAGTGTTGACACTCGGGAATATTATTGTCGGTTTCCCGAGTGTCTATTCCCGAGTGTCGACACTCGGGAAACATTTGGTTAATTTCCTGAGTGTTGACACTCGGGAAATATTTGGCGAATTTACCGAGTGCCAAAAACACTCGGGAAATTAGAAAAACACTCGGGAAATCGACAAAACAGCAGAACCCTATTTTCCACAAATTCATTTAAAATCCATTCCACAGCAATCAAATAATCCATCCATCCATTCCACAGCAATCAAATAATCCATCCATCCATCCATTCCACAATATATGTATATATATGTATGTATAGATCGAACAAAAGACATCATAACAGTTCAGAGCTCACAACATTCAAGTTCAAGTTCAAAATGTAAGCATAAGGCATTATACATATGACAGTTCCAAATAGTAATTTCATACTCTTATGTACATAAAACAAAAGCAAGTATCAGTACAACCATTTGCATGCACGAAATTTCTGCTTCAATCTTCTGTGCACAAAAGCATCATTTTGGGAGTTCTGCAGATAGAGCAAAACTTAATATTAGTGCCATCTTACAACAAAAGTTAGGAATTGATATTACATGAAAAGATAATTAACCAAACTATTGACAAAGCAAAAAATTCCTTTAAATCATGATGAACAACCTAATAACATGGCAAATCGGTTAAGAACATGAAAAGCACAGTGCTAAAAATGTTAAACTCAACTCTCAATATTTTGTCATTGTGAACTCTTGATCAACATTTATGTCTCAAGCACTTATCATCAAATTCATAGAAAGGAGTGTACATACAAATTATTATATGTTGACACATTTCAAAAGAATTTATGATATAGATATAGAAAATTAGTTATATATGTAGCCATTTTATCCATTTTTAGCAATCACCTGATTGTGAATGTTTTCTAATATTGGTATCCTTTTAGTATATCATGAAAATAGCAAGCACCTGGTGGTGGCCTCTCGGCGATGGACATCGTGTGAACATTAGGACCAGCATCTTCAGCTTCAGCATTAGCAGTAGAAGCAACTGATCCCGCCGTTCCCTACATTTTCATAAGAAATCGCATTATAAGAAATTTGCAGTAGCGACCAATAATTACATTGCATGTCATTTCAATGTCTTCTGAATCAAGCAGTCATAAGAGACTAACAATATAATAATCAGTATGCAGTTACTAACCGGAGCAGATAAGTGAGGTAGTGGTTCCCCCGACGGAGAGACATTAAGTCGAGTCCCGGTCCCGAGTGCCTGCATATTTGTTTGCACATTGCCATACATTAGCCAAGTATGAATATATATATATATATATATATATATATATATATATTGCATATTAATTTGTTATTGTACTACCACGCTCCAACTAACCTGCAGGAGCATTTGCTCCAACATTTGCCTAGCCTCAATTTCTTATCATTGCGCTGAAGCTCGTAAAACCGAGGCTGGGAAACATGTGATGGTTCTTTGTCGACTTTGAAGGTGTACTTCATCCGTTGATGCAGACACTCGTGGATCGGACCTCAGAGAGGGTTGTCGGTGTGCTAATGTACCGGCACCCATGAAGAAGCGACCATGTTTCTTCCCTTTCGACCTTGTACACAAGACTTTCGCGTCTAGTGGTGAATTCATGGCGTCGTAGTCCGGGCCATGAATCTCCTTAGCAAGACATTAGTATATGCGACTGTTGGACAAAATCATCGAGGGCGAAAATCACCGAGGACAAAATGATCGAAAATCGTACCAAGTTCTCTGTGTCATGGCCGGTCGCATAAGGTGCCCTCTAATCACCCCTCCTAGCTGCTACATATGCCTCCATATCGGAGCAGGTCTCGCTTCTTCTTTTCCTACACCCAAAAAACCACGGTGGTCAATACATATGTATCGCAACATACAATCAATATGAACATGTTGACCTACGAGTTCTTCTTATAACGATGCCATGGAGGAGCTGCCTTGACGATGTCTGTCCGTCCATCAACAATCTCCGCTCCCTAGCGAAGACGAGAGTTCTCAGTAACCATTGTTCGTTGCACCACCTGTCTTGGAGAATCTGCCGCCATGCATCTTCACACTTAAGGGCCCACCAAGGTATTGCCTACATTAACCAAGTGTTAAATATGAATAAACTAGAATTGATTGTAATCAAGGACATCGTTTGTTCGGTTGGTTACTGCATGTACTCGTCTAAAGTGATATGTGTTACGGCAGCGTCGGCCCTCTGAATTTCTTGTCAAGGACTTGTGTGTGTAACAGATCACCGCTTGGATCGTGCTTTGTAGAACATCTGTGGGATCGACTTCTTAACACAATTACTGTGACACTCTCCTAGAATCGACTTCACATCCCTCATTTCATCGAAACCACCACTACAATCCAAGAATAAAGAATTGATAAAGAATAAGATGATTAAGTTAGTTGATGAAAGCGAAAAGGAATTGATAAAGAATAAGATGATTAAGTTAGTTGACATTTATTACTTGGCTACTAAACATCCAAAAGAGGTAAATTAAACATGTCGGACTACTTGAAGTTTTAGTACCAAACAAGTGAGATTATCCTCGGGATGTCTTCCACATAGATCTTTACATTGCTTTAGTGATACATCTACCATTACTTTAATATCAACACTTCTATGAGCAAAAGGTTAGTGTGTTGGAAGTCAGAATTTAGATAGGTGATTGAACATTGGGGCCATTATTTTACCCAAACATTTATGCCTCATCTAGTCATCTAGTCACAAAGTAGAAAATATATTTCAATTGTAGAAGTACATATTATTTGGGATTCGTGTGGTAAGTTAGTATAGTAACTAAATTGAGACTCGAGAGTTGTGACCTAATCAACCCTAACATGCATAGGAACACATAGAAGCAGATTTGAATATTCAGTCACTTACCCAAAACTTTCCTCCACCCAATGCAAGCAGGATGTCAAATGGAACCTCTCCTTGTGGCGGTATCTTGGCTGACCTTGTAGTGGCACCATGTCCATGCAGGCTCCCGCCTTCCTCTGTAGGTGACCAAGCCAGGGAAGTGCCATCGAATCAACACGCCAATTATGCCATTCGGAAGTCTACATTTCTCACCCCCGCCTTCTTCTCGCCATTGCCTGCATATTAGTTTTTTTGAGGTATGCAATTAAGTGGGCTAAATTAGTGAAAGTGTAAGCAGGTTTCTTCGTGTCCTGCAACAGAGCGATGTGATCTTCTCCTCCTCTCGGGTTGGTTGTCGTGGCGGGTTCGCAGGTCCTCGCATCCAAAATTCTTGTGCCTCATGGTGCTCATCCTCCTCACCCTCCGCCACCTCGGGGTGCTCATCCTCCTCACCCTCCGCCTCGGGTGCTCTTCCTCCTCACCCTCTGCCTCACGGTGCTCATACTCCACATCATCGGCCGCGAGGCTGCAGAGTCTGAGGCTGATCTGCTAGAGGTAGACCCCCGCTGCCCCTCGAGGGCAGCTGCCTCTGCCTCGTCGAGTGGCGCGGCTGCCCTCTGCCTTCTAGAGGGGCATGGCTGCCCTGTGCCTCCTAGAGGGGCGAGGCTGCCCTGTGCCTCCTCTAGTGGCATGGCTGCCTGTGCCTCTGGAGGGGCCGAGGGCGCCCATGCCTCTGGAGGGGCAGCTGCTCCCTCTGCCTCCTCGAGTGGCGTGGTGCCCTCTGCTTGCTCGAGTGGAAAAGCAGTGTCTGCCTCGACTAGAGTATCTTGCCTCGCCACTCATATTTTGGTGTCTGAAATGAAATGAAATAAAATAAATCAATTAATATAAGCGTAATCAAGTAAGCTCATAGAAAAATGTAATATAACGTAATCAAGTAAGCTCATACAAAATATTAAAAACATGCAGATAAATAAATGGAAGACATACAAGATCATGCTCGAAGTAGTCATCTACAATGGGATCCTCCACAGATGGGCCCTCAAAAAGTCGTCGTCACTATCATGAGGTGTTGACTCAACCTCATCCCCTTGGTGCCATCAATGTCTAGCGATTAAGTAGTTCCAAGTCCTCTTGGTTTTCAACCTCATCGGCATCGATTTGAATAGCATCCATGTGATCGTCCTCTTCCCCAATTATTATTTGAAAAGTCCTGTAGCCCATCTTCTTGAAAGAATAGGTCAACACCATTGTTGGTCTCCATGTTGTAGTTCTGCTCACTATGGGTAGGTAGTTTACCATATGGTTGCACCTTATGTACTACCCACCAATCCACTAGACTACTCATAGTTTTGCATGGAGTGCGGGATGTAGTATACTTGGGTAACTTTTGAGCCACAATAAATGGGTCATTGCACTGGTAGGATTGATTGATGTGCAACTTCAATCGGCCAAGTGATGTATCCCGTCTAACTCCCTAAGCGGATGGAACCAATGACATTTGAATAACATAAGTTTGAGAGGTTTGCTACCATGGAAATATAGTTCAATTATTTCTTCAATTACTCCATAGTATTCAACAGATGTATCGCTCCCATCTTGTCCTATAGTCACCAATCCACTTTGTTAATTGTTGTTGCATTAGGCCGTCCCTCTCATGTGTCGATGTTGGAAGCGATACCCATTCACATCGTAGGTACTATAGGACAAGACACGAGTGTGGCATCCTTGAGCAACTTGCTTCAATTATTTGCTCATAGACTTGTCCTTCAAACTCTCTGACATAAATAGAATGGGTTTCATGTATTAGTTTCTCTTTACTTAGTAAATATTATGTGCAAGGGGAGTAGCTAATAGAAGTTACTTTCGATAGAACCAAGTCGGAAATTAGGTTTACAATTCCCAAGCACCCTTCCTAAGAAGGGTCTCAACTTATTTTTCGGATGGGTCTCGGCGTTGCTTCCACTTGCTCTAACAAATTCCCTATAGGCAACAAGACAAGTAGATTAAAACACTCATGCATCAATTATTGGGAAAAAATAATTGTTGCATACCTAATGTAATCATCCACTTGCACAGGTGTGCGATCATTGTTGCCCTTATTTGTGGCCGTGTGTTGAACAACGAGAACAAGGGCACAACACACCAATCCATTACTCTAGCAAATGCTCGATCCACAAAATCATCGACTTTTCCATCCATTCTTGATACAGTCACCCATCGCTCTCGCCAGTGTACATCCAACTACGATCCTCGGCCATCCTAGTGTGCAAAACATAATGCATATTTTAATCCAACTTTTATTTATGTCAAAAATTACAACTCTGAGCTAGCTAGAAGCTACCACATGATGCATGCCCTATATATGTACACTAAAAGCAGTTGACATGAAGACAATATACATGATCAGCAGACATAAAACACTTTCTTTCAATATGTATGAATGCCTTTATTTATTAACACGTTAATGTAGCATTGTAATGACACATATCAATCCACCATAAATGGACAACACAAAAGAAAATAAGCAAACTTTATTTCTTTTCCACTTATCCATTACCTTCTGATACTTCTTGGAAGAGGGAGCCGAGGCTGCGGTGGGGAAGATGGCTGCACTGTTGTGTGTCGGTGGAGGCGTTCGGCGAGGGGAAGGCGGCGTGACCTTGTGAGGCAAGTACCATGAGCTATATTAGGGCCGAGAATCGGCACTTAAGCATCGAAATTTAGATAAAACAAAATTTTTTATTGAAGTGAAGTGTAGATGTAAATCTTGTTGGAAATACTTAATCTTATGGACCTTATCACGGTATATATACATCTGATAAAACCTAGCACTACTACAAAAGCAGGCTATAGTAGGCGCCCCATCACGAGCGGTTCCTTTGGAACAAATGCGTGAAATCGATCCAACCCGGGGCTGGCGTGGAACAACTATCACAGACGGTATTTTTAGAACAAATGCAGCGATAGTCACTATCCTGAGCGGTTCTATTCACAAACCGTCTGCGTGATAATCCCCTAATCACGCAGCGGTTTTACGTTACAACCGTGCGTGTAGTATCCTGAGCGGTTCTTATTTAGAACCGTTTGTGATACCAATTATCCTGAGCGGTTCTTATTAAGAACCGTGCGTGATATCCTTCCGCGTCTGTGTCCCTTTGCCCCCGATGGGCCGCAGCTACTCTGCCCTTCTGGCGATGGAGCAACCCGGCCGACCCCCACGCTTGGCTCCGGATCAACATACCTCCACACTTGATGCCGATGGGATGAGGATCTAGCTCTTACTATGGGCAAATAGATATAGTAACTTCTCCTCCAAACTTTTTTTTAATTTTGGAATTTTCATATATATAGCCAAACAACGTGGCGGTAGCTTACAAAAGATTAAAAACTAGAAACCTATCTAGTGGTGGAGGTAGGTCGCTATCTCCGTCTTCAATACTTCGTGGCGGCGTGGGCGGGCGGTTTAAGATCGAGCGAATCACGAAATCGTCCACTCGTGACGCTCGTTCGAGTATGTCGAAGACCCTCGGATTGTTGAATCAAGTCGAAGAGAGCCCATAGGCTCTCTTCTCTTTCTTGAGGGTCTCGGCTTTGGTCGAATCGATCGCTTTCTTGCCTTGATTAAGCAGTCAAGTGGCGACAAGCCTCCTGAGGCGTGCAACCGTTTTGGAGGACCACGTCGGCGACACGATAAACTTCGCCGAAAGTGGGAGATCACCGGAAGACACGGCGGAGGAGAATGTCAAGGCGGCGGAAGGCGGCCGTCACCGCTCCGGCAAATTCTCAGACGAGAGGTGAAGACATTGTTGAAATAGTGTTCTTCAGCGGCCGACGACTCAACGTCTGTGAGAGAGTGCTTGCGTCTGATGCGTGTGTATAGAAGAGGCAGCCATTTACTGTTTTTGTGGAGAAAGGGGATCAAGGAGGTTGTGTGAAATACATTGTAGAAGGGACACATCTATATATAGAACAATTTCTAAAGCGGAGCGGAGGCGAAGAGATATTTGGGGAGTCATGGCGGCGTTGGAAAATGAAGAGATGAAGCCGCGCCGTGTGATCGTGAGGCGAAGAGACACACGCAGGAAAATGAAAACGAAGAGACACGCGGAAAATGAAGAGTTATCACGAGACGGTTCCGTTGTATAACCGTCGTGAAAAGGAATCCTGAGCGGTTCTAGTTAAAAGCAAATGCGTGATACGTTCATATCACGAGCGGTTGTAGTTAAAAACCGTGCAGTGATTATCCTGACAGTTCTTTTATAGAACCGTCGTGATAATATTATCCTGAGCGGTTCTCGTTATAAACCGTCGTGATATACTTTTTATAAAGGCGAAGCGCTAGGTTTTGCTCTCACTTGTCACTTCCTCTCCCGCGCCCTTAGGCTCTCGCGTGCTCGTTCGCCTCCTCTAGGGTTTAGGGCTGCGCCGTAGTTCACCGCCGACTACGACCTCGGCGCGCCGCCCGACCTCGGCGCGCCGCCCGACCTCGGCGCCTTCAACCTCGGTGCCGCCGCCCCCGACCTCGGCGCCTTCGACCTCGGTGCCGCCGCCCCCGACCACGGCGCCCCCGTTCACCTCCCCGGCCGTAAGCCCCGACGTCGCCGCCTCCGACCTCGACGCCGCCGTCCTCCTCCCCGTGTGGGCCTCCTCCCTCTGCACCGGCCTTCTCCCCACGCCGTCCTCCTCCCTCTGCACCGGCCTTCTCCCCGCGCCGTCCTCCTCCCCGTGTCGGCCTCCTCCTTGCACCGTGAGTTCTTGTGCGGCATCCTCTCTGTGAGTATTGCTCCTCTGTGGCAGTTCGGCTTTGTTGATCAGTGGGCTTTGTTGACATGCTCTGTGATGAACTATGTCTTATACTGAGATTGAATGTGATAGTTAGTTCATACTTGAGCTCTATTGTATTACTTGCTACTGTCAATATGATCTACTGTTAATTGGTTACTTTCGGTTGAGCTCATCGTTCTGTTGCAAATTGATCAGTGGGCTTTGTTGACATGCTCTGTGATGAACTCTGTCTTATACTGAGATTGAATGTGATAGTTAGTTCATACTTGAGCTCTATTGTATTACTTGCTACTATCAATATGATGTACTGTTAATTGGTTACTTTCGGTTGAAAGCTAGTTATTCTGATTCTTCATGTTGATTCATTGAGAGTATTCAGTTTTCGTTGGTAATCTAATGACTAGTTTGTGATTCTTCTAGTAGTCTGTATGAGCTCATTCAACTTTTCATTTGCCATCTTGATCTCTGTAGTCAACCTCTGTTTGACTGGAAGTTTAATCTGTTTTCGTTAACAGTTGAGATCGTTTGACAGTTAAGCAAAGTATTGTTTAGAGCTCATAGTTTGAATTTATATTATCATATTCATTTAATGAAGAGTATAGACAATAGGATTGAGATGGCAAAGACTTGTTCTTTAGCTACTCTCCTTCTGAGAGCACATAATATCATCAATCAATATGTTGGAATAGTGTCTGTGCACAGTTAATCTCTAGACCTTTTATTGGCTGAGAATTTAATCCAGACGGTTCTTATTAAGAACCGTCTGTGATTCCTTTGCATTTCCTTAGAGAAGCTGGTGGATTAAGGAGTGTTAAATTCTTTAGAAATTATGCTTTAATGCTAATTAATTTTGTTGGGATTAATTCTGAAATTTTGCTAAAACTGCATTTTTTACAACAATCCAAAAAGAAAGTTTTACTTGATTCTATTTTGTTTCTATGTTGGGATTAAACCTTTGCTTAGCATTTCCTTAAATCGATCATTTTACTTGATTCTAGTTCTATGTCTTCATTAAAGGCTAGTCTTACGTACATGAAGCATTAAACCTTTGCTTAGCATTTTCTTCGTCGATCTGACACACTTGAGTGTACCTTTGCTTCGTGCCAATCCTCCACGGCACGAAGCAAATGGTACACTACTCGGTGTCGAGCTCGATAAGTAGGCTCGAACAAAGATTTGTATCACTAGTTTCTATCTATACAAAGATCACAAGAGAAGCTGGTGGATTAAGGAGTGTTAGGAGTGTTAGAATAGAAGTTTGGTGGATTAAGGAGTGTTAGGAATGTTAGTAGTCCATGTGAGCTCATTCAACTTTTCATTTGCCATCTTGATCTCTATAGTCAACCTTTGTACTTCTTCTTGAGATTAATTGTTTCATATTTATCTGGAATTATTTATGATTATTTGCTATGTCTATTTTACTTGATTCTATTTTGTTTCTATGTCTTCATTAAAGGCTAGTCTTACGTACATGAAGCATTAAACTTTTGCTTCGTTGATTAAGGAGTGTTAGGAGTGTTAGAATAGGAGTAGGAGGCGGCGAGCCCTCTGAGGATTAAACCTTTGCTTAGCATTTCCTTACGTCGATCTGACACACTTGAGTGTACCTTTACTTCTTGCCAATCCTCCAAGGCAAGAAGCATATGGTACACTCCAAAGGTGTCGTCGGTCGATGAAGAGTATAGACAATAGGATTGAGATGGCAAAGACTTGTTCTTTAGCTACTCTCCTTTTGAGAGCACATAATAGGAGGCGAGGAGGCGGCGAGCCCTACAGATTAAACCTTTGCTTAGCATTTCATTTCGTCGATCTGACACACTTGAGTGTGCCTTTGTTTCATGCCAGTCCTCCACGGCATGAAACAAATGCACACTCCAAAGGTGTCGACCTCGATAAGTAGGCTTCCTAGAGAAGCTAGTGGATTAAGGAATGTTAGTACTCTGTATGAGCTCATTCAACTTTTCATTTGCCATCTTGATCTCTATAGTCAACCTCTGTACTTCTTCACGAGATTAATTGTTTCATATTTATCTTTGGAATTATTTATGATTATTTGCTAATATTGCACATGTTGAGCATATTATTAAGTTTAAATGTATATGTTAATTTGGGACACTTGCAATCCATTTTATTGCATATGTAACTTATATAGATAGCAAGTAAGCGAGATGGCGTAGAGAGCGCCTTAGCTAATTAGCGTGTCGCTTTGTAGGAGCCGACGCATACTGTAAGCTCCAAGTGAGGATGGATGGGTCCCTTTGTATTGAGGTTGCAAGAGGATGGTGTATCCATACGAGGAAGAGCGGTCTGACACGGTGCCCCTGGCGCCGCAGTTACGCCCGAGGTCAGTGGATATGGTACATGTCAATTTCGAGCCGTCCGTGAAGATTTGCCCGACGAAGAGATCACAACACTAGGGATGCCGTCCTCTCTTTTATCCAGTGGCCTAAGAAGGACATCGCCCTGGACCCAGCAGTGCCGCGATCTGGACACGACCATTCCTCTCCAACGGGACCCTCGATAACTCCACCTCATGTTTCACCTCATAAGGCCACCTCTTCGATTCCCGTGGAGAAGACGCCGAAGGAACAGCAAAAGCGTGCCGTCGTATCCGTTCCCGAGTCGTCTCACAAGAAGACGCTGCCAATCGCTAAGGCCAAATCGAAATCCACAAGCGTTAAGGCGCCTCCCAAGTCCGGGAAGTCCGCGATACCCGGGAACTACATCATCGGAAAACCATTGTGCTCCGTCTGATGATAATGCACGCCGGATATGCTTGTCGGGGCTTTGCATGCACGGTACTGGCGAACCCAAAAGAAGGGTGCGATCTTCGAATCACCGTCGAATCTGAGGACAAGCATTTCTTCAGCGGGGCGAGGTACTTCGTCGTGGGCTTCAATGACTTATTTCAACTATTCAACCTCGTTGGCCTCGGCGCCGCTTCTACGATGTTGGACAATTGTAAGTCGCACAATCAAGTTCTACATTCATGTAATACCAATAAATATCACAACTCATTGCTTATGTATAGATACATCTTTGAAAAATGTCAGGAATGGAAAGAACCATTGGGTTTCCTCGACCCACATGTGGTATCGTTGCAAACCATCCAACAAGACTCATCCTTCGTCGAGAAATACATAACGAGGTCATTGCCGTCGATTTAACATGAAGTACATAGTGGTGCCCTACAACTAGGGGTAAGTGTCACTACTTGCTATACAAATTTCATTTGTACTTTATCTGCAAAGACGAACTTAGGTTTAATGACTATAGCGACATACATGAGTAGGTACCCTTTGGATCCTTTTAGTTATTATACCCAAGAGGAACCATGTGATATACCTTGATTCCCTAAACCGCAACAAGCACGACTTGACACTCTAAGAGGAATACTCGAGAGGTATGCTCATTTCCTCCTTACATAACTCTATTGTAGTCTTCATTCGTTTGAAATGGCGAGGATAACCTTTTGAATCATGTAGGTCGTTCATCAATTATGTTGCCAACAAAGGAATATACAATGGAAAAGCGCCCAACTAACACACAGGATGGATTTTCGATGCAGCGCTACAACACTATAATCCTATATCATACTTCATAATAACGCGTCTCGAACCGACTATACCTATATATGTAATTCTATTTTTGCGGTCCGCCACAAAAAGATGATGAGTTATGTGCAATCTCGTTTGCTATCATATGCACTAATCCTTACTGACTAGGAAGAAGGATCACGAGGTTTGTCAATCTCGAAATAATTATTTCCTAATTATAAATTTAAATATATATATCTTACCACTTTACTCTTGCTAGCGGCGGGCCTTGAATTTACAATGTGATTCACTTTCGTTGTGGAAGAGATCAAGGACATTCGAGGAAGCTCTGCGCCTTTATCAACACGAAATCATTAACGACAACGGAGAGTTTCACTCCGTCGCCAACCCGAGCATCACCCCACTAAAACCTCTCAGCGCAAACAATTGTAATCTAGTTGTAACTATAGCGACAATACTTGAACAAATCACGGATCTTTTGTAGTTTATTTTGAGTAATGATCACTTTGAGTTGTCATGGCTCCTTGAATCATTTACTGTGAATGCTTGAATCTGTTTATGTGAAAGCTTGTTTTCAGAGGGCATGGCTAGCAATTCACGAGGCTAGCGGAAAGCAACAAATTGTGGGCGAAGTGCGAGCTATCACGAGACGGTTTTGTGTTAAAACCGTGCAGTGAAGGCAAGTATCCTGAGCGGTTTCGACGCAAACCGTCGTGATAGCGAATATCACGACGGTTCTACAAAAAGCCGTGCGTGATAGGAAAATATCACAAGCGGTTCTACACAAAAGCCGTGCATGATATTCAAATCACACGGTTTTATTTAGAACCGCTCGTGATATTCTCCTATCACGAGCGGTTTGTATTTAGAACCGTCGTGATATTCTCATATCACGCGAGCGGTTTTACGCTCAAACCGTCTATGATACTTGACTTCACGAGCGGTTTTTAATAAAACCGTCGTGATATTTCGTATCACGACGGTTTTATCTTTATGCGTGATAATATCTTGTTATCACAGACCAACAAACATAGGCGGTTGAAAACCGCGTCAGGATGATTCGAACCGTGCGTGATGTCGGTTCTGTAGTAGTGTAGAGCTCATGGGCCTTATACACATGGGCCATATACACATATTTTTAACAAGAAGTTAGAATATTCGTCTATGTAACTAGCTAGCCACGTAAGTACTTCCTAAAAGAAGGAGCAAGGTAGTTCTACTACTACTCAGGAAAAATAGTATCTTTTCTTTTAGGAGTCAACAAAACATTTACATACAAAGGCAAGAAATGAATTTCAACACAAAGTATATATCATTTTCTTCAATCATTCTTTTTTTCAAAAAAAATGCACATCATGCTTGGTTGCAAAAGTTTTAGCTGCAAGACCTCGATCCCATGATAACTTCAAATACATACACATATACCAATTTACACTTATTGTTCAATCTAATTTCTCTATTATCTCTCTCGGCTCACGAGTGGTGGGAGAGATAATCTGATACTATACATACATATAATATCTCACATTATCTAGGGCATGTGCGATGCGGGAACTACCCTAGAACAACATATGAATGTAGCTAGCTCGACCATATAATCTGTCACATGCATCGGGGAAAAAAAACTATCATGCAACGACATACTCATGGTGAAGTTCCCATGATTAATTACCTTCTTAATTCCCCAATCGAGATAGACCTACAAGAGGGGGAACACAGATGATGAAAAGCGTGTGTATACTCCATAGAATAGCTACCTACATCTCAGATAGCTACAAGATACATGACATGGTTTCGCAATTCATGAACATATATGCATCAATTTACTAACCCGACAACCTTTGCACTAGCTTATACTCCATGTAACTCTTCATATGTTACAATTAATTACCTCTCTCTTTCTTGGTGTGGTTCAATGTGTTCCCAACCTATACATGCACCACCCACAGAGAGCGACTTCTAATATTGATAGTCGCACCGCTACTTCACTTGCCTCCCCTCATTGACAACTACACAAATAACCAACACAACTTTGTGATTGGTCACGACCAAATACAAGGTACCTCACCGCTAGGCTATCCTCTTTGTTGGCATGCAAGAGTGTATTTGAATAACAGCTATAATGCTTTTTCATCACATAATAAGCAGGATATACGTACGCGTACTCATTCATGGTTTTTTTTTTAATATATGGAGGGCATGGATCCTATTCCTAGCTAGTTGTTCAGTGGCAAATATCGGTCGGAGACAGATTGATATTGTTAGCAAATTTGGATACATCGGTTTGAGGAGCATTTGTTGGTCTGTCATGTATGGAAACATACCTTTATTTCTCGTTCATATAAAGCTGTAATAATACGGATTATGTATTTGCCTTAGCTTGAATGCTGATTAACTTTGATTATACCACTAGCATCATGATTGTTCGTCCGTATGCCTTATCTTTCCACTCATTTTGGTTACATTAATGCGTGAAAATGAGCGACCATTCTTGTACACTCAGTATGCATTATTTGAATCTAGAATAATATAAAGGGATATGAACCCGTGGAGGAGGCGAGCGGGAGGTGGATCGAAGCGGCCGTGAGTGAGGGAGCAGGGCGGAGTCAGGCGCCCGGAGGAGGCGAGCCGGGAGGCGGCAGCAGGCGGCCGTGGAGGAGACCGGGAGGCCGGGGGCGGAGCGAGAGCCGGGGCCGGAGAGTCGTCGGGCGCCGCAGGAGGAGGGAGCCGGGAGGTGGAGTCAGGCGCGCTGAGAGAGGAGCCCGGGAGGCGGAGGCCGGGCGGCGCCAGCGGAGGAGGAGCGGCTGGGAGGCGGAGTCGGTGGTCGGTGGGCAGGGAGGTGGCAGAGGATGGGGAGAGCCAGCACAGTCGAGATCGGCAATGGGGGGATTAGGGGTGGCTGACAATCTTGCGCGGGGATTTGGGAGCGGGATAGGAGCAGGCGGGGGGAAATTGGCGCTGTTATTTTTAGCTCCAGTGTATGCATGTGAGCGACACTCGGGAGATAATTTTTCCCGTTGCTCCGTCAAAGTTTCCAGTGTCCGTCGGACACTTGGGAAAGTTAATTTCGAGTGTTTTCCTATATTCGAGTGTTTAATGAGGCACTGGGAAGTTCCCTAGTGTATTATTCAAAACACTCGGAAACTTATGAGCACTCGAAATTAGGCGATTACGTAGTGATAGGGCGTTGAGAAGATGTGTTCGACATCTGAGTTGAGTCTGAGTTGACAGAAGTCGTAGATGGGACTGACTGCATCAATAAGTGAGAGTCCAAGACGTATTCGAGTTGTGCCACCATCTCCGAACAAGTAAGTGTGAGCCAAGTTAAAGTCGAGTTTAACTGGCAGCGTCCAAAACGTGTTCGAATTGTGCCACCGTCTTCGGCCGAGTGTGAGCCATGTTGAACTTGAGTCCAATTGGCAGCACACGAAATATAAGTAAGTATACAAAGATTAGGGAGTAATTGTTAGATAATCTTTATAGTTTCTATTTTTTGCCGTGTCCAAGTCAGCTTTACTGGCCGAGTCCGGCGTTGAGTCGTCGTCACAGCCTTTATAAGGGGCTGATTAGTCTGAGTTCTTTTGTAATAGAAAGTGAAGAAGCAATGTAAGCTAGTGAGTTGTGCAATGCAATAGAAAAGAGAAAAGTGCAGCAGTAAATCGTTTCTCGCTTCTACTTGAGTACGTGAGTTTTTGCTTCCGAACGTGTGCTGTGCATCTTCCGAGCGTACGTGTGTGTGTGAAGATCTGCCAAGCATCTACTCCATCTTCGATCGGTTGTATTATCTTTGGTTTGTTTCAATAAGTGTGAGCCAAGTTGAAGTCGAGTCTAACTGATAGCGTTCAAGACGTGTTCGAATTATACCATCATCTTCGGCTAAGTGTGTGGGAGCTATGTTGAAGTTTAGTCCAACTAGCAGCACATAAAATATAAGTATACAAAATTAAGGAGTAATTGTTAGATGATCTTTGTAGTTTCCGTTTTCTTGCCATGTCCGAGTCGGCTTTGCTGGCCGAGTCCGACGTTGAGTCGTCATTCACAGCCTTTATAAGGGATTGATTAGTCTGAGTTCTTTAATTTGTAACAGAAAGTGAAGAAGCAATGTAAGCTAGTGAGTTGTGCAATGCAATAGAAAAGAGAAAAGTGCAGCACCTGGGGTACAGCCCGTCGTCCAAAGCCTACAAGACGCTCGTCAGCTAGCGCCAGGAGGATCAGGAGCATGGCTGCAAGTTTGTAGTGGTGCCGTTCGGCGATGCCGGCGGCGGCGGCGGCCACAAAGAACCACGGACGGTGTTCTCGTGCTGATCGTACGTGCGAGACATATCCCGTTACCCCTGTTCATCTCTAACCTTGGATGGAAAATTTTATCTCCTTCATGACCGCACGAGCACGAAGATGCTGGCTTTTCACATCGACGAGGAGACGGTCGTCCACGTTGCGCTGCCTCCAGGGAGCATCCTCCAGTTGACTCTGATGGAGATATGGGGCAGCCTGTGCGTCGCCACGGTGCACAGCGAGCCGAACGAACTACCGAGGACGACGACGACCGTGATCTGGGCGCTCACGACGGATCACCGGTGGGAGCGGCGGTGTACGCTCGCCGATGACTATCATCTGTACGGCATGTGGGACTGCGACGGCGTCCTGTTCGCGTTTCTTGGCGGGGGTATCGCTTGCTTATACGACCTCCGCTGGGAGACGGCCGGCAGGACCAAGACCGATCAGTGCGCGACAGCAGGAGCATGTTGAATAATCCTTAATACGATGATTTCTTGTGTTTATTACTTGTAACGATTCCGGTTTTTTTTTTTCATTGGCGTCCATTACTGGAAACGTAAGGACGTATAGTGGCATAGTTAGTGGCTCATTTTTGCATGTAACATATTTAGTAGCTGTTTTGCATGTAACGTACGAAGTATTCAGTGAGCAGTTACTCATTTTTGCTAGGATAAACAAGAGAAAAAAAAAAGAAAATGTTGTGTGGTTGTGCAGCACCAAAATCGTCTTATGTTCATCTTCTGTTAGCTGTCCAGGCGAGCATGTGTGTTTTTCTGTCAAGGCATTTCGCGTTAGTAGTAGTCACCGCGGCTAACAATTGGTATCAGAGCCGAGTAGCTTTGATCCTTGACGATGGCGCACGACGGTTCACGTTCTCCTACTAGGTCTCCTCCCCGAAATGGGTACAAGGCGATGACAACACTTCTCGTGGCGGCAATAGCAGTCGCAAGATTGGATCCGGCAGCAACGGCAGCCAAGAGATCATGGTGCAACGAGTGGTAAGAGAGACGGATGGATTGGTGGTCTACCCCATGCTGACGCGGACGAACTACACCGACTGGGACATCGTGATGAGGGTGAACCTACAGGCACAAGGCCTATGGGAGGCGATCGAATCTGGCAATGCCGATTACCGTGACAACAGACTGGTGCTATCAGCCATCCTCCGTATGGTGTCACCAGACATGTTGTCCATGTTGGCGATGAAGGACATGGCCAAGCAGGCGTGGGATGCCATGAAGACGATGCGGGTGGGCGTCAAGCACGTCCACGAGGCGAATGTATAGAAGCTTCGCAAGGAATCCGAGAGTATCGAATTCAAGGACAGTGAGTAGGTGGATGACTTCTCCATGAGGATTAGGGACTTGTCAATAATCTTCGGATCCTAAGGGACACGTTAGAAGAAGAAAAGGTAGTCAAGAAATTTCTTTGTGTTGTGCCACTCAGGTATACACAAGTGGCAATCTCGATCGAGACACTACTTAACTTGAGCACGTTGTCGATCGAAGAGCTCACCAGTCAGCTTCGATTAGTGGAGTAGCGCTACACGCGTGACGACTCGAGCGGCTCCGGTGGGCGTCTGCTCCTCACGGAAGAGGAGTGACTCGCACGCGCCAAGAAGAGGGAGCAAGCCAACAGCTCCTCTGGCTGTGATAACCATAATCACGGCAAGCCACGTGGCCATGGGCACGGCAAAGGCAGGCTTGATGGCAAGGACTCGTCCAGTGTGAGCCGTGTCATGTTGCAGGTTCAGTGCTACAACTGCGATAAGTACGAGCAGTACTCCAGGGACTGCCGCAAGCCAAAGCGTACCGAGCAGGCCCACTTGATGCAAGCTGACGACGACGAGCATGCGCTTCTCATGGTGCAGGTGTGCGTGCTCACCGAGGCATTTGTGGGCGCGAATGCGGCGTGGTGCTTAACGAGGTGCACACGCAGGTGCATTTTGGGCGTGAAGAAGACGCCCACAACGACGCTTGGTACCTAGACACCGGCGTCAGCAATCACATGTCCAGGTGCTAGGCAAGCTTTGTGGAGATGGACGAGGGCGTCACCGGCTCCATGAAGTTCGGTGACGGCTCGGTGGTGGATATACGTGGGCGTGGCACTGTCCTGTTCACCTGCCAGAACGGGGAGTACCTTGCGCTGACAGGGGTATACTACATCCCATGACTGTACAGCAATATAGTGAGCATCGGGCAGCTCGATGAGAACGGCTACCAGACAATTATCTAGGACAGCGTGCTCACAATCTACGATTAGCAGCGTTGCATACTTGCTCGAGTAAACCGCACTCGCAATCGGCTCTATGTGCTCACCCTCAGCATTGCATAGTCGGTCTGCCTGTCCGCGCGATGCGGTGACGACACATGGCGATGGCATGCCAGGTACGGGCACCTGAACTTTCAGGCACTGCGAAAGCTGGCGCAACACGGCCAGCTGTTCATGGGGCGGTGAGGCTGCTCGGATGTGGGGCCGGCGCGGCGTGGCGGCCGCGACGGCGTGGGAGACGCCAACATCTTGACGGTAGCGGCATAGTCGCGGCGAAGCGGGATGCGCTCAGCGGCACGACGTCGGTCGGTGGCGGCGGACGATGGGCGGCTGCAAAGCGCGATAGACTGTTCAAATACCGGGCGGGCCGGGCCGGGTGGGGCTTGAAAAGCGGCCAAAAAACAAGAAATTAAGCACGCCCGACCGAAAGAGGAATTACTGTTTAAAATGCATTACTTTAATCATTTTTAGAATAAAAACTAATATTTAATTTATTTTCAGCATTAAATAAATAGAATTCTATTTTTAATTGTTTTTACCGGGATTTTGGGCGGGCGGGCTTCCTTCGGGCGGATTTTGATCCCAAGCTCGGCCCGGACATGGTCGGGCTCGGGCCAGGCCGGCGGGCTAGGCCACCCATGCACAGGTCGCGCACGGGCGGCGTGAAAAGCGCCAGGGTTAGGCCAGCAAGACGCGCCGCACGGAGGCGCTGGCTCAATGGCGGTGACACGGCATTTGGTCGGCGCTGCAGTGCCACCACGGTCGGGGTGCGACACCGAGGCGACCGCTTCTGATCAAGCATATATTCGGTACATTCTTTGATGCGTGGAGTTATGGCTGTCATTACACAAAGAAGTTGGACGAGCCACGGTTTGTCGTCTATAACAATAGCGACATGGCGGCGACGTCGATGACCACAAGAGTACGACGGACGTCCTCTTCTTGCTCGGTCGCAGCCCTATCAGCTGGTAATCTCAAAAACAGAAGGTTATGATATTATCCTTTTGCGAGACCGAGTACAGCCCGGTCTGGCTCGTGAGGGCATCCTGGGACTGGTACTCTGTAGCACTGCTCCGGCAGCACAGAACCAACAACTGGTGCGGCTGGTGGAGATGATGCGGAAGCTGCCGGCAGGGTTACTCTCTTCCAGTAAGAAAAGGGAGCGTTCGTCGAAAAAAACGGAAGTAAAGGGGCGTTCGTTATTTTCATACTAGACACCATGCTATTTTGGCCACTAAATTTTATCATAGTATATTAAAAAATGTATTGTTGTGACAAATTTACTCATATTATTTTCATATAACAAAACAATACATTCTGGAGTCTGAACAATATCTTTAGTCTAGATTAAATCAGTTTGCTTGGTCGTCTTTATTTTTTTATTAGAGGGAGTACTTTTTTTTAGCTGGAATTTCCATAAACCATTAAAAAAATGTTGTTTTCAGTCGATTTTGTCATTACTGTTACAGTGGCAGACGTGGGACAAAAAACAAACATAAGCACATGGAGTATATATGGCCGATACACAGCAAACTAGTCGATATTTGCATGCAAATTGACATTAATTCACACTAGATTTGGATGAAAAAAGAAATCAACAATTGAAGAGCATTCCAAGTGCCCAGTGGTAATCCAAGAAGGGGCGGAAAGGGTCGTAGACAGAGCAGATAATGCCTATCCCGAGTATCGCGAACAATCTTGGTAGCTAGTTACGTCAAGTCCCATGTCTATCGAGACATTTTTTTACTTGTCTGTATTATTTCGTTCAACTCTTAAAAGATATTTTAAAAAATAAGTAGCCACCTTAAAAAATTACAAAAATGACTTCATGTCGTCAGTTTAATTGACGACAAGTACTCTATTGGCTCCCTATCGCCGGTTCAGCTACCTGTCGCCAATTAACTGGCGATAGGTAGCTGAACCCTATAAAACCCTCTTGAACCCCTAAAATTCAGTACATGACTCACTTTTATTCAGAAAAAAGAGGAGAGAAGACATAGGAGTAGAGGGGAGGAGAGAAGCTAGCGAAGCGTTGTCCGTCCGGTTGCCCATCTCTCGGGTAATTTTTTTTTAACCTAATGGATTACAAAGTTTTAGATGTACGGTCACGTAGTGTAGTACGTTTTACATAATACTTTTTGATGGGTAGCCTAGTTTTAGATATGTAGTTAATCGTGAAAATGTTCTTTATGGTGCAGTGTGTCAAATATGTCCGACGTCGTCAATTTGAAAATTTACTATGGTCAAGAGACTATTATGGAGAGTCCCGAGGGGATTGATTTACGTTATTTTCAATCGGCGGCAGTACCCCTACCAAGACCAAAGCAACGTACATGAGGCGCTGTGATGCGGTGGTTGTTCCACACATTCCAAATAGATCGTGATGTGTACGATCTAAGATTGAGTTGCCTTGCCCCGCGGCTAGCACAACCCACATATTGGAAGTTAGTGCAACTGAAGGGAACAAATTCATGGCAATCATATGTACGCATGGCGAGGGAGGGAGGGTGAAAATTGGTCCTTCTGGTCCAAGCATATGTCAAACCCACTCCTCCATCTGCAGTTGAACAAGAAAGGGGTGCTAACGCCGAAGAAGAAATCGGGGACGCCAACCACGGCGCGGCGCACACAATGACTGAAGCTCCTGGAGTTACTAATACTGTCGATGAAGACCCTGCGGAAGTAGCTCCTTCAGTCAGGCAAGCTAGTGGTCTTGCTGACGAGGGTGAGGAGGTGGAAGCCGTAGTGCAAATAATGGATCTCGAAGACCAACACTACATGGCATTGTCTGAAGATAAAAGTTCCGATGACGAGGATGATGTAAACCAGCAGACCGGTTCCATCCGAGTGGAACACATTCTAGTTCGACAACCTTGTCGTCAACGAAGACTCCCATGTGCCGTGGGAGTATGACCAGAGCGAGGTTAGGCTAGGAGCTATGTACAAATGCAAGGAGGTCGTGCAGGACGCGGTCAAATTCTGAGCCTTGTCGGTGCGGTGCGCATTCAAGTCTACCCCAAGATGCTCTCCAAATGCATCCGCCGGCTCCTCATCAACCTGGACTTCTGATTGCACTGCCACCGCCAGCTCGGTGCTCCCCTCCCGTGCCCGCACGCCGCCTGCTTCATGCGGTACATGTGTTGGAGAATTTAGCTCAAGAAGCAATGAGACAGATGAATAAGAAATAGAGAAGTGTAATTTTCAAACTCTCATGTATTTCATTGATCTCATATCTCACATAAGAGTTGCCTTACAAAAGATGAGTGCATGTCCTTTTATAGGACTTTCAAACCAACATCACTAACCGACTCTCTAAAACCGACTCATGCAAACTAATATTGTTTATTGTTTACAACTCATTTTTAACTAAGTACTAGTTGTGTGCACTGGCTCTTCACCGACTTGACTCCTTGGCTTATACGGCAGCATCAGCTAGATGCTTCACCAAGAGTCATTGCCGACATGCATCACTAGATGCTTCTCCAAGCATGCAGCATTTCACGCTAGTCAAATACAATATGTCTTTGTCATCTCAAGAGAATAAATTAACATCCAACAAACTCCCCCTTTAATTTATTTTCTTGAGACACCAATTAGTTCTCTGTTACGGATAAAATTTTCTCTGGATAAAGCTTTTGTAAACATGTCCGCCATTTGTTGATCTGTATGACAAAATTCAAGTTTAACTTCTTGGTGCTCGACTGCTTCTCAAATGTAGTGATATTTAACTGCAATATGCTTGGTTCTATCATGACTAATCGGATTCTCACTTATTACAATGGCTGATTTGCTATCACAACAAACTGTAATTGGTTGATGTTGTTTTTCACCGATATCTTCAATTATTCTCCTCAACCGATCGCTTTCGTGAGATGTCAGACTGCCGCTGCCACATACTCTGCTTCAGCTGAAGGCAAAGCTACTATATTCTGCTTCTTTGTTGACCATGAGCATATACCTGAACCAAGCAAAAAAGCATATCTTGACGTACTTTTCATGTCGTCAAGACATCCTGCCCAATCACTATCTGTGTATCCGATCAGTCTTGAATCTTCTACTGGCTTATACCAAATGCCATAATCTGATGTTCCTTTGACATATCGCAAAACTCTTTTTGCAGCAGAAAAAAAAATTTTGGGGGAAAACGGCCAAAGCCGCTAGTGCATTAAGAAAGAGGCAAAGCCAAAAGGAACAACCGAAGGTTCAACACACCCGAAAAAAGGAAAACCGAGCAAAAGACAGAGCAGAAAACAAGAAGAAACAAAAACCAAAAACAAAACAGAAAAACAGTTCCCATCCTTTCACGCAAGTACTGAAAGGATTACACAAAGACATTCCTATGATGACCCTCACAACCGCCGCCTCTCCATGAGTGTAAGTTTGCAACTTGGTCGCCTAATCGAGCATCCACAAATTGGCTTCTTCTTTGATGCCGAGTACCAGCCCTGTAGGTATCTGCCGGAGGTGCTGAAAAATCGTTCTATTTCTTTCTTTCCAGATGTTCCAAAGGATGAGAACAATTAGGGACGCCTGACCTTTTTTGTTTACTCCTTCCCCGGAGTGGAAGATGTCTAACCACCAATCCACCATTTTTGAACGTGGAGTCCAATGTGCCGGATTCAAGTTATCTTTATGGACCCAGGCAGCAACCAAGGACCAAACTTGAGTAGCGTAGGAGCACTCCACAAAGAGGTGCATAGCAGTTTCTGGAGTGTTTGTACAGAGGGGGCACCAGTGGTCATTCTGAATCTGTCGACGCGATAGGATGTCCGCAGTCGGTACCCTGTGCTGAACTAATAACCATGCAAAAATTTTGCATTTTTGCGGTGCCCAAATATTCCAAAACAATTTTTTGAAAGGGCCTCCAACGCCCCAAAAATCGCACCTCATAAGCGGAGACTTGGTGAATAGTTGCTTGAGCTTGTCCACTTCGAGTTCGTCATCGGCACATTTTGAACAAGAGTGACCTGATGAAGAGCGCTATATAGCATAACAAAATCCTGTAACAACTGAAATGTAATTTTCCTCCGGAGGTCCGCTATCCACTTGCCTTCATGCAACGCCTCCCTCACCGTTCGGTTTTTCCTTGCTGAAATGCAAAAAAGCCCAAGAGCAAGCTCCTTAAGTGTTCTTTCTCCCAACCACTTGTCTTTCCAGAAATTTGCTTTGTCCCCATTTCCAATAGATATCACCGTAGAGGCTCGAAATAAGTCTTGATCCGCCTCAGAAATTGGGAGGGACATCCCATTCCATTGTTTTTTCGGTGCTTTCCATTGATACCATAACCACCGGAGGCGAAGAGCGCGGCTGAAAGGTACTAAACTCAAGATCCCCAGACCGCCAAACTTTTTAGGGCGACAAACTCGGCTCCAGTTGACCCAACACTTCCCTCCAGAGTAGATGTCATCACCGGCCCAAAACCATGCTCTACGGCGCTTGTCAATTTGTTTGAGCACCCAAGTAGGCAATTCTGTGGCTGTTAAGTGATATGTAGGCAAGGCTGTGATAACCGCATTCAGCAGGACAAGTCTCCCTGCCCGTGATAGTAAATTCCTTTTGTAGCCACTCAGTCTAGTTTCTACCTTGTCTAGAAGGGGTTGAAACAATGCCTTTCCCGGTTTCTTGCACGAGAGCGGTAACCCTAGATATTTGCATGGCAGTTGCATTCGCGTGGTTGGGAAGTTTTCCAAAATACCATCTAAATCAAGCAAGTCACAATGGATTGGAATGATCAAGCTATATTAATCTTTGAGTCCGTTACTTCACCAAAGACCCGCAGGAGCTCTCTGATGTTATCTACATCCTCCTTGACCGGCGAAAGGAAAATCATTGCATCATCAGCATACATTGACAATCGCGCCTTTCTTTCTACCCCACCAAGGGGTGATAACCAAGCTTGCTGATCAGCTATACGGAGAATGCTATGCAACACGTCTATTGCAAGGATAAAAAGATAGGGAGAGAGACAATCCCCTTGGCGCACACCGCATTGGTGTCTGATACTTGGTCCCTGCACACCATTCAGAACAATCCTCGAAGATGATGTGCTAAGCATCATTGCGATCCATGTTCTCCACCAGTTTCCGAAACCCCTGTGATGCAACATATCAAGCAAAAAAGGCCACGAAATGGAGTCAAACGCTTTGGCAATATCAAGCTTTAGCAAAAGCATTGGTGTCTTGGACCGATGATAGCCCCTAGCGAGGTTTTGCACATAGAGGAAGTTATCCTGAATGGAACGCTGTTTAACGAAAGTACTCTGACTAGTGGAGATCAGACCATCCATGTACGACGAGAGTCTGATGGAGAGCAATTTGGAAAGGATCTTTACTATGCTGTGAAGGAGGCTAATCCGCCTAAAATCTGAAATCTCAAGAGCCTGATCCTTTTTAGGAAGGAGTATGATGTTGGCAGTGTTGATTTTCTTGAAGTGCAGACTATTTAAAGCATACACCTTCTGGAAAATTGATAGTATGGTCTCCTTTATGATTTCCCAACTTGCTCTGAAAAAGCAGCCCGTGAAACCGTCCGGACCAGGGGCACCGTCCGCAGACATTTCAAAAATGGTTACCTTAATTTCTTGTTCTGTGAAGGGGCGCTCCAGAATGTCTGAAGCGTTGTCCGGCAGCACCTGGAGACCAAGTCGATCCCAAGGGAAGGTATGAGAAGCCGACTTTGCAACGCCTAAGATTTCCGTGAAATGCTTTACTAATGCTTCCTCCTTCTCCGAATGAAGGGTGAAAGTGTTCCCCTGAAACTTGACAATGTGAATTAGTTTCTTTCTTCTTCTTGAGATTGCCTTGCAATGGAAGAATTTTGTGTTGGCATCTCCTAGACGTAGCCAGTTAAGCCTAGATCGTTGCTTCCAATACATTCTCTGAATGGCTGCTAGTCCCAGAATTCTAAGTTTAAGCGCAGCTCGAAGATCGTGTTCCGCCAGAGAGAGCTGACGCTGTTCTTGTGCTTTGTCCAGCCGCAGGACCACCTCAAGTGCTATATGCATCTGTGCCTTATAGTCCCCAATATGCGATTTGCTCCAAGTTCTGAGAGCCCACATGGTGTTTTGTAACTTGGCTAACAGCTTTCGGATTGGGTCTGCCTCATGCACCGGATGGGACCATGCTTCCTGAACTACCTCATTGTACCCAGTCATCATTGGCCAGAAATTTTGAAAGGTGAACCTTCTCGGTGGCCTAACTCTCTCCTCGCCGGAGACTAGCAAAGGGCTATGGTCGAAATCGACGAAGATAGCGAACGCAGATGCGCATCTGAGAAGCAATCGCCCCATCAAGAATTGCGTAAAGCTTTGTCAATCCTCTCCAAAGTAGGATTTCGCTGACCATTCGACCAAGTGAACCTGCGATTCTGAAGGTGGATCTCTTTCAGCTCACAGTGGTTGATCGCTACTCAAAACTTTCTCATTAGACTAAGATTCAAATTGATTGTTCTTATCCGGCTCTCTGAGATGAGATTAAAATCCCCAATAAGTAACCACGGTCCACCACCGTGCCATGTATATGCTTAATCTCATCAATAAAAGCTTGTTTATCTTTGGCTCTCATGCGGGCCATATACAACCTGATTAGTGTCAAAGGTCGAGCCCGTCCCAAATGGATTAACCCTCAATGTGACAGATCTACTAAGTGTGCATGTGTTGTCTATATGTATTAGCGACATATCCCAACAAACCATTATTCCTCCTCTGGTTTCATTCGCGGTTTGTAAACCATGCCCTGTAACCTACCACATGTAATCTCATTTGCAAGATTGGGGGTAACCGCTGCAAGCTTAGTTTCTTGAAGACAAAGAATAGAGCAAGCGGTGTCCGACACCAATTCACTTGACGATCTGACGGGTCGCAAAAGATTGAGCCCCTTACATTCCAACTCAAGATTTTGCAATTCATCAGTAAATTACTAGAAAACAGCACAATATAGCCAGAGCATGCAACATATTTATTTCCTCAAGCCATACCCATACAAAGCACACCTGTAACCTACAAAAGTTGAGTACATCCCTGTCGAACCATCCTTGAGACATTGAAGCTAGCTGCAAGCAACAAACAGGGGCTAGGCATTGCAGACAAGCGGGGGCAGATAAGCTGCCAGTTTACCATCGACTAGAACAAGGTCCCTGGGTGCTAACAACATGAGGAAACACATTACACATGCTCTAGGTCTTCTTGAACAGACGTCAACAATCAAGCTGCAACCTCTGGACCGACCAACAACGATAGGTCCTCTCGATAAGACCCATAGTGGAAGGTTTACACTGCTTTGCCCTCAACACCGCAAGTACCTTGATTGCTTGGATGACTTGAGGGTCGGGCGAAGTCAAGATGTGACTGAGTTCTTCCTTAGCATGCTCGGTCCTTGGGAGTTCGAGAGAGCTTTGCGGCTTCTTTTTGCAAAGCAGATGGTGGCTCTTCGCTCCCCCAACCGCTGGGCTTACCCTTGACCGCCACAAGAAGCAGCAGTTGCTTGCGCGAAATGATGGAGCCTTAGTAGGTCGATGGTGACCGTCTTGGGAGTGCCACATACAGAGGAAGGGCGAAGGCAAGCAAGGCTTGTAGGCAGCTCCTCCACCCTGCTTATTTCCTCCTCAACCTCCAGGGGGCCAACCTGCTGCACCTCAGCACTCCCCTGAGGTTCAACTTGTTGCAGTTTGGTCGGAGACACCACCAAGCCTGGGACCCCATTCTCCTGAAGTAGGTCCAGTTCGAGCGAGCTGGGCATAGATGATGGTGGTGTGGCAGAGGCGGCCTTCACCTGACCAGCAAGTGCTGCCTCCAGGAGCATGGGATCCTCCCGCGGGGGCGGCACCTCCCGGAGAGATGGAAGCAGCTCTCGCTCGCCCTGCAGCAAAGAAAAGCAGACAGTAGCAGGAATCCCATCAAGGTCAGGTTCACGACGAGACAGGGAGCCCCGGAGCGGAGCTTTGCAAGCCTCCCTGACCACCTGCTATTTGGGGCGCAGATGCAGCCTCCGAGTTGGAGACCTGGTGCGCTCCCGGCCGCCAAGGTCGACAGTAGGCCCTATGCTCGCACACATAATATCTGGTCGTGTCGTAGTCAAGTATAACAAGCTTCCAGCTAAACTTCTGTAAACTGTCGAACCTGCTCTATTTGCTCCATCTTCTATTTTCTGTTTCTCGTTTGGCATCAAAGGGGTCGTAACTGATTTGTAGTCATGCATTTTAAATTTCATCAAAATATTTTCTGCGTATTTTTTTCTGAGATATGAAAATGTCATTATCATTTTGGCATATTTCTATACCTAGAAAATAATGTAGCAAGCCGAGATCACTCACTTCATATGTCTCCATCATATCCTTTTTGAATTCTTGTATCATCTTTTCACAATTACCTATATATATCAAGTCATCAACATATAACGAGATAACTAATATATCCATACCTCTTTTCTTGATATATAAGGTAGGCTCGCTCTTGCTTCTCTCAAATTCTTTCTGCATGAAGTACTTGTTGATTTGACTGTACCACGCTCTCGGTGAGCTTGAACACCTTGTTTTCTCCCCCTTCAACTAAAAATCCTTCTGGCTGCTCGACATAAATCTCTTCTTCGAGATAGCCATTTAAAAATGCCGATTTAACATCAAGTTGATATAACTTCTACTTCTTTTGAGCTACTAGAGCAATAACTGTTCGTATTGTCTCTAGCCTTGCAACTGGAGCATATGTCTCATAGTAGTCAACACCAGGCTTTTGTTTAAAGCCTTTTACCACATGTCTTGTTTTATATTTTTGAATTGAGCCATCTGGATTTAACTTTGACTTATAAACCCATTTGACTCTAATAACTTCTTGATTCTTGGGTCGATCAACTATCTCCCAAGTGTTGTTCTTCTCAATCATATGAATCTCATCTTCCATGGCGTTTACCCAATTTTGGTGCTTTTCTGCTTCTTTGAAGCTTTGTGGTTCAACAACAGAGTAATCACATGACTCATATATTTCTCTGCCAGACTCCTTACTCGTCGTGGAGCTGATTCCGGCGTACTCAACTGCTCACTAGCACTCAGGCTTGAGCTAGAACTCGAGTTTGAACTCGAACTTGAGTCATCTTGACTTGGAGCATCACCTTGCTCCTGTTGCTCAACCGAAACTTGCGGTTGGCCTAGTGAGATAACCGTTGTTGGTATTATCTGATTCTTTTGAATCTTAGCTGCTTCCCGATCCTAGGAAGCCTTCTCATCAAAGATCATATCTCTATTGATTATGATCTTCTTCTTTTCCAAGTGATAAAGCCGATATCCTTTAGTGCCATCAGCATAGCTGACAAATATACAACGGACAATCTTATCATCAAATTTAACTCGCCTTTGAGATGGTACTTGGGCATAACAAATAGAACCAAATACCTTCATATGACTAATTACTGGCTTCTGACCATACCATGCTTCAAATGGTGTGCGATTTAGAACTGCCTTTGTTGGGCTTCTATTCAAAATATAAACTGTTGTATTCACAACTTCTGCCCAAAATGATTTAGGCATACCTTTCTCTTTTAACATAGAATTTTCCATATCATTAATTGTCCGATTCTTTCTTTCAGCAACACCATTTTGTTGAGGACTGTAGGCTACTGTCAATTGCCTTCTAATACCAATATTATCACAATATTTCTCGAATTCTTTTGAGATATACTCACCACCTTGACCACTGCGAAGTACTTTAATTTTTCAATTGCTTTGATTTTCCACTATAGCCTTGAATTTCTTAAACACTTCTAGTGCTTCTAACTTTTCTCTTAGAAAATAAACCCATGTCATCCTTGTATAATCATCAATAAAAGTGATAAAATATCAATTCTTGCCTTGACATAGTTGGTATTTTTCCGACAATATCACTGCACTAACTCCAAAGGTGCACGCTGCTCATAAACTCCTTCATGTGGAAAAAGATGCCCTAATTTGTTTGCCAAAAATACAACCTTCACATAGATCAGATTTTAAATTAATGAATGATAAACCTTGTACCATACCTTTGGTTCTAAGCAGTTTCAAGGCTTTGTAGTTGAGATTGCCAAACCTCTTATGCCATAATTCAGAGTTATCACCAACCTCACTTCGTAAAGCCAATTGAGTAGGATAACTCATTTTTAAAGAAAAATTCCTATTTTTCTCCATATTTCGCCTTTGCTATAAGGCGGTTCCCTTTCTTGCAATCTAGGATCCTGCAAGAGAAATCTTCAAAGTGAACAGCGTACCCATGTTCTAGCAATTGCCCAACACCTAGCAAATTCTGCTTTAAATCGAGTACCAATAAAACTTCTCGAATAAATTTTTGACCATCTTCCATTTGGACAGCTATACAGCCCTTACCTTCAGATTGGGCTAAAGAACCATTTCCCATGCGAATCTTTGCCTGATATGATGGGTCAATATCTTGAAATATATCCCGATTGGAAGACATACGGTTTGTACAACCACTGTTCATAATCCAAGTATCCTCTTTTTCATCTTGGACAATTTGGCAAGAATAAACTGCCCCTTCTGAGTTTTCCTCTTCTTCTGAAAAATTTGCCCGATTGTTCTCTCGGGTTCTACAATATTTGGCAATGTGTCCTTGCCTTTTGCATTTATTGCAAGTCATCTTCTTCCAGCACCTATCTGTAGTGTGACTGGACTTTTTTTACAAATATCACACCAAAATTTAGAACTAGTCGTACATTTTTCTCTTTTATCTTCGGTTGGCTTCTTCTGCATATCTTTATTTGGATCACCTCTTCTTTGATAATTTCCACCATTTCTTGAATTGTAGGATTTGAAACTCAGCTTTGAGCGGAAGGCGCTTTCAACTGAACTCCCTGCTCGCTGTAGCTTCCTTTCTTCATGAGATTCTAATGAACTCATTAGTTGTTGCACAGTGAGGGTCGCCAAATCCTTCGACTCCTCAACTGCAGCAACAATATACTCAAACTTTTCTGGTAAACTAATCAAAATTTTCTCAACAATCCTTTGATCAGTAATCTCTTCACCGTAGGTGCGCATCTGATTCATCACTTGGATAACCCTCGAGAAGTAATCATTTATCTTCTCAGACTCCTTCATCTGCAGATTTTGAAACTTCCTTCGCAAAGTTTGTAGCTTTACGGCTAAAACTTTTGCGGAACCTTGAAACTCCTCCTTTAGCATGTCCCAAGCTTCCTTTGACTTCTTGGCGCCAATAATCCGCAGAAACAAACTTTTCGCAACACCTTGTTGAACCAGAAACAAGATCTTGGCGTCCGTCATCTAGTTCTCAGCCAGAGTTTTCTTCTGCTCTGGTGAAAGAACATCTTCAGCAGTATACTCTTTGTAGCCATTCTCCACAATATCCCACAATCCTTGCGACAGTAGCAGCGTCCGCATCTTGATGTTCCACATATCGTAATTCTCTCATGAGAATACGGGAATCATCGACTGCGCCATTCCGACACCCGAACTCGAAGCCATAATCTCGGCTCCGACAAATAACACGAACACGCCAAGGCTACTCCGCTTCACGCCTTCGAACACAGGGCTCGATACAGTTGTTGGAGAATTTAGCTCAAGAAGCAATGAGACAGAGGAATAAGAAACAGAGGAGTGTAATTTTCAAACTCTCATATATTTCATTAATCTCATATCTCACATAAGAATTGCCTTACAAAAGATGAGTACATGTCCTTTTATAGGACTTTCAAACCGACATCACTAACGGACTCTCTAAAACCGACTCATGCAAACTAATATTGTCTATTGTTTACAACTCATCTTTAGCTAAGTGCTAGTTGTGTGCACTGGCTCTTCGCCGACTTGACTCCTTGGCTTATACGGTAGCAGCAGCTAGATGCTTCACCAAGAGTCATTGCCGACATGCATCACTAGATGCTTCTCCAAGCATGCCGGCCACTTCTGCGGATTTGGGTACCGCTCGTAGACCAAGAACCACGGACGGTGTTCTCGTGCGAGATCTGCGATCGCTATCCTATTGGCAAAATTTATGTCCTGTTGATTCCACGACGGTGGTGGCTTTCGATGTGGACGACGAGACAGCTATCCCCATTGCGCTGCCTTCAGGCTCCCTCCAGCACTCGAATCTGATGGAGATATGGGGCAGCTTGTGCATGTGTCGCCATGTGGCACAGCGAGCCAAGTACGAAGACCGTGGTCTGGGCGCTCACGGCGGATCACCGGGGGGAGCGACGGTGTACGCTCATCGACGTCTATCCTCTGCTCAGCGCGTGGGACTGCGACGGTGCTCTGTTCGCATTGCTTTGCAGGCACAGCGTCCGCTTACACGAATACGACCTCCACCAGGAGACGGCAGCAAGAGCATCTCTGAATAAACTGCGCTATTGTAGGTTCTGCCGGGGTTACCAACCGACGCTCATATCTCCGGCGAGCGTTTTCCAAGATGGCCCGTGCTCCGGCGGGCGACGGCGGACGCGCTGCATGTGCCATTCCCGGTCTGGCCCATGTAGGCATCCTGGGAATGCTGCCGCAACAACACAGGCACCACACCAAGAACTGGTGCGGTTGGTGGGGGTGATACAGAAGCTGCCGGCAGAGTTCACGATCTCTGCCCGGTAACCGGCGGTCACCGGAAATCTCACCCCCTCCACCACATGCATGCCGTGAATTCATGGGGGGTACAGCTGTACCTTTAAATTTTTTGGGAAAATACATGTTATATATAGTGTATATATACATGTAATAAATTTTGATACGGTCAATGATATTTTGTGATTATATGTTAGTGTTAGATTGTATGTCAGTATGTAAAATTGTATAGAATATGTATTATGTAGAAGAATAGTTAGTAGTGAGTTAGTCACGAGAAAGTAGAATTATGTGTTACTTAAGTTCACACCCTCATAGTGAAAATCCTTGCTTTGACACTAGGAAGTCTGTCTTCTCAAAACCATTTGTAGCATTAAGCGGATCGCCATCAGGGGCGTGTAAAGTTTTAGTTGTTCTAACACCGATGGTGTTAATTGGGCCGTCATTGGTACTGAGGGCACTAGCCTTGGGCAGATATGGTGTCATGACCCCTGTTGTATTGGCGTGGAAGAAAGACTCAGGTGAGAGAAGGATTGGGCAACGGAAGCGTCATCCTAATGCTCGTTATGTTTCCAGTGAATGGGCTGTGTGATGGGCCGGCTGAAGCAAGCGTCGTTGGAGTCTAGGACTTTTTGTCGGTTTATAAATAGTGCGTCGACCCCATTGTAGCGGGTGTGAAATGTAAAGACAGAATATCTGCTCTTCCTTTCTGTTCTATCCCCCTCCTTTTCTTTCCAGAACTGAATCCTCCCTCCTTCCCCAATACTCTCATACAAATACTTGTTGATAATACCAGCTGCGATTTGGGTACATAACAAATTGGTATTAGAGCACCGATCCTTGCACCCGGTTCAGTCTGGAGGAACCACGGTATCGGACCCGAGCCCAGGAGAAATCACAGGCTATGGAGCAAGAGATGGCATCTCTTACCAGGGCGATCCAAACACTGGTTGAGTCGATGGCGGAGATCAAGCCGGTGGTGCTAGAACTAAAAGATTGGAAACCGACGGTGGCTTCGTCAATAGAAGCACTGCGTGGTGAGGTTGGGGTTCTGCGGAATCAAGTGCAGCAGATGACCCGGGAGGCGGTGCCAGCATCACAAGCAGTAGAAAGGCCTCCCTTGTTACCGATTCCGGCACATCTGAAACCCCTAGAACCAAAGGAAGAGGATGAACTCGGCCCACGGGTAAGCGGCGTCAGTCCAACGACCCAAAAATGGGGAAAGGCAGGGGGAGATCCCGTCCCGGAATCATCATCGGGCAATGGTATGTTTGGTGCATATCCCTTACCTGCACCTCCCTTGGATGCGAGAACCCATCAATATCATTCAGCCGTGCCGAAATTGGATTTCCCCAAATTCGATGGAGAAAATCCAAAGGCATGGAAACTAAAATGTGAAGTGTATTTTCGGGTTTGTGGGACTCGACCAGATTTGTGGATCAGCATAGCAACAATGCATTTCGGAGGTAGCGCTGTGTTGTGGCTGCATTCCACTCAAGCCCATGTTGTGTGCACCAGATGGGAAGAGTTTACACATGCTGTCTGTTTGCGTTTTGGCCGAGAAGAGTTTCAGCAGCAACTCCGTCAATTCAACTGTCTCAAGCAAAGTGGAACGGTCATGGAATTCGCGGAGAAGTTCAATGAAGCGATGCAGAATTTGATTGCTCATCATACTTGGGACCCTATGTTCTTTGTTACTCAGTTCACAGATGGACTAAGGAATGAAATCAGATCAGCGGTGATTCTTCACCAACCGAAGAACCTGGATATGGCAGTTTCTCTAGCCTGCCTACAGGAGGAGGTACTGGAAACCACCCGACGAGAGGCACGCCGACCCGAATTTGTGCCAGGAGGAAAACCGATTCCACGTACTGCATTACCCTTACCTGTTCCCCCTGGACGACCCTCGGGCAACAGCGGTTACCGAGCGGATGATAGGAGAGGAGTAGATGGTGCACGAGCAAATGAACCGGATGACCGGATTTCAGCTCTCAGGGCTTACCGGCGAGCTAAGGGGTTGTGTCACACTTGTGGGGAGAAATGGAGCCATGAACATCGCTGCGGACCTACCATACAACTTCACGTGGTTCAAGAGATGTGGGATTTGTGCCATGAAGCTATCCCGGAAACAGCACTTTCAGAAGGGGAGGCTTCGACAGGAGAAGAAGTTTTGGCTATTTCAGCAGCAGCAGTGAAAGGGGCTGACCTGGTGAAAACAGTGAGACTTAAAGGGGAGGTCCAAGGAATTGGGGCACTCATCCTGATTGACTCTGGTAGTACCCATAGTTTTGTGGGTGAAGCTCTAGCCAAAAGGCTGAAAGGAGGACAGAAATCTCTGAGAGCCATCCAAGTGAAAATTGCAGATGGTGGTATTTTGACTAGTAATGAGGTGTTTCCTGAGTGCAAGTGGCAAGTGCAAGGAGTGAAATTCAGCACTGAACTGAAGGTCTTGGCACTTGGTGGGTATGATCTCATTGTGGGAATGGACTGGTTGGAGCAAAATAGTCCAATGACCGTGCATTGGCGCAAGAAGACCCTTACCTTTTTATACCAGGGCAAGTGGGTGGTCCTAAGGGGGTTAAAAGAGGGACCTCCTAAAGGAGGGTTGAGTATAGTGGCAGCAGATCAATTAATTCCTGAGGACCGAGTCTACTTATGCTCAGTCCAAACTGAACCAAGTCCGGTGTCCGATACTATTCAACATCTTTTGTCAAATTTTGCCGATGTTTTTGAGGAACCTCAAGGTCTGCCGCCGAGACGGGAGTTTGACCATACTATTCCTTTACAGCCCGGAGCCCAACCGATTAACATCCGGCCATACCGATATAGGCCAGCCCAGAAGGACGAGATTGAAAAGCAAGTGGAGGAAATGCTTAAGCAAGGTGTGATTCGGCACAGCTCCAGCCCTTTCTCCTCACCTGTTCTGCTAGTTCCAAAAAAAGATGGGACTTGGAGATTTTGTATTGACTACCGACACCTTAATGCCATCACGGTGAAGAACCGTTATCCCATGCCAATCATTGAGGAACTATTGGATGAGTTAGCCGGCTCGCAGTGGTTTTTGAGTTTGGATTTGCGGGCGGGATACCATCAAATCCGAATGAGGCCGGAAGATGAATACAAGACCGCCTTCAAAACGCATCAAGGGCACTATGAATTTAGAGTGATGCCTTATGGCTTAACCAATGCTCCAGCTACATTTCAGGGATTGATGAATGTCATTTTGGGTCCATATTTGCGCCGAGGAGTATTAGTCTTCATCGATGACATATTGGTATACAGTCATACCCTGGAAGCTCATGTTACTAGACTGCAACAAGTGCTGGAAACACTGAGACGACATGGGCTAAAGATCAAGCAATCCAAGTGTGCGTTTGCTCAAAGACAATTGCGTTACCTAGGCCATATTGTCAGTCAAGAGGGAGTGGCCACAGATCCCAAAAACATCTCGGCTGTTCAGGAGTGGCCTACACCGACTAATGTCAAGCAGGTGCGCGGATTCTTAGGCTTGTCAGGCTATTATAGGAAGTTTGTCCGCAACTTCGGATTGATAAGCCGCCCGCTCACTGAGTTGCTCCGGAAGAATGCTGTGTTTGTTTGGACGTTGGACAAGGAGGCTGCCTTCCAAGCTCTAAAAAAGGCTTTGATGACAGCGCCAGTGCTGGTCTTGCCCGACTTCTCTCAGGAGTTCGTGGTGGAAACGGATGCGTCGGACAAAGGTGTGGGAGCGGTGCTAATGCAAAACCAACACCCAGTGGCTTATCTTAGTAGGGCATTGGGGCCACGAGCACAAGGATTGTCGACGTACGAGAAGGAGGGGTTGGCAATTCTGCTGGCTGTGGAGCACTGGCGCACATACTTGCAAACGAGGGAATTTGTGATTCGGACAGACCAGTGTAGTCTTGTGCATTTGGGAGATCAGCAACTGAACACTCCGTGGCAACAGAAGGTTATGACTAAGTTGCTTGGCTTACAGTACAAAATTGTGTACAAGCCCGGCCTCACTAATCGAGCTGCGGATGCATTATCGCGGAGGGAACCAGGACCAAATGGGGAGGTCATCGTGATATCCACGGTCGTACCTGATTGGATGGAGTCAATCACACAAGGGTATCTGCAGGATCCACAAGCTAGCAAATTGCTCAAGGATTTAACTGTTTCGGGAAATGGCACGGGCAAATTCCAATTAAAGGACGGCATACTCAAGTTGGGCGATAGAGTATGGGTGCGAAACAATGTGACTGCCCAACGCAATATTTTGAGCTCGTTACATTCCAGTGCGATTGGTGGGCATTCTGGTTTCCAGGTCACCTATCACAGGATTCGGAAGCTTTTTGCATGGCCGGGAATCAAACGCAGCGTCCGCGAGTTTGTCGAACAATGCTCTGTGTGTAAGCAAGCTAAGGTGGAGCATGTGAGATACCCAGGTCTGCTCCAACCATTGCCGGTCCCAGATCATGCTTGGCAAGTTATCTCTATGGATTTTATCGAAGGATTGCCGCGGTCTACAGGCTTCAACTGTATTATGGTGATTGTTGACAAATTCTCTAAGTATGCACATTTCTTAGGGCTGGCACATCCTTTCACCGCCTTTCAGGTAGCCCAATTGTTCATGCAACAAGTGTTCAAACTTCATGGGTTGCCACAATCCATTATTTCAGACAGGGACCGAGTGTTCACTAGCTCTTTGTGGAAAGAATTATTTCGGGCAGTTCAAACCCAGCTGCGCATGAGCACGGCGTATCATCCGCAGATGGATGGGCAAACGGAACGGGTTAACCAGTGTGTGGAAGCATATTTGAGGTGTTTTGTTCATGCATGCCCTACCAAATGGTTCCATTGGTTAGCCTTATCAAAATATTGGTACAACACATCATTACATTCGACCTTGGGAAAATCCCCTTTTGAGGTTCTGTATGGGTACACTCCAAGGCATTTCGGCATTCGTGATACTGCAGTGTGTCACAATCCAGAACTGTCAGAATGGCTGAAGGAGCGCAAGTTGATGACCGAACTTTTGAAACAGCACCTCAACAGGGCAAACCAATACATGAAAACACAAGCCGACAAGAAGAGGTCAGACCAAACATTTCAGGAAGATGATTGGGTGTATTTAAAACTCCAGCCATATGTTCAGAGTTCCATCGCAGGGCGAGCTAATCACAAATTGGCTTTTCGTTACTTTGGCCCTTTTCAAGTGGAGAAGAGAATTGGACCTGTAGCGTACAAGCTCAAGCTACCTGCTACATCGGCAATTCACCCTGTGATTCACGTTTCACAACTCCGGAAGGCTATCCCACCATCGAGCATGGTCCAACCTGAACTTCCCAGTGATACTGATGATCTTCGTGTTCCAGTTCGGATACTACGCCAGCGTCTCAGAGACAAGGGGACAACTTCAACCACCCAGGTACAAGTACAGTGGTCAGGAACCCCTACTTCGACCCCAACTTGGGAGGACATGGATGATCTGCGACTCTGTTTTCCGCAGGCGCCAGCTTGGGGACAAGCTGTTGCTAAAGGGGGGGGGGAAATGTCATGACCCCTGTTGTATCGGCGTGGAAGAAAGACTCAGGCGAGAGAAGGATTGGGCAACGGAAGCGTCATCCTAATGCTCGTTATGTTTCCAGTGAATGGGCTGTGTGATGGGCCAGCTGAAGCAAGCGTCGTTGGAGTCCAGGACTTTTTGTCGGTTTATAAATAGTGTGTCGACCCCATTGTAGCGGGTGTGAAATGTAAAGACAGAATATTTGCTCTTCCTTTCTGTTCTATCCCCCTCCTTTTCTTTCCAGAACTGAATCCTCCCTCCTTCCCCAATACTCTCATACAAATACTTGTTGATAATACCAGCTGCGATTTGGGTACATAACATATGGGCCCGACAAGAACTGTTCGTCAGTGATCTAAATTCCATTAGGAAGGACTGAGATGGCTAGATGGGTCGTGTCTCCCAGGGCGGCCCCAAGTATGGGATTATTGGTCAGGCCTAGGCTCGGCTCGGCACGGCTCACACTATAGCTGGACTGGGTTGGCACAGCCCAAGACTTGTGTCGTGCTTGGGTCCGCACCCCAGCCCAGCATGCTGGCCCGACACGGCACGATGCTACCGGCGACCCAGGAGGAGGAGGCCGAGCGGGGCACAGCCGGCGCAGAGGAGGCTGGGCACAGCGGAGTGCAACCGGCGTGGAGGAGGATGGGCACGAAGGTGGTGGCGGCCGAGTCGACGCGACCCATCTACAGTTCTCGGGTCAGCACGGTATGGCCTGAGAGGCCAGTATACCGTGCCTGGGTCCACGCCTTGGCCCACTGGTTGGCATGTCACGATCTGATTAATGACCGGACCTAATTGTGCCCGGGACGGCATGGGCCCTTGCTGGGCGGCCTATTTGGCTATCTCTGGGAAGGACCGCTTGCGGGAGCGGAAGGTCAGCTGGTACATATTAGATTGGATTTGTTTATTATTCCAGAAGTTAATGTAACATCTTCTGATTATAATTCTCCTTGTATAGTTGATATTTCCCTTTGTGCGTACATGGCCCTTTTTTTTCTTCCAATTTTGGTTTTTTCAACTTTTATTTGTGTCCCTCGTGTGGTTGATTCTTTTATTTGTTTTCTGTGTATATTATAATGGGAAACATCCCCTATACATCATATGCGTTTCGTGGGACGAAACCCTAGCAGCCAGGAGCATCTAGTTTACATCGCCCGCAAGCACCGTTTCGTATGGACCGTCCCAACGTGCTGCACGTGGCGCAACGGTACCCCACAGTCCCACACAGGCTTTGTCCCCTTTAAGGTATGTATAATGGTATAGACAGCTGCTATCTATAATAATTGTATATGTCACCTGTAGACAGCACTAAAGACAGCTCATATAATGGTACAGACGGCTGCTATCTTTTTAGTTGTCTTTATAGAACACACAATCTTTTAATGCTTTTCTTGTTTCTTATGCTAGTCGGTTACAGGATTAGAGCATGTACAATGAGCTTATGTCAGTCGTCTATAGTCATTGCCACGTTGAATTTTGCTGACATGGATGAAAGAGAATGAAGAGAGAGAGAGAAGCTATCTACAATTCTGTAGTCGATTATAGCACAAGAAACAAGAAAAATATTAAAGATTGTGTGTTCTATAAAGACAGCTAAAAAGACAACAATCGTCTGTACCATTGTATGAGTTATATTTAGTGCTGTCTATAGGTGACATGAAGAGTTGTTATAGACGGCAGCTGTCTATACCATTATACATATCCTTATAGACAGTATCTTTTTCTCTCTTCATTCTTTTTCATCCACGTCAGCAAAAATCCTACGTGACAATAACTATAGATGGTTGATATAAGCCTATTGCACATGCTCTTAGTCCTTTATCATAATCCCCTAGCTATCTCTTTCTTTCTCTGTATGGTCCATGGCTTCGAGCATGTAGACACTTTCGTTCTTCCAATTTGCTCTCCATTGGGCGATCCCCTTGTCGCTGCCACTACGCATCCCTCTCCACTATCACTGCAGCACATCCCATTCACGCCATCACCACCGTCGCCTGGAAGGGGAATTTTCTTGAAACCGAGTTGAATTTTTTCAGAACCGGGTTCAATATGAGTTGAATTCCTTTCAGAACCGGATTGGATTTTTTTGGAATCGAGTTGAATTTTTTCAGACCGAGTTCTGCGATGAGTTCTCTCCAGGATTTTCTTTACCCGTGATGGGTTGTGCTTGACTGTGGCGGCGGTGTCTATGCCGAAGATCTGACACCGATCCAAGTTGTAGATGCATGATATTCCAAAACTAACTTACGAGGAATGCGTCCTATTCTACGTAAACATATCCTCTTTGTACTGTCCACGATTTTTTTTCTTGCATTATGCTACAGTACCATTAATTATACATCATGTCCGCCGTCCATTGGGAAAAGAAACAGCAACGGCTCAGATGCACGCATGTCGCTCGCTGCTATAGAGAGTTTTTTTAAAAAAATAATAATATAGTTCTGAATCGAAATAGTAAAAATAGTCTTCATGAGCTTTCGGGTACCTGCTGCTCGGTGGACGTACGATAGACCGGCTCCCGCCGAATGAGAGCCTACGATAGACCCCTGCCGTGGGCTAATTTTGCTATTTCATTGCGCAATAATACTATTTTAGCCAAAAACTCCTACAGGGACTAGGGAGACTTATACTGCAGTGGCCAAATGCATCTTGATGATCCAGTTGTAAGAGTTCCGTGAGTTCTCTGCAGTAATCCTTCCTAATTAAGTTTGTGATGAAATGTACTCACCTTGCAAGGCGGTTTAGTATGTATACTATCCAGTTGCTGATGCAAGAAGAAAATGAAATGACAACTCACGGTCAACATCAGTTGCCGCAGAATTTTTTTTATTAATTAGCATTGTTTAAATTTTATTTTAAAGTTAACCTCTACGAATTTTATTTTCAATTCTAACATCTTTGGTCACACCATCATCCATAGCGTAACAAAACAACACTGTCACGTCAGCCTGTACTAGACAAGCTCGTGGTGTGATAATGTTGTTTGGTCACGCCACCACCAGTGGCGTGACAAAAAGTGCTATTTTAGCGGGATTATCTTATGACGTGACAATGTTGTTTTGTCACGTCGCGGATGATGGTGTGACCAAAGAGGTTAGAATTGGAAATAAAGTTCGCGAGATTAACTTTAAAATAAAATTTAAAAAATAATTAATAATAATAATAATAATAATTTCGTTGCCGCGTCCCTATAGCGGTATAGGCATGCATTTCTACGCGATAGACACGGTTTCTTTTTCCATTGGACGGCCGACGCGATGTATAGTCATGATAACTAATTAAATAGACACGGTTGGTACGTACGTACATAAATGATGGCAGCTCTACTTAATTAGTCTATTTTCTTTTTCTTTTTTTGCGAGGATTCTACTTTTCTTGATAATAGACATTGATATGACTTAACCACAAATCAGTTAGGTCAACTAAAACCAATACTACTAGAAGATCACCCGCGCCCTTCGGCACGAGCACAGATATGCTGTTTCGTCGGAGGCGTGGATAGGGTCGTGCGGTTACGAGGCCCACTGGACGCACGACGCGCCGTTTTGCCAAGACATGGACAGGCCCGCGAGGCCACGAGGCCTATCGGACACGCTGCCCTAGCAAAGCGGCGAAAGAAAGGCAAGCGGGCGACCGACGGATGCTCGCGCTGCGTCAGTGGGCGACGCTCTTCTGCGCAAGCAACGGCCGTTCCCACCAAGCGCACCGGCGCAGATCGGGCGGGCGCGAGCCAAGCTTCGCACGATCGGACGATGGCCGATTTGCGGGCGACATGGACATGACGGCTGGGGCATTTTCCAAATTCCACCAGGAATTAATAGTGGTAATACCAACTATGCTACAAGCCTGCAACTAGAAGCCAACCTATTCACACACTTATTTCTTAACCCATTTGTCACATACATTGAGAGGGCCAAATGGGCCGAGCCGCTTGGGCCGACTTGAAGCACGGGACTATTGGTCTGGCCAGGACACGGCACGGCCTACACTATAGTTGGGCCTAGTCGACACGGCACAACCGGGAGTGTCGTGATTGGTCAAGACCCTAGCCCGGTAATGGCTTCGCCTAGCCCAAAGACGCGATCTGCGTGCCGTATTGCCGCCGCACCGGCACGCACGAGTGTCGTGATTGTCAAGACCTCACCCAATGGGTTGGGTTCGCTTCGCCCGCAAGACGCGACAAAGCCATGCTTGGCATCAAGACGGCACGCAACCAACCGGCCCGGCAACAAAGGTGGCATGGCAGTGGCTGGTTGCGACGGAGGACGAGGCGCGGCTGGGTGCAAAGGAGAAGGAGAAGGCGTGGCTGCGACCAGTCGCGGCCGAGGTGGAGGTGCAGCCGAGCGCGAAGAGAAGGAGGAGGTGCGGCAGCATTGGGCGCGGAGGAGGAGGAGGCCAAATGCGGCGCCGGGCGCGAAGGAGGAGACCGGACGTGGAGACAGAGGCCACGCCCGTACCGGGCGTGGAGAAGAAGGCCGGGGCCGCCAGGCGCGGAGACGGAGGAGGAGGCTGCAGCAGCGACGACCGGGAGCGGCGGATGTGACCAGGCGCAAATGAACCGAAGAAGCGACTGTGCATCGATGGCTTAGTGCTTGTCAGGCCGTGACGTGCCATACCGTGCCTAATCATGCCAAGTGGCCCGTCTGACCATGATTGCACTACATTATACACCACACTCTTGCATTTTTTTAGACTATGATCCTAAAATATTCCCCCTTTAACGATGGCTACATATTTAGACTCTAGTTGGATTACTTTGCTTCTAGATTAAGTAAATTTTAAAATTGCTTTCCATACATTGAACACTCAACAGCCTTGTCTATTTTTTCCACGGAAAAATTCGCCAGTCTGCTCGTTTTTCTTACTCAGCATTGTTTCTCCCATAGACAGGCCACACCGACAAGACAACACCAACAACAAACAGACATGCGTCGAAAGCCAACAAACCAAACACCAACGGACAGCTGCACAAGGACCATCATCAGTAGCACTTGTTGCCACAAATTTCTCTATGTTTGGTCTAAGACCGATTGCTTTGTCCTTTTTTCTGTTGATCTTTCGTTTCGGTACCCCTCCAGGTGCTCAATATTCCAGAAGTATTGACCATGTACGTGGTTAGAACAACTTTTTCTATATGGTAGACACGATTTAAATGCGTGATGCTATTATTTTGACACGATAGACGTAATAATTGTAAGTGAAATTCCTTTATTGATATATATATATATATATATATATATATATATATATATATATATATATATATGTGTAGTCTTATTTGGATATAAAGGTGATAATCATAAAGGCATGCATGTGATTAATGACAAATCCAATTCATTGGATAAACAAAAGGAAAATCCAAACATGTATGCATTTATAATGATAAATCTATTTGTGATACTAACTATTCTATTTGTCTTATTTCATGATTAGTCTCGTTTGGATATAAAGAACAAATGAGGTATGCATTCGACTTCACAGTTCTTATATTTTGTTGTATTCCTCGGATCCAAAATATAGGTTGAATCACGCCAAAGATTAACCTAAATATGTGCATATGTTCTTATTACATATTCATGTATGCTCACATATAGGGGGAGTTCATTATATATTTTGAGGTTTCATTAGTATTGATCCATATTCTGTTTCCACATATATTTGGGATCTTTACTTTGAAACATATCCTTTGAATATATTTAACTTGCATAGTTAATATATTCATATGAGTATATATGAAACTTGTGTAGTTCATATATCCTTGAACATATTTAACTTGTGTAGTTAATATATTCATGTGTATATATAAGACTTGTGTAGTCTAAATATACTTATATGTGAGTATACCATAACTTGTGTAGTTTATGTGTACTCACATATCCTTGAATATATATAACTTGTGTAGTTAATATATTCTTGTGTGTATATGAGACATGTGTGCTCATATATCCTTTGAGTGTATATAACTTGTGTAGTTATATATATTCATATGAGTATATACAACTTGTGTAGTGCGTATATACTCATACCAATCTATATTCAATTATTTGTTATTGAAGTGGTTATCATCAATTACCAAAGAGGGAAAGATTGTGGTATCTTGTCCCACCATTATGAGTTAATGGTATAATGTGGTAATTAATGATAATCATATTGTGGAACTAACATTTTCCATGAGTTGGGTGAATAGGTTATGTTCCATAGTGATGAAGACTTGGGATGGCAACATGTGTTGATGGTCATCAAGTCAAGAGGAGTTCCATCATATGTTGATGGAAGTCAAGTAAAGGAAATCATCGTGTGTCGATGATGTTCAAGAAGAGAAGATGATCATGAGTTGATCATCAAGTCAAGTGAAGGAATCATCGTGTGTCGATGATGCTCAAGAAGGAGAGATGATCATGTGTTGATCATCAAGTCAAGTGCAGACCCATCATGTGTTGATGGAGGTCTAGTGAAGAATGCATCATGTGTTGATGCATATCAAGATAAGACCCATCATGTGTTGATGGAGGTCAAGTAAAGAATGCATCATGTGTTGATGCATATCAAGAGAAGGTCCATCATGTGTTGATGGAGGCCAAGTGAAGAATGCATCATGTGTTGATGCATATCAAGACTCGGGATGGAGGATGTCATCATGTGTTGATAAGCATCAAGTCAAGGTCCCGAAGTGAAGCTTCATCATGCGTTGACGAAGGTCAAGTGAAGAACTCATCATATGTTGATGAGTATTCAAGTCAAGGACCCGAACTTGAAGTGAGGATGTGCGTCATCAAGCTTCAAGTGGTTGCGCAAGGCAAAGGTATGACTAGCTAGGGCTAAGGATGTGTTCCTAGTCTTTTACCAGTCTCGGTGTTTGGTTGAGAGACCGGATTGCTAGTATAGGTTGCCGTACTACTAAGAGGGGTCTTTGACTAGTAGCCTGAGTTAGTCATGTGTTGATAGCTCATTGTGTTTTCTCTAGCTCACCTTAACATGTTGTCAATATTTGCGAATGTATTTTGCAAATAGTTGTGGCTCATGGATAATCCTTGTAGCATGTGACTTTGGTTTGCGAATGTGTTTTGCAAATGGTGTAAGTCTATGTACCTTATTCCTTGTAATGTGATTCTATAAGTTGTCAAATGTGTTTTACAACTTGTTGAGAATCTCACGTGAATCCTTGTTTGCATCGCGTGTCAATTTGGTGGCAAATGTGTTTTGCTAACTAAGTTGAAGCGGAGTGCAATTTGTGGTATGATTCTAAAAAGTTGGCAAATGTGTTTTGCAACTTGTTGAGAATCTTGCCTTTGAACCATTGTTTGCATTTCATATCATTTGCAAATGTGTTTTGCAAAGTTGAGATTGAAAAGGAAATGCAAGCTGCTGTTTTCTCTGGAAAATCGGTTGTACCGACGTGTATTGGGCGGTTCAACCGGATTTTTGGTGCGGTTTGACCGAAAATCGGTTGTTCCGATTTCCAGTTGGCGGTTCAAGAAAACCAGAACCGATGTCATTTCGACTTGGAGCTCTCTTGAGAATCGGTTGAACCGTATTTGTAAAACGGTTGAACCGTGATGCGGTTGTACCGATTTTTCTATGGCGGTTCATATTTTCCAGAGAGCATGTTGTTTCAGCAGATTTGGAAACCATGCGATCGGTTGTACCGTGCGTCAATGCAATTCAACCAGGCGAAGCGGTTGTACCGAATGTGTGTTGGCGGTTGTACCGAACCAGTGCCCAACGGCTAGTTTTATAACCGTTGGAAGGAGTGCGGTTGTACCGATTCCTAGTTGGCGGTTGAACCGCTCCTGCTGATTTTTCTGCAGACTTTTCCACAACGGCTAGTTTTTGTGTGTGGGCTATAAATACCCACCTTGGCCATGTGTGGGAGGTAGCTAAGCTGTGCTGGGGTTGTGAGACATTCCATTTAGCTAAGAGCAAGTCCTCTACTCTCATTTATGCATGCGTTGCACTTAGTAAGCTTGAGAGGCAAACCCTAAGTGCATGTGTTGCCTTAGGTAATGGATTGTGTATCCACTTGAGGTTAGACACTTGATTAGTTCAAGTGAGAGTTCTAGACTTGTTACTCTTGGTGTTTGCCGACACTTAGACGGCGTGGTGGCGTCGTTGCGCCGATAAGCTTCTCAAAGAAGATTGTGAGAAGACCCGGGCGGTTTATGAGTGGCTTGGTGCTCGCCATCTCCGGAGTGGAGGAAAGAGCAACCCTAGTGGAGAGAGGTATTGGTTCAGTTTAGAACCGGTCCAAGTGGTTGTACTTACCTTGGAGGCGGGTGCTCAATTCGTGGAGCCAGTCCAATTAGTTTGGGCTTGCCTCAACGTGGATTAGGGGAGACCGACAAGTCTCCGATCACCACGGTAAAACATCGCCGTGTCAATTGTGGTTTGTATTCTTGTGATTTACATTGTGCAATTTATATTCCTTGTATTAAATTGCTTATTCATTGTGGATGAATGCTTGCCTAGCTTTGTGCTATTTACATTGCTTGAATTGAATAGCTTACAAGTCTTTGCTTAATTGTTATATTTATCAATAGACTTGTATTGTTGGTGCACTTAGGTGAACCTAGTTGATTTAGGTTTTAATTGTGCAAAACCGTATTTGTATTAGCTTCTGCATTAGAAATCGGTTTTAGCCAAAGAAGTTTTTAAAACGCCTATTCACCCCCCCTTTAGTCGGTCTCCTCGATCTTACATAAGGTCTTTGCTTCCTTAGAAGTATTGGAAGATGTCCTTTATTCCTAGCTAATGCCTTTCGGTAGGTTCTGCACTATACCTTGCTAAATAGGTTCACGGCAAATGCGATGTCCGGTCTAGTACAGTTTGCTAAATACATAAGTGCTCCTATTGCACTTAAGTACGGGAATTCCGGTCTCAGGACTTTCTCCCCCTCTTCTCTAGGTCTGTACGGATCCTTGTCTTGCTGCAAAGATTTTCCGACCATTGGCACTTTCGAAGGGTATGCCTTTCCAAAACTGAACCTTTCTAACACATTTTGAGTATAGGCTGACTAATGCACTAATATCCCTTCAGGGGCATGCTCAAACTGCAAGTCTAGACAATATTTGGTTTGAGCTTGCTTCCTTAATTTCTTCCAAGGGAAAAAGTATGAATTCCTTGTCGTGGTGAGCCAGCAATGACTCCGTCATGTAATCCTCGACGAATTCTACAGTCTCCTTAATGGTTTGCAAGGAGACCAAGTGTGGGTCGAGGAAACCTACGGTGAATTCATTAATTCGGCTTCAGAAATCATGTCTATATATATATATATATCAAGGAGTTATATATAACATTTATCGGTATTACACGAACGTTGACCGTGATTGTACACACTTACAGTGTCCAACATCATATGAATGAGGCGTCGAGGGCATCGAGGTTGAAGAGAAAGAACAAGTCCTTGAAGGTCACTGCGAAGACACAGTCTTGAACCATGTGGTTAAAATGATCCTTCTTTAACTTAACGTTGACACCCGAGCGTTGTTGTCCATCCGTCTTGTTGGCCTGTTCCATGTACCATGTATGCAATCTCATGCAAGAGAATCCTAGGGTATGGTCGGGCTCTACCGTCTCAACCAACAGCTGGCCTAGCACGAATTTCTGGGCCAACGGCAAGAAGGGAATATCAGAACAGGAGTCAACCCTTGATGCCTCGCTTTTTAGAGGTCGACTTTACGAGAGTCGACCGAGCACAAGGTGTAGATGCATCTGATGCACCAGACCCTTGCTGCTTTGGTGCAGGTAGCCCCCATGGACTTGAAACCGTTGTAGGATATTCTCGTGAAGTTAACACCGGAGCAGGTAGCTCCAGGCAGATGTCCCTCTTGGGCTACTGGATGCATGTTCCAATGGCTTGCCCTAGAGTCATGACCTCATCATCTGGGGGAATCTACATCGGGATGACCGCAAATTTGGCATAAACACCGTCCACATTTACTTTTGCGAAACCCGGCATTGGATTTACATCGTGCACCAAAGCCTGGACACCGGATGGATACACCTAGCCCCAAGCAGGATCTAGGGCAACGGAGGCATATCTCACTTGGAGCTTGCACTTTATAGCCACCTACATAACGATACAAAATTAGCTACTCCAACAGGCCTATCAATGGATCGAGCATTCCAGAGATAATAATTATTATTAGGATGTCATCGATAGGAAATTTGTCGTTGCCTTTTGGGGTAGGGTTAGGGTTGGACGTGCAACTACTCGGAAGTTTGGGGGGGGGGCTAGCACTACTATGGAAAAGGTCTTCACAGACGATTCAAAAACATCATCACAGACGGTTTCGTGAGCTGTTTGAGTTTATGGGTCAGTAATGACATGAGGTCATCACATACGGTTATTAACTCATAATCGTTTGTGATAGTTGAATATCACAGACGTTTGTAGATGAAACCGTCTGTGATAACTCATGTATCAGAGATGGTTTATAGATGAAACCATCTGAGACAGCTGATGTATCATACACGATTTGCAGATGAAACCGTCTGTGATATATATTCTTTATAAAGTCTTAAAGGACGCCCGTTTCGTACTCCCGGGAGTACGTACTCCCGAGAGTACATACTCCCACTTCGAATATACCACTTTAAAAAATATATTATACTTCTTTATCATTTTCAATATACTTAAATACCAATTATAAGATACTCCAATACGACTTGATTGAAAGAAATTTATTGGAGCCCTTTATTTTTGCTATATACCCTTTTTCATGTATAAAAGAAGTATATACACAGATTTTGGTATAAAAGTGGATTTTCATGAAATTTTCATGGAACTCACTTTGGAGTATCTTATAATCATTATTGGAGTATGCTCAAATTGATAAAGATGTATCATCATACGACTTAAGTGGTATATGAGACGTGAGAATACATACTCCTGTGAGTACTATACCATTTTCATATATATACATATGTATCTATATATACATACATATGTATCTATATACATACATATGTATATATACATACATACATACATACATATATATATATATATATATATATATATATATATATATATATATATATATATATATATATACATACATATATATATATATATCTATATATATATATATATACATACATACATATATATATATATATATATATATATATACATATATATTTCATAGTCACAGCCACTTTAGAGGGTGTGAGGAGGATGAGACAACGACCACAGGCAACTTCATCGAGCCTACAAGTTCGCCATGTTTAGAAAGTGGCGGATGCGAGGTATCCGATCGAAGTGGCTTCATGTATCGCTAACCAACCATTCCTTGATGTCAAGTCCAATTACCTATCGACTTGACATCCGTAATTGTATGTCCACACGCCTCTTGGTAGCATGATGTCACTTCGAACTAGCAATGCTCGGCGAAGTTGCACGTGGTCGCTGCCTTATCCTCCTCACGCACCCCTCAAAGTGGGTAGGGGACTATGAACACTATATGTGTGTGTGTATATATATATATATATATATATATATATATATATATATATATATATATATGTATGTATGTATGTATGTATGTGTGTGTGTGTCTATATATATATATATATATATGTATGTATGTATGTATATATATGTATATATATGAAGCCAATTTTAAAGGCACAAGCAGCCACTGCTTGGAGACTTTATAGAGAAGAGATCAGGAATGGAATAGTAAGACGTACCTGGGACCAAGGGAGGAGAACTTGACTGGCATGAACACGGTTACACAGACAAAGGTGAAATTAATGGCGAGAGACAGGTGAAGAGATGTTGTTGTAGTTTTTGACTCATTTGGTCTTATTTTGAAATAGAATACACACCAATTAATAAATAATTGATGATCAGAGGCACAAGTTAGGTAAAAATTCCAGAAATTTGTATGTTAATTGTAGCTTTATAAATTAGCCTAACCTTTACAAATCTAAAAAGTTAATTGCAGAATACTATATAGGAACATACCATAAGATTAGTTACATGTACAAAAAATTTGTATATGTACAGACATATGTTTTGCCCCATCCGAACCACATCCCATGCAAGCCAACCAAGCACAAATTAGAACTGGCATCAATAACCCTCAGTATCCATTAGAGAGCATTAACCAAACCCGCCATTTTGCCCCATTGATTTTTGTCAATCTGAACCCACAACATGAACTAAGCAAGATGCATAGAATGCACATACACCAATAGCCCTCAGTTTACATCACAGAGCTAGGGAAGGGAAAGTAATAGAGAGTAGAGAGGAGTAGTTACCTCAGTGTGACACAATACTGGCGGCAACACCTACACCATGCATTAACCCACCTCCATTTCATTTACCATGCTTAATCAATAAATTAACCCGCATCAGTAAATAATCAACTCACATCAGTAAACCAAAACAAGCTCAAGCATAAAACTAAAATAACAGAAAGAGAAAGTGGGGGAATGGGGGATTGAGTCCAGGGAGCAAGAAGCCCCAAACGACCGGGCCTCAAACTATAGCCGGGTCGGAGCCGAGTGCAAGGAGGCACAGAGGTCGGGGAGAAGGTGCGACTCGGGCAGAGTCATCGATGTCGGGGACAGCGGCGTCGAGGTTGGTGGAGAGGTAGCCGGGGGAGGTCGGTGGAGAGGTAGCCGGGGTCGCGCACGAGTGTCTTGCGTAGTGAACCGTGGTGTCACAACCGGCGGCGACAGGAAGAAAGGCGGCGTCGGCGACAGGGTCAGGGAGAAGGCGTGACTCGGGCAGCGCCGTTGATGTTGGGGGCGGCGGCGTCGAGGTCGGGGGCACTCGGGTGGGGAGGGAAACGGGCGAGAGTAATGGCGCTGGGGACTGGGGAGTGACGAGTTAGGGTGCAAACTCTAGCGGACTCCTACTAATAAAGAGATATCACAGACGGTTCTATTATGAAACCGTCAGTGATACTTATCACGGACGATTCCATAATAGAATCGTCCATGATATGTCTCATATCATAGACAGTTTCATATATCACAGACGGTTCCATTATAGAACCGTCTGTGATATGGTTGTTCTCAAGTTCTATGTTTTGAGCATATTATTATCTATACATTTACATGATATGAAGAAATTACATGTTTATATATCAATTCTTTCATTTAAATACTGCTGAAAATATGCTTTAACTATGATACATATCACAGATGGATATTTGTTCCAATAAACCATCTGTCATATATAGTTCAACATATAATATAGTAACTTCACCTCCAAACTAGATTTTTTTTTATCATTTTTGAATTTACATGTGGCCAAATAGGTGGCCAGTTTCTTCTTACAAAGATTAAAAAAAGTAGAAACCTAAATAAACAAAGTTTTTCTAGTGGCGGAGGTAAGCTGCTATCTCCATCTTCAAAACTTCGTAGGCAGCGTCGGCATTGAACGGTTCGTGATCATCAGCCATCGAAGACCAAAATGCGTCCACCCGCTGACGCGCTCGTTCGAGTGTCTCCCGAAGATCCTCGAACTGATTAATCAAGAAGAATTGAGCCTATAGGCTCTCTTTCCTTGCTTGAGGGGTCTCGGAATGGTCGACTCGGTCGCCCGCCTCCTTGATTAAGCAGTCCAAGTGACGGCAAGCCTCCTGGAGACGTACAACGTCATTGTGGAGGACCACATTGATGCCGTGGTTAAATCGCCGGAAGTGGGAGGTCACTCGGAAGACGCGGCGGAGAATGATGTCAAGACGGTGGAAGGTGGTCGTCTCTTGCTCCGGCAAATCCTCGGACAGAGGAGAGAGGACATTGTTGAAACAGTGTCCTTCCATAGATCCTCTAGCGTATGGTGGAAGAGGTGCTCGTACAGCATGGCCAGGTACGACATCAATGCCAGCGACAAGGAAACAGAAGAGGGAGCCATTTCTGCTTTAGAAGTACACACACACACACACAATAGAGTTATATGTGGGGATGATCATCTTCGATGGCAGATGATCCTTTTTATAAAAACAAGGAATAAATTCGGTGCGTGAGATGAAGAGACGCATCGGGGAGCCGAAGCGGCATTGATGCGACGAAGAGACGCATCAGCGACGAAGAAACTCATCGGGCGACGAAGAAACTCACCGGGGAGCTGAAGCGATATTATCACAGACAGTTATAATTAAAATCCATCTGTGAAGTCTAAAATTATCACAGACGGTTCGTATTTAGAACCGTCTGTGATACTTCACAAATAGTTTTCAATACGAACCGTCTGTTATATTACCTTTTCACAGACAGTTTTTAGTGCAGCCAGTAACACAGACAGTCTCTAACCAAAACCGTCTATGATTGCATGTAATACAGTCGGTTTTGGTCAACCGTCTGTGATGATGCATCCAGTGTTAGCCTTTTTGTAGTAGTGTAGCTAGCACAGTAGGGGCAGAAGCTTGCAACTAATTTTTCCTAAGCCTTTCCTCAAGGCTCTCCATCTGTCGTCGCGTCTCATCTCTGACGCGATCATTGATCTCATCTCTCATGGATTTAGTGATCTCATCTTTGAGGGATTCACGAATCTCCTCTCGTAGCTTTGCATCGTGCTCGGCTTTGGCTCTCTTCCTACTCCGATACGCTTTGGAGTCCTCTGGGAATGCATGTTTCCATGGAACATAAAGACCAAGGCCTCTCGTTCGACTGGGTGCTCATTGTTTCCTAGGGCTGCAGAGAGTATATCTCTCTCCTTGACTGCCTGGAATGAGCCTTGGAAAGATTGTGCACTCAGCGTTTCCTACAATAGCCCGACATGTCATTGTAAGACCCGGGATTAACACTCCCGAATCCTCTGTGCATTTCTGAACTAGTCCCATGATCAGTAGCTAGTTCACACAGTAAACAAATATGGTAACAAAATCATATCACAACTTTATTAATAAATAACAACAGAGTTGATTACAAAGGAGGCTTATATGCCAACAATAAAATAAACACAGCGGAAGACAAAGAAGTAGTAGGGTCTCGCAATCGCCACAGCAATCAAGCTGGGAAGCGGCCTAGTCGTCGAGATCCACACCGTAGCAAAGTCCTTCTCCTCTGAAATTATTTGCATTAAGCAAGAATGAGCACAACTACTGTGCTCGCAAGTTACACCCACAAATAATGTAATGACATGCATATATGGATATCTCAAAGGAAAGCTTAATATGGTTGAATTTGCATAAAGCAAGATTTTCTTTAAATACTTGTATAAATTTTCAAGGCCATTTTTATACCATATCTAAAATCAGATTTTCAATAACAGTTTTATAGTGTGGATAACCTCCATAATGAATGGTGAAGGATACCTCCTATCACATGGCTTCCGCCTAAATCCCATTTGGATAGAAATCCAAAATCATTTATGTCAAATCATTTTGAAACCAAAACCAAAGTATAACTTTGAGTGGCTTTGCTAGCATGTCCATGATCATGACGCGCTATTCAATAGTTTTACACTCTGCAGAGGTTATGCGGCTTTACCCACATGATATGACTTCTCTAGTTTGTTCGGCATATATCTATGCCACCGCCACTACCTTAGGTAGCGATCTAGAGCACATGACAAGGCCTTTACAATGCGCCATCCCACCCCACCACCCCTTAAGGTTTCAGATCCCTCCTGGATAGAAATCCAGAGTTTTTGAGGGCCCCTCTTACGCCAATGGGACTAACGAGGTCATAACACGACCACCATCCGAGATGGACCCACACAATCCATGGATCGATCATGATGGCACTTTGCAAATTAGTCAGCCAGGTCCTACTCCCCATACTGAGGACATGTGGTTGCACGGTGAGGCATAGCCCATTATAGGCATAGCAAAGGAACGCTCGAAGGCCGGTCCTTAATTGACTTGGGCGACTTTCCAAATAACCCCTGGGCTTCAACCCTAACCAGATTGAGCCCGTGCATTGACATGCACCAACCAAACAACCATTTCGCCCAAGTACAAACCATCATTTTATTTTATTTTTTTCAAAGTCATTTATAAACTTCTATAACACACCAATGTCATAGATACAATTTAAACAATATTTGAATTTTGGCTGAAACTCCCCAAATCAAACATTTTTGGTCTAAGCATGTCTTTGCAACATTTTCAAATGATCCTAGTTCATACTATTGTATCAACTAGGTTTTATCTAGGGTGACAAGGGGTGAGGGATTCAATGTCAAGGTATTGTCAGGTACGGGACCGGTAAGTGAACCATCCGTACTGTGTTCATAATCCGATAATCCAAACTCTAGTAATTATGTGATTCTATACTCCAATATCAATTAGTCCAATATCCACCATATCAATCTATTTCTATGATCTGACCTCCATCGATCCAACATTCAGTAATGCTCTAGTTCTATAATCTGATATCCCTCAATCCATTAATCCCTAATGAATTATTTCTAATAATTCAACACCCATCAATCCGATGATTATGTAATCCTATAATCCAATTTTTGATAATCCGATATCCAATGCTTAGCTATTTCTATAATCCATTCTTCGTTAATCCATTATCAACAATTATCTACTTCTAATATCTAATCAAGTTTTATTCTCAAAATCCCACCAAGATTTAATCCTATAATCCAACATCCAAACAAATCAATATTCCATAAATACTACTTCTATAATTCAATCTTAATAGTCCAATATCAATAATTAACTATCTCTACAATTCAATATTCATTGATCACTTATTTCTACATCCGTCATTAATGCATTCCTATGATCCAATCTCCAACCATTATTCTATCCTATAATCCAATATTCAACAATTGTATAGATGTGTAATCAATATCTAAGAATCATGTATTCATATAATCTTATATCCAATGATCATGTTGTTCTATAATTCAATATCCATCCATAATGTATATCTACAATCCCATGTCCATAAATTGTGTAATCCTATACTTCCATCTCCAATATTCTAATACCCAAAAATATATTTCTATAATCTAATCTCAACAACAAATCAATTTCTTTAATCTAATAACCAACGATCATGTTATCTTATAATCCAATATTTTAACTTTCTACTTCCAATATATATATCACATTCAGAATGGTTCTCCATACGGTCTATACCGACAATAATGGCTATACAATGGAATAGGGAATAACTATAAAGCTTAAAACAGGGATTTAAATTACTTGAATATAAATACGCATGCAATAATAACTTAAAACAGAATTTAAATAATGTAAAATAATGGGTGCAAATATGGTCAAGTGTGTAACTTGCCTTCGTTGAAGTCTTGACTCTCTAAATTCTCCGAAGGATCTAACTCTCCTGAATCGTCAAGTCTATACGTGGCGATCCAAATTCAAACGAAATTCAAATAACAAATCAAAAGGCAGTTCAAATTAACTCAAAACTAAATAATTCTATTTTAATTAGTTAGATAATAGTTTTATAAAATTTTAGAAATTTGAAACACTCAAATTGGAGTTGGGATTTAAAAGATATGAATTTACAAGTTTTAATCCCAAATCAAATTTAAATGAATTTCTAAATACAAACAAGATTCAAATGAAGTACAATTTAAATAATTTTGGTTTAGTTAGCTAGATCTTCAATTTATATGAATTTAGAAATTTGAAACACTTAATTTGGAGTTAGGAATCAAAAGATATGAATTTTACAAATTTTGATCTAAGTTTGGAATTTAAATGAATTTTAAATTCTAAAACAAGACTAAACTGAACTCCAAATTGAATACTTATACTTTATTTAGTTAGACAATAATTTTCTAAGGTTTTAGCAATTGGAATCACCCAATTTGGAGCTAAGATGTAAAAGTTATGAATTATACAAATTTAATTCTAAATTAAACCATAAATTGGATTTATTGGAATTTACTGAATTATTTTCCTAAAGGAAATTCCATTTATTGTGCACGCATGACGTCAGCCCTGATATTTTCGGGAATTAAGGATTTAAAATATTTTCTGATGTGTGGGCCCCACGTGTCATAGACACGGCTCACGGTGAACCAGGTTCACCGAGCCAAGGGAGACCCGTGCGGGTGGACTGGCCATGCGGGCGAGCCACGTCAGCGCTAGGGCTGAGGTGGCACCGCTGTGGCGCCAAGGTGGCGACCACATGGTCGCAAGCCACGTCAGACTAGAGCGTGGCGGCTTCGGCGCTTCACGGCGTTTGCGGCGAAGTTAGACTCCATGAGTGTACCGAGGGGAGAGGGAACGCGGGAGTCGGGGCGCATGTTTTGGTCACTGAAGACGTAGCGATGGCCGTGGCGAGTGATGATGCAATGGCGCAGACGGTCCAACGGTGGCGGCGCGTTCGGTGGAGCTCTGGCGAACGCAGGCGAAAGACCGCGCGCGAAGATGGCGATGCGATGGATGGTGGCGAGGCAAGGATTGGCGGCGCTAGAGCGGCGAAGACCCACAAGGGTGGCGGCGGTGCCCCGCAAATTCGCAAACGAGGCGAGAGGAGAGAGAGGTGGGAGCGGATGAGGAGGAAGAGGCGCGTGGGCGCTCTTTATAGGGGCCGGGAGGCGAGGCGGGAGATCGCGCATGCGGGCGGCGGTTGCAGATGCGTGGGTGAACCGCGATAACGGCCGCCAAGAAGGAGGAGAGGAGGGTGGGCGCGATGCGTCGCGTCTCGTCGTCGCTCATCATGCGCGGCTCATGGAGCAAGCGATATGCTGCTGCTGATTGAGAGCTCGGCTCGGCGGTCATGGGCGGGCGTCTTTGCGTGGGGAAGAAGGTGGGAGGGAGAAGAAGGTAGCGGCCCACGCGGCAGTGGCAGGGAGTGGGTGACAGGTGGGACCGGGGAGGGAAGAGAGAGAGAGAGAGAGAGAGATGGGCTGGCGCTCGGGTGGTTTGGGCCGAGTGCGCGGGTGAGAGGGAGAGATGGGCCGGGTCTTTTGAGATTCGGCCCAAAAGGAGTTAGGGGTTTTTTTTAATTGTTTTCCTAATTGATTTAATTCTAGTAATTCATTTAGGTTTTAAAATATAGCAAAATAAATCCAAAATTTATAGAAAAATATTACATAAAATGCTAGGGTTATTTTGAACTTAAATAAAATAGTCTCAACTTATAGTTGTCTTTTAATTTTGCATATAAATTGTTTTATCTTTTAAAATATTTAAGAAAAAGCTTTAAAATATTCTAGAAAATTCTAGAAATTATTTAAATGTTTATTTTTCAGTTTAAATCAAATAAGACTTCAAGAACTTTTAGAAATTTTTCTTTTGATTTTTTTTAAAACTTTAATTTTTTTTAAATAAAGCAATAAAACTCTTTCAAATTTCAGAAAATCCAATAAATGATAAATAAATATTAAATTGGTAACAGAACTTTGGGCTGTTACAGTCATTTCACTTCCTATGAAGTTATGAAGTAATTACAAACTATAGGTAGTTCGATATCTTACCAGGCGTTGGGATACTTCCTCGTCTGCGGGGTTTGGAAAGGAGATGGCCCCCGAAGACAGGGTAGATAACCTCGCTCTTAGCTAGTTTAGGACGCGCTCATCAGGGATCCCGACAAATGGTGGGGAGGCATTCGAACGGTTTGTCTGCTGGTCCTGATCCCTCTATTACGGGATTTTACCCGTATACCCAGCGGTGCCGAGTCTATGGGGGTGCGTGTTTTTTGCCTGGAGGGCCCTGTGCGTCGCACTTTCACTCCTAAAATCATCTATCGTCTTCTTCGCTACAAAATCTTCCCAGTACTCTTTCAAGAACGGATACTTGTAGAAGGGCCTTAGATCCTTCTCCACGTAGTTCTTGACAAGCGTGCTCTTGAAGTTCTTCCATGCTATGCACGCCTGTAGCAACGCGTGTCATCGCACGTAGTCCTGGTGTTGTTTCGGGATCTCGAACGGTTGGAAAATATCCATCAGTAGCTCACCTTTCTGAGCTTTGGTCAACTCCTTCTACAAATCGTAGGTGATGTTGACCCATTCCCGTGCAACTATTCCAACCGTTCTCCGGAATGTGGACACTACTTGGCGAGGATTGATAAGGGTCCCAGACTCATCGACCTCCGTGATGGTAAATCGGCCCCCGGGCCTTTTCGATATTCCTCTACCGCGCTTGGATATTCCAGAGGACGACGCATCAGACACACGAGGCGACGATGACGAAGAACGAGCGGAAGACATCTTCACAAGAAATAGAAGTTCTGACACACATGAACATATTATCATAAGATTCGATCTCTATGTGTATGGGTATACACACTAATTAATAAATAATTGGAATATGTAGGGAAGAAATTAGGACCAATATAATGACATAATTGATATATAAACATGTAAATCCTCCAAGTTAGTTAAAAGGAATAATATGCTCAACACAAACATCATGTGAACAAATGAAATCATCATAAAGCTAAGATTTAACATTTTGAAATTGCTCTCAGATGTAGAGTAAGCATTCCAATTAGAGCTTAAGTTCAAACCCGATTATCGAAACAATTTCAGTACAAGACTATTATCATTACAAAGCATTCATCTCAAGCACACCACACCATATTGCAATATATTCCAGTAGCAGTATCAAAACAAATACCATATGAATCACTGACTAGAACAAATACAAATTCCTAAAACAAATAGAACACCTCATACTACTCAGTGTTTGAACCAGATACCAGCATAATTTTCATGAGTCCATAAGGACCATGATAGCATGATAGATTATTGATAGAAAGAGAGATTATTGATGGAAAGAGTGAGGGAAAGGGGCATCGGGGTCGGCAACTCGGCATCGGTTACCTTTGGGCGTCGAGAAGAAGGACAAGCAGGGAGCAGTACCGGAGCAGCAGGAGGCGTCAAAGGGGAGGCACGCCGGGCTCAGGGAAGGGGAGGAGGCGCACCAGGCTCAAGGAGGAGGCAGCGTCGAGGACGGCGGCGACAGGCTCGGGAGAGGAGTCACGCCGGGTTCGAGGAGGAGGCGATGTCGAGGACGGCGGCGACGATCTCGGGGGAGGAGGGAGAGTTGAGAAACTTAATTGTTTGAGTGGGGAAAGTGGGCAAACCCTAGAGTCCGAATATAAATAGAGTTGGACATCATAGACGGTTCTAAAGTACAACCGTCTGTGATAAATAATATCACAGACGGTTCCAATAAATAACCGTCTGTGATAGATTGTGCATCACAGACAGTTTGTAGATGAAACCGCCTGTAATATATTATCACAGACGGTCTATAGATGAAACCGGCTGTGATGTTCTTTTATATCGGAAAATCTAGTTCTGTTTATTGGCTAGCCTCAGGAAATACTAGCCATGCCCTCTGAAACAAGCAAAAACACAACAAGTACATGTATATATCCAATTCACATCCATTTTAGAAACAAACACATCCATTTCACAGTACAAGTCAATTAACTCAAATGAACTAAAATTGACTATTCAGAACACATATACACACATTGTTCAATCTTTAAAAATTAGCCATTCATGATGATCGACGCGTATGTAGCTAGTTTCATCACGTTGTTCTTCCTCGACCCTTATGCCACTTTCGAAAGGAGGCAACTCGTCAAATTGATTGTATTCTTCCTCGTCCACTACATTTTCAACTCCGATAATCCTCCTTTTTCTACGAAGAACTACGTGACACTTCTTATTTGCCTGGACGGTTACATAGAAGACTTGAACAACTTGGTTAGCGAGTACAAATGGTTCGTCTTTGTATCTGACACATTCGAGGTCCACGGTAGTGACGTCGTACCTGTCGACCTTCACCTTTGGGAGATGGACCCAACGGCACCGAAACAGGAGGATCTTGAAAAGCACGTAGTTGAGCTCCCATATCTCCTCTATGAGCCTATAGTAGGAGCTCCTCAGCCCATCGGTACTGAACGCATCTATGTGGACACCGCTGTTCTGGTTAGTGCTCTTTATATCCTAAGTCTACGTATAGAATGTGTATCCATTTATATTGTATCCTTGCTATATCACAACTGTAAATGTTGGCCCTTTTGGCAACCATATCAGCATATCACTTGAAGAGCTCCTAGCGAGTCGCTCCTTCAACCATTGGTTGAACCGATTGTTGTGCTGTCTCATGATCTAAACATCCAGCCGCCCCGGATTCTGTTGCCGAAGCATGTCCGTGTGCTGGTCAATATACGGGGATACTTCAGTCATGTGTTGCAAGATCGTGAAATGGGCTTGAGAATATGCATCCATATCTCAAGTGATTGCTTTCCTTCCGATGGTCCCGATACCCTCGAGCCTCCCCTCATGGCGAGATCGAGGCACACCTATTGGTTTGACCTAAGTCATGTAATCGACACAGAACTCAATGACCTCTTCAGTTATATAACCTTTGACGATGCTGCCCTCCGGTCGAGATCGATTCTGTACATAGGACTTGAGAATTCCCATGAACCTCTCAAACGGGTACATGCTACGTAGAAACACGGGCCCGCACATCTTTATCTCCCTCACAATGCGAACATGAGATGGACCATGATATCGAAAAACGGCGGAGGGAAATACATCTCAAGATCACAAAGAGTTATCATCACCTCGTCATACAGAGCATCTAGTCCTTCGGGATCGATGACTTTTCTGAGCAATTGTGTTAAAGAAATAACACAGTCTCATGATTGTCTCTTGGACCTTGATCGGTAAAATACTTCTAATTGCAACAGAGAGCATTGTGTCATTAGCACATGACAATCATGAGACTCCATGCCAATTAACTTCAAATTTTCCATTGAAACAAGTTTTTTCATGTTGGCAGAGTAACCGGACGGAACTTTCACACCATGTAAGCACAGACACAGTTTAGTTCTCTCGCCCTTGGACAAAGTGTAACAAGCAGGGGGAAGGTACGCTCGTCCTTTATCGGTCTTTGTCGGTACTAACTCAGGTCTGATGTCCATGTCAACCAAGTCAAGCCGTGCGTTGACACCATCCTTTGTTTTATCATGAATGTTTAGTAAGAGTCCAATCAAGCTGTCACATATATTCTTCTCTACGTGCATGACGTCGATGCAGTGGTAAACTTCTAGGTGCTCCCAATAAGGTAAGTCCTAAAATATTGATCTTATCTTCCAGATGTTCTTCTCACGGGTCCTTGATGTATGTCCCTTTCCGAACACAACATCTAAATCCTTAACCATGTCATAGACCACTTTTCTGCTTAAATGTCTTAGAGCTGAACTGTCCTCCTTCTCACCGTCGAATCGTTTCTTCATCCTGCGGTATGGGTGAATCCTCCGAAGGAACCTACAGTGACGCATGGACATGGTTTTGCGCGAGTGTTTCAGCCACACACTCTTGGTATCATCTAAGCAGTGAGTACATGTTTTGGCCCTTTTTGTACTCTAGCCGGATAGGTTAGTAAGAGCAAGATAATCATTTATAGTGCAGAACAACAAGGAGCGTAAAGTGAAGTTCTCTCGTTTGTACGCATCCCATACCTGTACCCCTTCAATCCACAATATTTTTATATCTTCCATCAATGGTGCTAGGTACACATCAATATCATTCCCAGGTTACTTCGCCCTTGGATAAGTATCGACAATAAAATATACTTTCACTTCATACACAACCAAGAAGGGAGGTTGTAGATACAGAGAGTCACGGGCCAAGTGCTATGTCGGCTGCTCATGTTACCGAAATGATTCATTCCATCTGTACTTGTAACATCCCAAATCTGAGTCTGTGCTTCAAATGTAAGAAAATGAGTAGAAATTAAAACTTTTCTTGCATCTTGAAGTATTTGAACTTTTCTGTAATTCTTGTAAAGGAATTATGGAAATCAATAATCAAAAATCAAAATCCTCAATTGACTAAAGTCAAAAACCTCCTTGGTGAAAATCTTGTGTCAAACCCCTGGAAATATTTTTCCTTGGTTCTAGGGATGGTATGTGACACCTCTGAATTATGTCATAATTTTTAGAAATTATTTGATAATTTTTGGAGGCAAGTCAAACCAAGTCAAAGCTTGGTCAAACCCTAAATCAAACCTTCTGGAATTTCTTGAGAAAAATGTAGTGCATGAAAACCTCTGGAAATTTTATGTAAGGTTAATCCTAAAGCCAGCAAGCTCCAGTTAAAATTTCATAAATTTTGGAGTTGAATTGCTATCCTTAATGATCCCTCAAAGTTCAGCTTCAAATTTAAAACCCTAGTCAACATTGCTGTTGGGTTCAAGTTGACTCGAGCCTAACTGTTGACTGGGCTGAGTCCAACCACCTAAATGCACCCCGAGCCCTTGTGTGTGCGATCGTGTGCGGCCGTTCGATCTAAATTGAACCGCCTCGGTTGATTCAATCTTGACCGCTCGCTTCACATCAACCGTCAGCAATTCGGGTCCGTGACTTAAGGTCCGGCTCAACCCACTCGTGCGTTTCCGGCTCGAGCCAGTTTCTATCGCCGACTAGTGGGCCCTCTCCGGGCGCTGGTCATCTTCCTCCTCTTTCCTGCTTGCACCCGCGCGCATGCGCCATGGCAGGGGGAGAGCAGAGTCAAGTCACCTCCCAACAGCTCTTTACTGCAAACAATTAATGCGCCCAGTAGCTTTCGGCCATAAAGTCTTGCTCAGAGCTGCTCCCATCCCCTCCACATCCTTGCCCAAGCCATGCACCGGATTGTAGGCAGAGCTCACCATGGGTGTAGCCCGAGCTCCATGCCTAACCCCTTCGGGAATATCAGCCCCCACAGCTCCTCCTGGTAATCCTTTAACCACTCTCACTCACTTGCCCTCTTCTTGTGAGCTCAATTCACTCGAAGCCCTCATCTGCCATTGTTGCACCTTGGAGCTTCTCGGTGCAACCTGTGCTCCCGTGGCTTTCCTTCCTCCCACCTTGCTTCGGTTTGTGTCTCTTACCACCAGGAACAAAACCCCTAACTTGATTGTAGTCTGCTTTCACAGGAGCAGCTCGATTTTGGGGATTGGTCCTTGTCGGCAGTGAGCACCTCCTTCTTCCCCATCGCCGAGCACCTTCCCCGCGCTGTCTTCCCCAAGTCCGGCAAGCTCCTCCGCCGCCAAAGCTTCCCCGGCCGCCTCTGGTTCTCCTCTGTGCCTAGGTATCCTCTAAATAATCCCTAGAGGCCATGGCACCCGCTTCTCAGAACATCGCGGAGCTCTTTTGCTGTTTTCGGTTTTGGCCGTGGAGGGCACCGCCGCGCTTTTCCGGCTCGTCGCCGTTCCGGGCCGCCGCCGCCACTTTAAATGCCACCATCGTGTGCGCGCGGCTATTGCGTTTCCATTTTGGCCCTTGGTCGGCGCCGGCATGGTCCCCGTCGCCGGCGGCAAGCCGTGGAAGCCATCGGCTTTTTGTCGGGCGCGTACAGAGCCAGCCGTTGTCGTTTTAGGGCACAGTAATGAGTTTCATTAATGGCTAATCACCGTTTAACTACTGTTAATCATTGGTTAGAATTAAGGGGGAGCTTTAATTGAACTTCGGTGCCGCTTACAAGTGGGCCCGAGCCAGTTAAACCTCTCGCTCACTGTGCACCGCAAAGATGTGAGTCATTTAAGGCTAATCATAGCATTAATCACCGGCTTAGCATTAAAATCCTAGTCTTAGCCGGCCTTTATGTCCTTGCCATGTGGGCCCCCGCCTATTTAAGATCCCCGTGTGTGTTAATGAGCGCGCATGGCCCACGGTCACTGACCAGTGGGCCCGCCGATTTTAAAACGCGTGAGCGTGTGCGCTCAAGCCACACGCGTCTCTGTTAGTCACTGACAGTAGGGCCCGCTTGTCAATGTTCACTGTTCAAGTCGATATCGACCAAATAATTGTCAGCCGTCCAGATCTTGCTCAACGACTGAGATCGATTGGGCTGTTCGGACCGTCCGAACAACACTTTGATCTCAGCCCTCCATTGCAAGATCAACGGCCGACGTTCATTGGACCGTTCGGACCATGAACAGTACAGATCGATCTGAGCCGTCCATTCTCGATCCAGCGAATGTTTGCCATTTCTTAAAAACCCGCACTGTTCCTTGGCGGCGCGTGAGCCGTGGATTTCGCGATCAACGGCTCACGTGCGTCCACGTCATTTTGATTTGGTAAAGCCTTTTTAAATTTCTCGGTAAGGTTTATTTACCCACTGAAAAGTCCATTTAACTTCAAAAGTGTATAACTAATTCATATTAATTCATTTTCGGTTGATTCCAGTTTTAATAATTCTGTTTTCAACTAAACTTTAATTTAAAAATAGGTTTAAGCTCAAATTGACTCCAGAAAAATCTTTAAATGAGTTTAATTCCTTTTCAGCTTTAATTAATGCATTAGAAATTCCAGATAATTTTAAAAATGCATAACAAATTCATTTTAACTCCTTTTTAGTTGAAATAAATTTTGTTAATTCTGGTATTAGCTAAACTTAAATCTAAAAATGGTTTTAAGCTTGTAATAGTTCCAGAAAAATCTGAGAAAGGAGTTACTTCCTGTTTAGGGTTATTTTGTGCACTAAAAATTCATTTAACTTGGAAAATGCATAACTAATCCTCTGTAAACTATTTTTGAGTGAAACCAACTTTTTGGTTTCCTCTATTAATGAACTTGCTGTTAAAATTGGTTTTAGGCATGTTACTATTTTCAAAAAGATTACTTATGCATTTTAATTATGCTCATTTCATGACTTTGAAAAATTATAGAAAGTGCATCATAGCTCCAAATGAGATGAATCCAATTGGGTTGTTCATCTTGTGAGGTGCTTGATTTACTGTAAAAATCTCTAGTGCACCACCTTTCTAGAAATTTTGGCTAAACAAATTAATTAGGATGAATAGTAACAAATTTGATTTTTAAGGCTGAGCAGATTTGTTTTGGTCATATCTTTTGCATGGAGAATCCAAATCAATTGGTTCTTATTGCTAAATTTTTTTAAAATCTTGCTCTTGCTGCTGTAGAATTTTTGGAGTATTCGGAGAAAGTTTGCTGTTGAGTCTTTTCGTTTTCTTCGTTCTTATCGGGTCTTTTTCGCTTTTTCGTTAGGTTCCGAAGAGCACGTTGATAACCAAAGCACTCCTCTGCAGCAAACTGAGCATAATCAACAAGGCAAGTAGTTTGATCATGTTAATCCTAGTATTTTCAAGTCTATTATCTTGTTTGCAACTTGTATGTATGCATTGCTATTTTGTGTTAAATTATGGTTTGATTAGTTGATCCTATAGTTGCATAATTTGTAGGTAATTGATTATTCTCTACTACCATGAGCCTAGGTTATTTGCTGTGGTTGGAGTTCATTGGATGAACTCTTGTCACTTAGTAGATTACGAATTAAATGGCTTAGACATGCTTAGTTAACGGTAGTAATGGGCGATCATCGGCTTAGTCGATGATCTTGATCACACAAATGTAAATATTACTCCTTTATGTCCAGCACTTGTGCTTTGATAATTTGTAAAGTCAAAAACTGAAAATGAAAACATGATTTGGACTTGGGCATAATGGTAGATTGGTGTGATTGTTTGGTGTGACATGGAAAGGTGCCCGAGTCAACAAGGACCGAATTACTTGCGCCATTGATCCAAGCAATTTTGCGTGCTAACCACACGAGAGGGATATGGGACCTCTCTTGACTAAGTACTTTAGGAGGTGTTAATTATGAGCTGGTCGGTGGGTGTGTTAAAAAAATGTGTGTGTGTTTGTGGTGTTGGGAAGGGAGCATTAACATATCGGCCATAGGCTGGTTAATGTATCCTTATCCCCGTGGGTTGCGGCTCTTAATTAGCATCATCCATTGGAAATATCTCGTAGGACTTAGCCGTGCCGGCATACCTAAGGAAGTGTGCTTCATAGCTTGGCAAAAAGGCGGTCTGGCGTGTGGGTACATTGGTACACCCCTGCAGGGTTAAAACTATTCGAATAGCCTCGTCCTAGGTTATGGACGCGCTTGGTTATTTCCCGCAAGAATTAGACTACAACATTTAATTAAAACTTGACATGGGTGGTATGAATGGGTAATTCATGCTATTGTTGTGGTGACTATTGGGTTAGTCACTTCCAGGATTGTTGTTGTCATCTATCTGTTGTTATTATTGTTGTCAAATTGCTATTTGAACAATAAAAACAGATTTAACAATTGCTTTTAAATGTATTACATTATTGCAAATAAAGAGTGCTTTGTGCTAAAATTGAGACATACAACCTCCACTTAAATAAGCTTGCATGTAGCATATGTATAGGTTTGTTATCCTACACGTCAGTCTTGCGGAATACATTATTGTACTCATTTGCTTTGCTTAATGTGTATGTTGCAGAGGAAGAAGGTGAGCCCCAAGGGCTTCACTTTTGTGAGATGTGCTTCGGTTTTGAAGGCTAAGCTTGGCGGTCCGGTTGGTTGCCTTGTGGGTTAAGGCACACTGATTGGCTTTTGTTACGGCCATCTTTATGGCACTTTTGCTTCCGCTGTTTATCTTAGTAGTTTGTGTATTGTTTTGGCCGGTCGGCCTCTCTTTTGTAATAACTCTATCTTTATTATATTAACTTCTGGTTTGTTGCTTTGCTTATGTTCTATATGTTTGAATGGAATTGATGCATGCTTTTGTAAAGAGGTGTGTGTACTACATCTTGGGAAGTACATATATCTCGAGGTTTGATTTATTTGATTTGTGATGCTAGGACCAGGTGGTTGGTTAAGCATTACAAGCTAAACGAATCAGGTCCTCACAGTACTCAATCCAAACCTTATATTCCTCGGTTTCGCATCGAAGTCTGCAAACCTCCTATCGATGTTTCTCCACTGGGCGGCATCAGTAGGGTGTCTTAGCTTTCTGTCATTCTTACACTCCTCCGAGTGCCAATGCAGCAGTTTTGCATCCTTTGGATTCACAAAAAACCATTTTAAACGGGGAATTACAGGAAGATATCACGCCACCTTAGCAGGAGGTCCTTTCTTTACCTCGATTTTCTCGCCGTCCTCTGATTGATTCTTACGCTTGTATCGGGATGCGTTGCACACTGGACATACATACATGTTTGTATACTCGTTACGGTAGAGGATACAGTCGTTCGGACATACATGTATACTTTCTACTTCCATTCCCAATGGACAAAGAACCTTCTTAGATTTGCAGGTGGTTTTGGGAAGCATGTCCGCTAAGAGACCTATCAGCGCTGTGAAACTCTTGTCGGACCAGCCGTTGCTTGCCTTCAATTTCAGCAGTTCAAGCACGGATGACAACCTTGTGTATTCCGGCTTGCACCCCGGGAATAAAGGTTTCTCCGAGTCCTCCATCAAGCCCCAGAATTTAATATAATCCCTCTCATCACTGTTCCCTTCTGCATCGCGAAGCATATGATCTAGATTATCATCGTGCAGCCTATCTGAATCGGAACCACGATCGACATCATCCGACGGCATATCGTTGACTTCGTCGGCGATGTCGTTATTACTACCTTCCTGTATAATATGCTCTTTAGCGAGACTGGTCCAACATGTAGAGTCCTTTTTGAAACCCCTTCGAATCAAGTGTACTTCGATCTGCGCTCGGTTCTTAAACATCTTCAGATTCTCGCAGTCAATGCATGGACAGTACATATATTTCACCCCTTATTCAACATATCCTGATCGGCAGCTCTTGTAAAAGTAGACACGCTATTAATGTACTCTTCACTCACATGGTTGCCAGCATACATCCAGCTTCGGTCTATCTACGCGACGCATATAACAATTTGGTGTTAAATATTGAATTAATTAGTTAGTATACTATAGATGCAACTTTTGATATATCATTTGAAATATGTACAACTACGGTCAGGTTGTTCATCACAAACATATTATAGATAGCATATGCCCAACTTCAGATGGCAAGAAGCCAACACTTGCAAAACAACATAAAAAGCTAGATCTAAACCATCTTCGATTCTTTCTTTACCGATCTAAACCATATTCAATTCTCTCTTTACCAAGCTAGATCTAGAATATAATGCAAAGAATAAATTAATTACATACTAACCATCGATAATCAAGAACAAATTACCAAATCCGCGGTTTCCTTTCACCAAATCGCCTCAAAGCCCCACCTCTAGTAGCAACAGCGAGAATAGAGCAGGAATTTAAGACAGATCGATCTATGAGGGTCGGGTCTGCAATAAATGAGATTATCATAGACGGTTTTTAATACAAACCGTCTGTGAAGAGGATGGGAAGTCACAGACGGTTCATGTTGAAAACCATCTGTGAAGTATCACAGACGGTTCTTGTTCAGACGGTCCTGAAGGTTCCATACTGGTGCCATGTCTCAACTGGCTCCCCTTCTGGTTTTGGGGAACTTCGGTGATCGGCTGTGTTAAGTAATTCTTATCCTTTTTCATCAGATGTCCCTGGTTACTTGGGATTCAAGGGGCTAGAGTTCTCATCCTTTTTTGAGGCCTCAGGACAGGATTAGGGATACTTTCAACTTTCTTCGGTATTTCAACCTTCTCCGGTGCATTGCGTGCAGGCACATGCAACTTGGTCACGCTCTTCAAATCACTAAAGTGGTCAGTCAGTTGATTCGCTAATGGTTGCAAACCAATTATCTTCTGGACTTCTCTATTTGCTTCACTAGTGCGCGGGTCATACGCATGGATTCTCATGGCTTGCCACGTTATTTTCCGATATTTTTCATCAAGGGGTTGATTTCCTCCTAGTAATGACGGGAAACTATCCTCATCAAATATACTATTAGTGAAGCGGGCGGTATGCAAATATCCAATCATAGGGTCTAAATACCTGATTATGGATGTTGTTTCATAACCAACATATATCCCAGACTTTCGGAGAGGGCCCATTGCAGTTCGCTGCGGTAGTGGCATATGTACATAAACCTTGCAACCAAATCTGCAAAGATGAGAAATTTTCGGTGCTGACCGTTGCGCTAGTAGCATAGGTGAATTGATGTTATATGCCAATGATCTAAAATTGATGAGAGTTGCTACGTGCAGGACTGCGTGTCCCCAACATGCAGTTGTTAAATTATAATTCTAAAAGAGGACGGGCAATAAATTTTTAGAATTCCGAGGGCCCTCTTGCAAATATTTCAGATTTCCTTTTTTTCGTTTCCCGAATTTCTTACCGAGCCACACCCTTTTTTTGGTTTCGGGCCGTGCCCCAGTGCCCTAGTTGGCCCAGACAAAAGGGGGTGGGGGGGGGGGTAGGGTTTCCCCTTACCCCTGTGCTCAAAGGCGGCAGCGGGTGGCGCTTCTTGTGCGTAGCGCGGAAGACACGGAGGGAACGCAGCGTGAGACGGCCAGCACGGTGCGGCAAACACTGGCTGAGCACCGGTGGAGCGGAAGCGCGATCGCGCGATTGTCTTGGCCGGTGGGAAGCGATGCGGCATGGCCTGATGATCTAGCGCTGCGCGCGCAACAAAGTGGTTTTAGGCACGGCGGCGGCGTGGCGCGTCGGCCGACGTGCGGGAGGCTACAGAGCACGACACATCACTCGGCGACACTCACGCAGGCGTCGCGGTTGGCGGCGCTTCTGGCGGCGGCGGCATGACGGCGCCATAAGCGCTAGGCACGGTGCACATAGACGCCGCCAAAGTTGATTTGGCGAGCGATGGTGCGGTGGGCACCGGCAGTGGCAAACGGCGCGGCGCGCTCGTGCGGGAGGGCGGCGATGGCTTCAAGTGTGCGGCTCGGCCAGCGGTGCTGCATGCAAGCGACGACGATCCGACGTGCGGGCGGCAGCAAAACGAGCGGTGGCACGATCAAAGCACACGGCGGCGCCGGCTTCTAGACGGTGGACGCGCGGAGTAGCGCGGTGGCATACGGGCTACAAGCTGGTGGCGTGGGCGAGGAGGCACGGCGTGATGTGGCGGCTTCGGGGTGCCACGGGCGCGAGGAGCCGCAGCCGAGGTGGCGAGGTCTGCGGCGGTGGTGGTGGCGCGCTCGTGCAAAGGCTGGCGTCGCGGCGGCCGTGTGACGCGGTGGCTCGGCCATGCAGGGCGAGCGATGTGACGTTCGGGTAACGCAGAGGTACGGTTCGGCCGGTGGCACTTTCGTGTGAAGCCGTACGCGTGGCGGCGTGGTGGCATCGCATCAGATGCGTGGGGCCTTGACGCAGTGGTACAGCGATACTGCCGCATGTGGATGCCTTTTTTCTGTGTTCGTGCAATCTATCATCTACAGTGCAATCGTCATTTACTCCTTCATGTAACCTACTGATTGGCTTGACCGGCGACTTCGAGTCGGTTCGCGATAGATTAGAGAGGATTTGCACCGTCGGAAATAATCTAGAAAGCCAAATCTGTGGAATTGAAATCGATCTAGAAAATATGATTCAATCTATGAGCGTTATGCTTCGATGGTTACCTTTTGATCCTAGTAAAGGAGGCCTAGAGATAGGCCAGAGTCGATCGTGATAGCAATATGTAGAAATCAATATACTAGTTGAACTGGACCATGTACCATGCATATTTGCATACTAGATGCATACATACATGTATGTGCTTCCTTCCTTGATGTGCTCTTGGCGCAAACACACGACAGGATCAGACCTGGGCTCGGCATTCTTCTGTTGCGTTGAGAGCCGATTGATCCGAATCAGCGGCGTACGAGCAATCTCGTGCTGATAACGTGTTGAGGAAACGTCGCTGTCGAGTCCAGCCCGATCGATCACTTCATAGACAAGCGTAGAATCACACAGAACAATACAAGAACAAATAGTAGATTGGACACATAGATATATGAGGACTTCTTTCTTCCCTTTGTTTCTCTTTTTATGATTAGCCTTTTACAATGACTAACACCCCCTATTTATAGACTATAGACCCTACTAATATTTTAGATGGAACGTCTACCCATAGACCGACGTCTATAGCTACTGAACCAAACCCATAATTTCCCAACAATTTCTAACTAAATCTCTCTCTCTAACATGTCTGCTCTTCGTCTCTCAGGCTCATCTCTCCCATCTCACCAACCTCCACGACTAGAGAGAGAGAGATCGGAGCTACAATAGTCAATAGTCTCTCTTCTCCTAACCCCATCACCATCACGTGCAACTAACCTACTCCCTCCGAGCATCCCTGTCAAATTACAAAAAGACCCTCCGTTTCCCTCCCCTCCCTCTCCCTCTCCTCCGTTCATGGTGGTTGAGCACGAGCGCGAGCACCACCTCTAATGGCGCAGTACAGGCAATCCGGGGGCGGCTTCTTCGACTCCCGGGGCGGGGCGCACCACCCGCTCCCGGAGTACCACCGGGCCCACCTCTCCAAGCCCTCCCGGATCCGCCGCCCCGTGAAGCCCGCCCGCCGCCGCTCGCCGGCCGCCGCCGCGGTCGCTGCCGCCCTCCTCCTCGCCGGCGTCTTCCTCCTCTCGCGACGCCTCTCCCGCCACTCCGCAGGTTTGTGCTTTCCTCCGGCAGGTTTGTGTTTCTTGCTGCTTTGAGAAGGAAAAAAAATGGCATCTTTGACGCGTTTGGGTTTGTCCATGGCCCGATTCGATGCGAATGGAGAGTTCTTGATCCAATTTCGTGTTTGGTTGATGCCGTCCTGACGTGCTTGATTTGATGATTTCTTCGTTCGGTGGTCTTAATGCCATTTCTTGTGTGTATTTTTGGCAGAGACCAGCCAAGATTTGGGCGGCGAGGAGGGATTGCCGGAGTGGAACCGGAGCAAGGACTGGAAGGAGCTCAAGTTTGGCCACGGCGGGGGCGGCCGGAGCGCGCGGGATTCCAGGTACTGGGACCGGGACGATCGGCGGCGCGACGAGGACTACTCGGAGGACGAGAAGGAGAAGATCTCGGGTGCCGGTGGAAATGCTGGCGATGCTGGTGGCGGCAGCGACAAAGGCGTGACCTCTGATCCTGGCGTTGAGGAGAAAGGGTTGACCTTGGAGACCAGCGGTGGTGGCGAGAAGGAGGGTGCCGAGGTGGCTGAAGGTGGGAAAGGAGGGACCTTGTACAATGAGGGGGGCAGGAAAGAGCTGGAGCAGTATGAGGCGGCTGCCATGGGAGCTGTGGGCACAGGGATGAGAGAGGTTGATCCAGATGATGAGTATGATGATGGCATTGATGCACAGGATGATTTTGATGATGCTCAGCTGCATTCATCTGATGGTGGGAAAAGGCTTGGTGATGGTAGTCATGAGAGCGTTGAGAAGAAGGAAAATGTCGCCTTAGAGAGACACACGGAAGCCAGTGGAGTGATTAGTGCTGGTGGCGATGCTGGTAATATGGATCAAAAGAAAGTTTCAGGGACTGGTGATAAGAAACATGGGTCAAAGAAGAAATCGAAGCATAAGAAGTCTGGTGAGTTGTTGTCCCTTCTCAAAATTAAAATGATAAAATCAGGCAATTCGAATTTAGAAACCTGATTTTCTAGTTTAACTTAGTGACATTTTGATCCAACTAGCTTAGGATAACCTAAGTTTTCTGCATTTTGTTTTGCTTTACTACAGTGTTCTAAAAACAGGTCTACTAGGCCGTATACTAATCCATATACAAGGAACGGGGGTATCCTTACCAGTTACCACAGAATGGCCGGTTAGGTAGAATAATCGGGCTGATTAGGCCATATAATCGCTATTAGGTGGGTGACCGAACGAATACCGCATACCGCTTTTTACTTCCTTTCTTCACTAGCTTGTTGTAGCTATTTGAGATAATTCTATGTTGTAGATGAGAAAAAAATTGTTTTCTGCAGTAGCAAATCATCATTTTATTTAGATAGTGAGATCGCTATTTTTATTTAGAAACATGAAATCTGCTCATGAGAATCCTCTAACAATACGTCGTAGTACCTAGTGACTGCCTACAATCTACATCTTTTAGCACGAATAACATGTGTATTGTACCTAGTGACTACCTCCATCTTACAGCATGAATAACATGAGCTGAATATCGGATGTCTTGGACATTTTAGACCACCAACCGATATGCTATGCTAGTGCCACACCATCGTCATGATTTGCTGTGGAATATAGAAACCTAAAAACTGCATGAAAGTTAACCCTCTGCAGCTCACCAGCTTCTGTTAATTATTTACAGCCTAGCATATGGGGCTAGTGTTATATGGCTTGGTCATTTCAGACTAATTAACCTAGAATGTTAGCAACAAAACAATATGATGATGTATTTACTGTATTACTTTGTGTAAGTCTAAATCAATATTTGTGAGCTTGATGGTGAGGTTCATCGATACGATTGCTATATTTGATAATTTGGTGTATCATAAATTACTCTTGATATCAAATATGACACCGTTTGCAATCAACTACATCTCTAGTAAAGAGCTGGCAATGGTATCATGTCTTTTTTATGTACTCGTAAAAAGTTCATTTATATGCTTTGTTATTCTTAGATGGTTATCTAATCAGTTGGATAAATTTAACCAGGTTCAACCTGCGAAATGAGGTTCCTGAACTCCACTGCTCAACTTGTAGAGCCTGCAAAAAATGAGAAATTCGCTAGTTTTAATTTGGAGTATGTAGAAGCTGAGGAGAGATCTGTTGGATCAGAATATTGGGAGCCAAGATTTGCTGGCCACCAGAGTCTACAAGAAAGAGAGGAGTCGTACTTAGCTCATGACCAACAATTAAAATGTGCTTTTATTAAGGGCCCTAATGGTACAAGCACTGGTTTTGATTTATCAGAGGATGTGCGAAAGTACATGAGCAAATGCCACATTGCTGTATCTTCCTGCATCTTTGGAAATTCTGATCGTTTGAGGACTCCATTTGGCAAAACAGTAAGATATTTTCTGGATACGTACCTCTTGACTAATTTACTGTGCTTCCCCCATCCTGCATAATTTGTGCTCAACAGTTTGTGTCAATTTATTTCTTTTGGTTCATTCTTTTTGGGTACACCACAAAAGTATACCTCTGGTTTGTTTTGTTTCAGACAGTATGTATCTTGTTCGCTTCACATTACATTATATCTTGTTCTAGGGATTTTTCAAGTTAGAGTAGTATTTTTACTGGTATTTAGCTTCACATATAGACATAAAATATGTACACCAGAGAGATTAATAGGCCTACCTCCTGCAATATTACAATGATGGCATCTGTGATCAAGTCCATTTATTTGGATGTGCAATACAAGATCAAAAGCTTCCTTTTGGCATTTGTTAAAAGTTAAAACTATCATACCCACACACCAAACTGCAAGCTAAACAGCTGCTAAACTTTTCTTTGCACCCTTCCAGCGTTCCTATGGTCTTTCAAGTATCAAGATGCTTCAGAAGGTTCTGATTGATAGTTTATTTCATGCTTGGCAAATGTAGTGATATCTCTGAGAAATGTCTTTCTATGACATCTTTGCAGATCACGAGTCTCTCAAAGAAGACGGTTTGCTTTGCTATGTTTTTGGATGAAGTGACATTGCAAACTTTAGAATCTGAAGGCCAAAAAATGGACAGCATGGGCTTCATTGGTATATGGAAGATCATATTGATCAAGAATATGCCTTATAATGACATGCGGAGAGTGGGGAAAATACCAAAGTTTTTGGCACATCGGCTTTTCCCATCATCAAGGTAAGTATGAAAATATGTATATAGCTTCTGATTAGCTATGCATTTCAGTGGGCTCAACTTTTCTTTGAAACATTTTTCTTGTACTGTTCCCATTGTTAAATTCTAAGATTTTTCCTGCTTTCAAGAAAAAACTAAAGTTTTGCTTGATACACCTTTTAGTACATTATAATTTATTATGTGTGTGTTTGTGTGTGTAACTAGTTATTTAGTAGTAATTCACCCTGGTTTCTTCAATTTAATTTTGGCAGTGTTGCTGATCTGTTCCTACTCAATTGCATAACAACCATAGACAGGAAATGGCCTTCTTATTTCCCACTTATGTATACATTCTGCTTCCAAGTTGAGCTAAATAAATATAAGTTTTATTGAAAAGTCCTCTTAATTTCACTTTTAGGGCGTTTAAACTTGATTTATTGTATTTACATACACCACGCTATAACAGATATGTAGAGCAAAACTTGCAACGGCTCAAATTTTGATATACTATGTTGAATATATGAGTTATTTTGAACCTGAAATATATTATCTTGATGATAATTTCTCAGTTTGCAAATGTCAATGTGCTCATTCATGCAAATGTCAATGTGCTCATTCATGCAAATGCAAGTAGCATATGAGTCATTGTGCAGGGCTGGTGCTCAGTTTTGCGTCTTACAAGTATCTATACATTTGTTTTCCTAAATTTAATGTGCTTATTCAACCATTCTGTTTGGCAATACCATCGTCTAAATACCATCCTGTTTTGTATCAGGTTCTCAATCTGGCTGGACAGCAAATTGCGATTACAAAGTGATCCTATCCTTATCCTAGAGTATTTTCTTTGGCGGCATGGTTATGAATATGCTATTTCCAATCATTACGATCGACACTGTGTTTGGGAGGAAGTGGCACAAAACAAAAAGCTGAACAAGTTCAACCATACAGTAATCGATCAGCAGTTTGAGTTTTACCAAGCGGATGGACTGACAAGGTTCAACCTGTCAGATCCCAACAAGCTGTTACCAAGCTGTATGCTCTCTTACCTGCTAGTATTAATGCTAGTGTTTGAGTTCTGCTGACCTAATAATCTTTACTTGCTACAGATGTCCCTGAAGGTTCTTTCATCGTGAAGGAACACACACCAATGTCCAACTTATTCTCTTGCCTGTGGTTCAATGAGGTTGATCGCTTCACACCTCGTGACCAGCTCAGCTTTGCATATACTTACTTGAAGATTAGAAGAATGAATCCAGACAAGCCGTTTCGCCTCAATATGTTTAAGGTGTGTACAGTGGATCATCGTAGTACATAGCTAGGTTGACCACAACCGTGTTGAATTTAATTTACTCATTATTCTACAATTGTTCAGGATTGTGAGAGGCGATCAATAGCAAAACTATTCCATCATCGATCAGAAGAGAGACGGAGCAGTCCACAACTAACAAGATGACAGATATTCTTTCAAAGAATGGGGATGGAAGAGAGAGCTCAAGGATTGTATTTTTTTAATACAGCTCAGGAAGGCACAGGGATGTTCATTGCCAATATTTATGCCCCTGTCAAGGAATTTATGCTTAATATATGGTCGCAAGTGATTTTACCCCTGTACTTTATGATCCTGCAGGCCAGTTCCCGCCTTTCATTTTGCACTTGACAAAGGCGGATTAGGAAATGTTAGCTGTTTGATTTTCAAAAGTTCTTGTTGCTCTCCATAAAAGTTTTGTTCATTCTTTTAGATGTGATCTGGGGCAAGTCATGGCTGGGCATGGACCCCCAGAACCGGCCATGCGCGATGTATTATCATACTGTTGTAGAAGAACTGTGGAGTAAATGAGGATATGTTTCTCATGTAATCCTCGATGGTCTTACTGAAATGTAATATTACAGCAGGAAACTGCATTCCGTAATTTCCTCCAGGATAGCAAATTGGCGATTTTTGGCCTGATTTTTGGAATCTTCAGACACTGATCTATAAATTAAACATGACCACAAATAACTGATCACCCGTCTCCATGTTAGATCTCTGAACCTAATTTCACTCAAACTAAGCAGCCTTCCGTGTCAAATGCAAAATAGATGATATATCTAGAGCTGGTTGTAACTCTTGATTTCCCATGTCTTTACTGTTAATAAAAGGACTTGGTGGGGACGATGAGTCTGTCATCTACTCTCTCCCGAGTTAGTGGAATTTTTTGTGGATAAATATATACATGTATGTATACGATACTTTAAGAATCTTATATGGATAGTTAGATTATTTGTGTTTGTGGTTTGTGGTACGATTCTATATGGTTTGTTGATTGTATGTAAATTATATATAAAACTTTTATTTGTAATGATAATTACCTTATGTATATTGCTTTTCTACGTTTTTAATTTATATTATGTTTTATTTGAAATCCGTTGCAACGCACGAGCAGTGAAATAACATTAACTGAATGTCAAGTGCTTTATTCATCAGTAGATCACACCGTCAACATTAGTTACAGACCAAAGGAATTCAAAACAAAATCACCTACACAAACACATACACATGCACATGGAAACACACATTAATCACAAGAACTTCTACACCCTTTACTAAACAAATCGAATTGATCAATCAATTAGCATCCATCCAACCACATCATGAAGATTTCTCCAGGTTGTGCAAGGTTAATTAATCCAGAGGTTATAGCTAAAATTCAGCCTAATGTTAGGTTAGAGCCATGTCCCTGAAGAGGCCCAGCATCTCATTCCTGCCCTTGATCACCTCATCGAAGACTTCATCCAAAACACAATCAAACATCTCCACTCCCTCCCTGAGCTCACCTGACCTTGTTCTTAGCAGCTCCACCATCTCTTGCTCTTGTCCATTAATCCTCTCTTCCTCTCCTCCCATCTTGGCATTGATCATGTCCCTCACCGCCATGGCCACCTTCTCGTGCTCCGCGACGCTCGCCCGCCTCGGGAACCTGTCGTTGATCACCGACAGCGACTCGCACCACGGTCGCAGCTCCGGGACTGGAACCGCGGCGCAGCCGAGCGTGCAGCGGCCACCGATGTCGACGGGGGCAGGTGAGGTGAGTGCCTCGAGCACGAACATGGACACGATGGTCATCGTGATCTTGGCGACGAGCGTGACGACGACCATGCGGCCCTTGCAGCCGGCGTCCCCAGTTTTGCCGGACATGATCTTCCTCCCTAGCCGCTCCGTCTCGCTCACCACCACCTTCACGTCGGACAGCTTGTCGCGGACAGCTGACGACGCCTCCGTCTCCTCCGGCCACCGGCCGCAGGAACCGGCGCTCTCCGCGACGAGCGAGACGGCTGCGTCGCCACCGGCGGCGCAGCCCATCTGCGCGGCGAAGTCGACGACCATGCAGTACCGGTGCAGCCGCGACACGGCCGACTTGAACGCGTTGCAGAAGTCCAGCAGCGCCGCGGTCTCCTGCATGTAGTGCTCGAACCAATCGCCGCTGCCGTAGGAGTCGACGGTGACCGGCACGTCAGCCTTCTTGAAGATGGCCAGCAGCTCGCGCTGCATCCGCTTCACCAGCCGCATGGCGTCGGCGCACCACCTCATGGACACCGATCCGCCGCCGCCGCCGCCGCCATTAGTGCACAGCGTGCTCTCGAGGTGCGCGAGCCCCTCGACGAGCGAGGAGCAGAAGGCGGCGGTGTCGCCGTCGAGGAGCGGGCATTGCCGGCGACTGCTAGGCCTGAGGCATCTCATCGGCACGCATGCATGGGAAGAATCAAACAACAAGCTAAGCAAGGGCGAGTAGTTTATGTGTACTAGCTACGTGGTGCAAATTGCATATTTGCATGGTAGATTTCTTGGAGGAATAGGGAAGATTTTTCAAAGGGGAAGGAAGGAGGGGAGAGCAAGGGAACTAGGGGAGGAGTGAAGCAAGAGAATTGCTATACTATTCTATGCACCTAGCTAGCTTACTTTACTTACTATTGTACTTTAATTTGGTCTATTTGGTTTGGCATGTTTTTTTTCTTCAATTCGCTATATAGTATATACCACTAAATAACTTCGAATATTCGCAATATAACATTAGTGTCTTACCGACATATGGGTCCTAAGTCCATATGCTAGTCTCACAATAAGTGATATACTGTGAATCATATAGTTATTTAGTGGCATATTATGATTTCTCTCTCTCTCTCTTTAAAGGGTGTTGGCATCGTTGTCAAGAGGAGGTTGGTGGTTTGGAGTTTGGATGCGCTCACCAACCAACCTTCCTTCCTTTTGGGCTTTGGCCGGGTCATTGATTTGGATGTAGTAGCAACTATTAATTTATTGACTGACTTGCAAGGATGGATGGGGCCCCGGGGATGCCTTGACAAGGGAACTAGCAAGTGCACTCTCACTGAAAGGACCCCATACATGGGATGTACTTTATTTGTGGCAATGCATAGAGGTTTTAGTACTGATCAAAACTTCAGAGAAAATCATGTGATTGTATCTTTGTTGTACAATGGAGTACATCGTAATTCCAATCCAACTGATTGGGTGGGAATTCATCATAATTCCAATCCAACTGATTGGGTGGGAATTCATCATTCTTTGTAATGCATATTCATCATTCTTTGTAATGCATACTACCTCACCTTTGGAAGCTGGCGTGTGGCCAGATGGCTAGATGTGCGCACTAAACCCACCAGGATTCAAGTCCTAGACTGAGCGTCGGTGTCCATTAATTTTAGGAGTACATGTATGCGTACGCATTCAATGGAAAAACACGTGCCCACACTTTGTGAGGCCTTGGATGTCTCTGATAAATTACTAGCGTGTGTAGAGGACACGCACACGTGTGCAGGTGGTGTGAGTGTACTAGACTAACCCTGGAAAATTCTCCGGTTCGAAATGGAGCTTTAAATTTCTTACATGTATAAGAAAGTTCCTTTTATGCAATAACCGCTAAGTCATAAAATGTCATCTCCGACAAGCTCAGTGGAAAGAGAAAAGTGCAAAAGGGTTTACAATTGCGGGCAATCAGAAGTCATAGCCCTCCAATGGCCTGCCTAAGCTTGCTCAACTCGGCTAGGTTAGAAGGACTTACTCCTGACTTTCCCTTTTTCTTTTTCATTCCAGGACTTAGTCCTGACTTTGTGTTGTGCAAGCGTGCAGCTAAACCATGCAAATAAATATTAATTTGATGACTTTAATCGGACGTCTCTGAAGAGACTTTTTATGTAATGATTATAACCATGTTAATTGTTACAATTAAATAAATAAATGCAATTCATCTATATATTTTTTTAAAAGACTAATCAAAATATGCAACTCTTACTGTTTCACACTTGTCGAGTCGAACTGGGTGAATCCTTCGGCACTGAATGGGCTGTTAATGAGATCAAGTCAGCCTGAAACGTCAAGAAAGAATTAGGGAAGTTGGAAAGGTCGCTAAGATTCATTTGTGCTGTTCTTAAAGATGCCGAGAACAAGCAGTCCACATCCAATGCCATTCAAGAGTGGTTGGACAATTTGAAAGATGCAGTCTATGACATAGAGGATGTTTCTTATGACGTGGCCACTGAAGCTCTGGAGCAAGAAGTTCATAAAGGTTTTCTTCAGTCGAACAAGCCATCTGCTTGCTCGTCCCTTCAAACTGAGTCACAAAATAAATGGAGTTCGTGAAAAACTAGATGAAATAGCAACTAACAGAGTGCAATTTTGATTAACTGAGATGTCAATTGATAGCCAGGCATCCAGGAGCAGCAACAGGGAAACACATTCTTTCATTGTTGATTCAGATATTATTGGCAGAGATGAGGCTAAAATTGAGGTTATTGAAAGGATACTGACAGCTTCAGACTCAAATTCTTTGTCTGTCCTTCCTATTGTTGGTTTAGGAGGCATAGGAAAAACTGCATTGGTGAAATTGATATACAACGATGTGCGGATTACCAAGAAGTTTGAGAAGAAGTTATGGGCATGCGTATCCGATGTGTTTGACCTAAAGAAGATCTTGGGTGACATAACATAATCAGGTACTGGTGAAAGTAACGAACAACTAAATCTGGAGATGCTGCAGAGCAAACTGTGTAGACTGTTACATGGAAGGAGATATTTGCTAGTACTAGATGACACGTGGAATGATAAAATTACTGATTGGGCAGAGTTGAGAAGTCTGCTATGCAGTGGTGGAAGAGGAAGTGTGATTATAGTCACCACACGCATTTCAAACGTTGCATCGGTGGTGAGGACCTTAGAACCATATGATGTGGCAAAACTACCTCTTGATGAGTGCGTGCAAGTATCTATTCATTATGCTTTTAGAGGTGAAGATGAAAAGGACCCCATATTCTTAAAAATTGGGGAGTCAATTGTGTTGTAAAATTAGCGGTTTTAGTAAATATTCAGAATTAATTCAGTACAAATTAAGATAATTAAAGTATAATTCCAGCATCATATAATTGATAAGAATGACATAACAGCATGTAATATTTTCATGTCAATTAAACATGATAATATGCTCAAAAGATAGGACCTGATAACAAGTAAAATCAACATAATGCACATATTTAAATGTTTGGTTATTGCTCTCAGATGTCGGGCTGCACAAGATAAGATCTTGGCCTTTTCACCACTATTGTCTATACTCTTCACAAGTTAGATATGACAACCAAAATTCAGACTTAGAGCTCTAAAGAATGCTTTACTAATATGTCAAAAATTGATCTCATACACAATAGACAACAACTTATACTTTCGGCCAACAGAATATTATCAATGCAAAATGATCACAAAATCAACACTCTAGTCAGCCAACAGAACATTGATAAACTCACAATGCAAAAGGATCAAAGAATCACAAGTTCAGTACTAAGGCCTTTTGGTTAACAGTAGAGCAAGCAATTGAATACTGAATTGCTGGAGATCACAGAACAAGATGATCAATTTAAAGCATAACCGAAAGTAACAGAATTGCTAGAGATGAAATGACAGCAATAAGCAACACAATTAGAGCTCAAATCTGAACTAGCTATCAATCCAATTTCAGTATACGAAGATTATCCTCATCGAGCATTTAAACCGAGCCCACAACAGTACTAAACTGAGTTTCCTAGTACTAGTCAGGTTTATAGAATCAACTAGCATAGCTCACTTCAGTAAAGTAATGTGCAAAATGGAAATTAATGATACTCATGACGCGGATGACACCGAGTAGAACCGAGCAAGGCATGCGAAATGCGCTGTCTCAGAAAACCAATCGCCTCGCTGTGCTGTGAATATCAGACAAGGTTGACGGAGATACAATGCCAACTTCACAAACCGAGACACATCAGTGTACGAAGACAAGGTATAGTGGATGCCGCACAACAACCACAGTGCACCGGCCGAATGCACTGAAGGTGCATCAATCACCAAAAACCAAAGGCTCCTTTCACCTCAAGATCAAACCAGAGCCGACTAACACGAGCTCCAATCGCGCAAGTGCCAGGTTCTCACCGAACATCTACAGAGGATAGGGCGGAAGAAGGAAACTGGCGGGATGTGCACAGAAGAAGATCAGGAGCTCATCATCGACTGCGTAGGGTCGACCAAGGCGACGCGACAGCTCCAAATCCCCCCAAACCGAAGCCAAAATCGGAGGAGAAGAAGAAGCACTCAAAAGGGGAACTCATTGATTTCAGGGTGAAGAAAGGAGGAGCCGCCGGCCACCTTAAGAAGAGGAGGAGAAGGCGCAGCGCGGTGGTAGCCAACGGCCAGCGTCCGAAGCGCTTGGGCCGATCAACGCATCTAGCGCCGCGCTCGCGAGGGGAGCGCCCAGCCGCACGCGTGATCGAGAATGGGGATGGAGACGGAATCCCAACTTCTCTCCAACTGACAAGTGGGCCCCACGTTCCCATTTTCCTTTTCTATTTCTTCTTTTATCTAATTGAGAAATTACCGAATAGCTCTCAAAATACAACAGATTGTTGAGAAATGTTGTGGTGTTCTCTTGGCAGCCAAAACATTGGGATCCCTACTGTCTGGTAGTCGAGATATTGAAGAATGGCGATTTATTGTGGAAAGTGATTTATGGAATATTAGGCAGAACATAGATGACGTCTTGCCAGCTTTAAAATTTAGTTACGATGCACTTCCACCTCATCTTAGTGCATGTTTCACTTGCTTATCTGTGAAACTTTAATTATGTTTTGGATAGCTCTGGGGTTGTTGCATACATCTAGCGAAAACACGCGAGTACAAACTGTTGGAGAGAGATACTTGAAAGAACTTTTCGGAAGATCTCTACCCCAAGATCAACATGTTTCTTATGATGGCACTATTCAGTCTTGTAAAGTGCACGATCTTATTCATGATCTCGCACTATCAGTGTCCCAAAAGGAATATGCCATTGTTAGCTGTGAAAAGACTATTGTCTCCGAAAGGGTTAGGTACCTATTGTGAGACCACAAGGAATTTTTAGCAGAGCTCAAATTTCCTAAGCAATTGAGGAAGGCATGTAAGGCGAGAACATTTGCAAGCAGATACAATTATAGTATTGTGAGTTAATCCTTTCTTGAGGACCTTTTGTCAACCTTCACACTTGCGTGTCTTGATTTTTTCTGATGTTGAGTTTGACAAACTACCAAATTCGATTGGAAATTTGAGACACCTAAGGTACCTAGATATACAATAGAATAGGAAAATCAAATCCCTACCAAATTCTGTAAGCTGCTGAATCTACAGACACTTCTTCTTTGTCGATGTGACCAATTGGAGGAGCTCCCAGGAGATGTGGATGGACTTGTCAGCCTTAGATACCTGATCCTCACACCAAAGCAAAAGCGTTTATTAAATTACGAGTTTAGTGCTTGGTCTTCCCTGACATTTCTAGTTTTGGGTCACTGCCCTGAGTTGACATCACTGAGAGCATGATGGTATAGGCAGCTGTTGTCTATAACAATTATTTATGTCAACTGTAGACAGCACTAAAGACATCTCATACAATGATATAGACGGCTGATGTCTTTTTAGTTGTCTTTATATAACACACAATCTTTTAATGTTTTTCTTGTTTTTATCCTATAATCGCCATGCGATTGTAGACAGCATCTTTTTCTCTCTTCATTATCTTTCATCTACGTCAGCAAAAATCCTACGTGACAATGACTATAGACGGCTGATATAAGCCCATTATACATGCTCTGACAGAGGAATTTGGAAGCCTTGCGGCCCTCCGAGAACTAGGCATTTACAATTGTCCGAAGTTGGCTTGTCTTCCCTCTAGCATGCAGCAGCTCTCCGCACTTCAGGCTTTGGTGATTAATAATTGTGAAGAGCTAGATTTGATGGAACCAGAGGAATCATTGAGTGGGCTGGTGAGTCTTCATACACTTGATGTCGTTGGGCTTCCCAAGTTGGTGGTTTTTCCAGAGAGCATCAAATCTGCTGCATCCTCTCTTCGATATGTTTGGATTGGTGGTTGCTATGGATTGGAGAAGCTTCCAAGTTTCATTCAAAATTTCACTTAAGAAAATTGTGATTTGCGACTGCCCTGACCCGAGTAGAAGATTTTTTTTATATTAAAGGAGTGCTTATCTCTCTTAATTTCAATTAGTAAAACCAACTACAGTAGACATCCCAAGCGACTCGAACACGGGTGGAGCAAAGCTCAGCTCCTGACTTGAGTAGAAGATGTTTGTTCAGATCCGGCGAGGATTTTCATCTCATCCGCCATGCTCTGGAGGTCGACATTGAAGGTCAGTCTTGAATTCCTCAAGCATTTACTTTTCTCTATGCAAGGGAATTACTTTTGTTTACCTGTCCTTTTCTGCATTTGTGATTACATCCTAAACATCACCTTACTTGTTTCTCCATGTGATCTCCTTGCACTAGTGATCCGATGCTCCACCAACACCTTACTTTTGTTTACCTGTTCGTTTTAGAATGCGCGATAGCACGACGTCGTGTGGTGACATTGTTGCGTGTGAGTGTGTGACCCCTTTATTTTATTAAAAAGAAACAAAAAACATAAAGCATTTAAATGTTATATTCAATCGGTAAGGAAACGCAGCAGCGGTGCTAGAAAGAGAATGAAAAAAAAAAGAAAAATAAATGGTTAAATCAAGGCGAGATTATAATATCTTCAAAAATTCTCACGAACTCGATTCCGAGCTAACAAAAGACCACTGCTTTTCCATTTTTCCCCTTTCTTTCTTGTGCCTCTTCCCGTACGCTGCTTTCTTCCTAACGTGCAGCATCAACATAGAATGGCTGTCAAGTTCGATCACCGCCACCGGTTAGTTATCCTTCAATCCGTTGGCGTCGTAGCCTGGATGAATTCATACCTCCAAATTAATTTGATTTCCGTTTATGCAGATATCGTGTTCTAGCCCTGGATGAACTCATTGATTAATTTGATTTCCGTTTATGCAGATATCGTGTTCTAGCCCTGGATGAACTCATACCCCCAAATTAGTTTGATTTCTGTTTATGTAGCACGACGAATCGGCCGTATATCGTGTTCTAGCCCTAGATGAACTCATACCCCCAAATTAATTTGATTTCCGTTTATGCAGCACGACGAATCAGCCGTTTCTGTGCTTCGCATCCGGTCGTTCATCGTCTCCACTAAGCACAAACGAGTAATTCTTCCTCCTGTGCCCTGTATCACCGTCGCCGCCACCACCTGGAGCTCCGCCGTTGCCCTTCGCCGGTGAAGCATCTCTGCTGCACCTCTTTCTGAACCACCCCGAAGCCCCGGGCATCGTCTTCTCACCGTTCGCCACTCCTCCACGGCCACCACCATCCGCGACGGCCTCGTGGTGCGGTGGTGGCTACTGTGGTTGATGTCAATGGAGATGACAGCGACCGCAATTTCACACAATGAAGGAGTGATATTCGCTATCAGATGGCTTGTGCTAGAGAGAAGAGCTAGTGCAGTAGATGAAGAAACAGGCAGCAGAACAAGGTTGGAGTGGAAGACTGGAAGTATCTAGGCTGTTGACTCACAATAGAAACATAGACTGCACAAGAATCCATCCAACGGCCAGAGCCCTCAGCTGCAGATCCAACGGTCATTATTTAACTGACGACGTGGACCAATGGGATTGCAGCATATCCCATTAGATCAACGCGATGCAACTATCCAATCCAATCATCAACGTCAACAATCTAAAACGCGCCATTAAACAACATATGCGCCATAGCGAAAACGCAAAACTGAATATGTTCCGACATATGCATGATGCGATGAGGCTGCACAAGCGCCATTTATTCAACTTCTCCAGAATCCTTTTCTACTGTCACTTTTGATAATTAGCTAGGTACCACGGATGCGACGATGTACTTACAGCATTTCTCAATGGGATACAGACATGCCGGAGCCAACACATCAACAATACCTCAGTCTCTTGTTCCCTCCCTCGCAAAATCTGGCGTTGGAGCTGTCAAACATGTTAGCGCCAGGTCTCTCCTCTCCATGTTTACAGCCACAAGCATCCACGCATCAACACTGCGTATCAGACAAAGACGCTAATCAACACAGCGCACCAAGGAACCGCAGATCAAAGGACCAAACATGAGCGAGATTTTCACGGTGAAGGGCAACACAAAATTTTGGTGCAAACCTTGATCAGAGCTCGTCCTTGTGAGACTCGGTAGGGGCCGAATCCGTGGCCTTCTCAGTTGCCTGAGAGTTTGTCTCCTTGTTCTTCTTGATGAAGTCGACAATCTCGTCAGCTGTCCTGCCAGTGTCATAGGAAACCTTCTTTCCGCTGGGAGTAACGAAGTACATGGTGGGGTAACCTTGACGTCAAATTCACTGGGCACATCGTTGGCAGTCGCATCCTGCAAACACGATTGGCAAAATAGGAGAGCTAGATAAGCTGAGCTTATGATAGGAAAGAACAGAAACACCAACAGATGGATAGATCAACTTGGTTGATGGTAAACATGGACGGAAAGAAAGGTTACCATCTTAGCGATGACGACATCCTCATCACTTTGAAGCGTGGTTGCTGCCTCCTCCAAGATAGGTGCCAGCTTCTTGCAGTGTCCACACCAGGGCGCATAGAATTCAATAAGAACTACAATACAAATCGGTTAATCAATGAGATATAAATCTGATACAAAGACTTTATCATAGTGATAAACGACCAGAACAAAGATTATATACTAGACATTTCCATCAAACTGGTTTCAATTAAGAAGGAATCACAGTACCTGATAGTATTACTATAAGAACTAAGCCTGATTCATGAAAAAAATGATTAACAAGGATGAAGATGAATACCATGTTTGCCAGATTTGAAGACAACGTCATTGAGGTTATCAGCTACAACAACCTTAACAGGCTCATTGTTGACCTCAGGAATAGGCTCAGATTTCCGGAATGGTGACAATTTACCATCCTACAAATATAAAAGAATTATGAGACATTGCGTAGGTTAAACACATAATCTAAAATCATATATAAAAAACAAAAAATGCAAACATATTTAAGTATAAGAGTACTTACAAAGTACTCCTTCAACCAAGAAACAATTTGGTCAGGCTCAATCTGTGACTTCAAAAACTTCTTGGAATCACCATCTTGAATGAGAATAAGGGGTGCCTGATCCTCTTTTAGCCCAAAGTACTATATTTCAACAAATTTATCGTTAGCATAAGACAGTTATACATAAATAGTTTGGAAAAGAGAAGGGGAAGTAAGAAACAAACCTGGAAGGCACCTTGGCTGGCATCAATGTCACCAATTAGGAACTTGATTTCCTTGTTCTTGAACTCGTCTGCAGCACCATAATAAGCAGACTTGAAGGACTCATATGGTCCAGTGGAGAAGTTAAAAAATAGCATAGCCTGCACATCATTTGGTGTCACAGAAGAGAAGTGACAATAATCAGTAATCAACAACTATAATTCACCAATCCTGCATTATCTAAGAAACATATATTCCAGTCTAACCAATTTTAACACTCGAAGCATATATTTCCACTCTTATGAAGTTCAAGAGCAATGCAAACTTTGAACAATGCTAGGAAGCATTGCTAGAGCTATTTTCAGTACATTTGTGGCTCCCAAGTATCTCCCCCATGTATAAAATCATGGGTGACTATATAACAAAATCAGAAATTTTGTCAGACTATCAGAACTAAATGCAGTAATAGCCCAATCCTAGAAATATATGCTTCAAATCCCAAGATAAAATTAATAGTAATGTCTCCTGCAATGTTTAAGTAAATGCATGGGAAGATTGAACATTAAAAGTACACAACGGACTAAAAGCTGGTTGGCTGCAGACTTGGCGACTCAGGCTGAAAATTGACTAGTGACATACAGAACCATCTATCTAAGTTTCATGCAATTATCAGATTTAACCATCAATGGCTTATAGAAATAGTAATAAAGCTTTTTAGAAAGCTATTAGTATCAAATGCTTACCTTGGCAGATGAGCTTTGGAAAAATTTCAAGAGGTAAGGGTGGTTATCAGGGTTCTTGTCAAAAGTAACAACTTTTGGGGTGCTGCTAGCATCAATAAACTTCTCCAAAGCAGTAACATCAAAATCCTGCAAAATGTGGCAGCAAAGTGTCATTACTAATAATTACACATAACAGTTCGAAATGAGGTATGTTTAATAATCAGTATGAAATATATGAGTATCTAACAAAAAAATGAGTGAACAAAATAAATGTTAGTTTTCCAAGTAGAGTATAACCTTGCTGTCAACGACGAGCTCATCAAATGGCTTCAATAGCCTAACCAATGGTCTCTCCACTGTAGCATCACCACGTGGAAGGTGGTTGGCATGCAAAGTGTGACCAAAGTAGTAATCGGACCGGAGCTTCTCAGCAACCTCCATGAAGTTCGTAAACTCAGTGCCGCTGAATTCTGTGAAGATACCAACCTATACAATTGCAATTGTTACTTCTAGTCAGCAGGCAGTTTGTAAGCATCAACCAAACAGTGATTAAACATGATGATTGCTCTATGAAAAAAGTTGGGAAAAATAAAGTCAAGTTTTAATGGGAGCTTACAATGTAGATCTTCTTGTCATCAACAAGGTCTGTTGCATCCTCCGGTGACTTGATCTCCTTGGAAGCAGGGCCAACCTGCTTCTTCAAGTACTCAACAATTCCCTCAGCCTCCCTAGGACCCTTGTACTCTTGGATGTTCTTCCCCTGGTTCCTGAATATCTTAAGGGTCGGGAAGCCCTGGACCTCATACTTGGTCGCATGCGGCCTGTTCTTGTCTTCGTTGGCATCAACCTTAGCAAGAACAATCGGTGGATCGTGCTTGCTCAGCAATTGGGCCGCCTTCTCATACTGAAACAGGGCACACAAGGAAATTTAACAAATGAGATTAAACAGAACAGTCCAACACATCACTCTGCTGTTAAGGAAGTGATCCCCGGATACTGAAGCGATACCTCTGGAGCAAGCTTCTTGCAGTGTCCACACCTGCGAATTGATTTCATCGAATTAGCTACAACTCAAACAACATTCGGGCAAAACTAACTGACATCATTAGTGCATACCAACAATAATCACACAACAACAAATCAGGAACACATAATTGAAAGTTGGAAGGAAAAACTCAGCTTTAAACCCCAGGGAAGGCCCTCCCAGAAGAGGATCACAAGCCCCGATCCAGCAACCTTAAAACCCTAGAGAACCCCCAAATTCAGATCGAACCCCACCAGAACAGCGATCCCAGACGCATCTAATCACCAAGACCAGATCCCCAAACGCATCACCATCGCCCGCAATCCCCGCATCTGAGACCCCCTCGAAACCTACGATCTAAACCCACCAAAACCCGTCGGATCCACCCCCCAAAACCCTACCACCCACCCCAAACAGAAAGCGCGCAGACTCACCAGGGGGCGTAGAACTCGACGACGACGAACGGGTGCTTGGCGACGGCCTCGTCGAAGCTGTCCGCGTCGAGGGTCAGCACGGCCTCCCCTTCCCCCTCCGCCGCGGCCGCGGCCGCCTCACCTCCCTCCACCTGGGCGGCCTCCTCCGCCCTCGCCGCCGGCGCCGACAGCACGACGGCGAGCGCGAGCAGCAGCGAGATCCAGACCTTACCACAGATCGCCATGACGCGGACAGTGAGAGACGAGGACGAGGAGAGGCTGGCTCGAGTTCAGATATTCTGAGACGACACGACGCAGCACTACACGGGTTTTAATAGCGCGGAGAACGCGATGCAGAAGTGTGTGTGGGTGTGGCCTTAAAGGATAAATCTACCCATATTTTTGCCTCAATACCAGGGAATTTACGGATTCCTCCCCATGCCACGTCGCACGCCGCCGGTATGCCATACGGAGGCAGCGTACACGTACCCACCCGGCCGTCCCCCAATGGGAGCGCGCCGCGTCATCCCCGTGACGTGTGCACGGGTCCCTGATTAGCTGCGCCCACCCGCGCGACGTACGTTGCCCAATCGTGGTCAGGAGGGATAAGAAGATCGGTCCCTCATTGTTGTGTCTTTGGACCTCCCGTCCATAGGACCTCCTCATTATTGTGTCTTTGGACCTCTGGTCATGTGCTCGGACCTCCCGCGTGGGTGAGGACCTCCCTTGACCTCTGTGGGACCTTCTCTAGGTCTTCGCAGGACCTCCCCTTGAGCTTTGACTGGCCCCATTCGGCAGTCACACTTCTCTTTCTTTATTCGTTGACAGTGTCCTTTGTGCATGGGAGTCTTCCCATATTTAATGCCTGTTGCATCGCATTAAATGCTTCTACCTTTTTGCAGCACTCGTGCTATTCTTTTGTCACATCTCTTGCCTGCTTTCATTGTCCTTTTCACCAACTCTTAAACATGTGTACCATGGGGAATCTCAATGGCTCCAACTATATAGGTTTGGGCAGCCCTTCTTCTTTACCCTTTTGCTCATTTCTACACTCTTGCCTCCTCCAGCAGCTCTTGGACCTCCTCCCTTAAGCTTCGGACCTCCTCCAGCAAGCTTTTTGGACCTCCTCCAAATTGACCTAGCTTCTCTGTTGGTTTTATTCTGGAGTTTCGTTAAAGTTTCTATGGATCTTATTTGAGTCTTGTCTTGAGTTTGCTTTGGTTTCCTCGTGTAGATTTTGAAGGCATTGAGGAGCAAGAGCTCGCCGAAGAAGAAGACATCTAGGCTTTTGAGCAAGGCAAGTTATACTCTTGATCATATTGGACCCATTAATTCACCCTATATATGTTCCATTTTAAATGTTAATGCATGCTTACTTTACTAAGTTGTTTCAATACTGCCTTTAAACTCATAGCTATGCCTATCTCCTTTGTATGGCCAACATTGAAATTGAACCAAACCTCGTTGTTACCCTAGGTAAAATCTGTTGATACAATAGTGTGAACCAGAGCAATTGTGAAATCTTATGCTTAGTCTTGCTTAGACCAAAAGTATTTGATTTGGGAAAATTTTACCAACACGACCAACTACTGTTTAAAGGTTTTAAACCATGGCATTGGGTTGTCATGGAAGCTTCTAAATGCTTTTGAAAAGTAAATGAAAGGAAAATTGATTTGGACTTAGGCGAAGTGGTTTGTTTGGCTAGTGCAATGTTTATGCACGGGGCCGTGTCATTTCTATGGCCGGTGCCCAGGGTTTGTGGTGGTCGCCCAAGTCAATTGAGGACCGCCTTTGAGCGATCCTTTGCTAGGCCTATAATGGGCTATGCCTCACCGCACAATTACATGTCTCTAGAATAGGCGTGGGACCTGCCAACTAATTTGCAAAGTTCTACCACGCTTGTTCCACTTAGATGTGTGGGAGGTCTTCTATAGCCTATGGTCTTTATAACCTATGTTTCCATCGCGCAAGAGGGCTTTTTGTGTTTCTATCCAATGGAAGCTAAACCTTAGCGAGGAGGGTCAGTGGTGGAATGATGCATTGTAAAGGCCTTGTGGTGATCCCTTAGTCGCACACCTTCTGAAGTATGTGAGTAGACATTATATGGGGATCGTCTCATGTGGGTAAATTGTACAACCTCTGCAGAGTGAAAACTATTCGAATAGCCGTGTCCACGGTCATGGACGTGCTGGCAAAAGACTACTCAAAGTTAGACTTGGTTTTGTTTTCAAAAGGCTTTGACAAACTGGTTTTGGGATTTCTATCCCATGGGTTGGGCAGGAGCCTTGTGACAGAGGGTATCCTTCACCATCTTGATGATGAATGTTATCCAACCGAAAATTGAGATTTACTTAAATGAATTTTAGATATTGTATAACCGCTTGGAACTTAGTATATGTAATTGAAAGAAACCCGGCTTTACGTTAAATCAACCATATTATGCCTTCTTTGATATCCATTATGCATGTCATTCGTTATTTGACTGTGTAACTTAAGTAGTACTTGTTGTTGTGCTCATTCTGCTTGATTGATGAATTGAGCAGAGAAGACTTCTTTGATGATGATGAGACCGTGATCAATTAGGTCACGCCTCCAACCAATTACCCGTGGTGTATTGATGGACTTGGTTTTGCTTCACTGTGTATTTTGCTTTGTTATCTTGGCTTGTAAGCAACCTTGTAATCAACTCTTTGTCATAATAAAGTCTCTCGTGGAAGTATGTTACCACTGTGTTTGGTGTGAACCAACCATTGATCCTGGGACCGGTTCTGATCACGGGAGGGTTAGGACTTCTCCAAGTCCCATGACCTCCTCGTTGGTCTCGACCTCCTCAGTCCGGTCGTGGCTCTTGGGAGGTCCCGAGCCTCAAGACCTCCTCGTGTCGGGCCTCGACCTCCAGGAGGTCCGACTGACCTCTTGGGAAGCCTTGAGATCGCCCGAGAGGTCCTTGGAACCTCCTCGGCAGTCTCGATGGACTCCTGTGGAGGTCTTGGAGGACCTTCGCAAGGCCCTGGCCGGGTCGTCACAAGTGGTATCGAGTTTCTGATCGCAGACGGGCCTAGTAGAATGGCCATAGCATTTCAAAGTTTATTTTATAAAACAAAGAAGAATAAAATGTTCTTTTCTTACCTGGGTCATCCTTCTATCCTTACCTCCCTTCCGGTAATCTTTCTTACCTTAATTTAATCTTACCTTGTTTCTGTCTTTGCACCAATTTACAATATTAAATGGATCTTCCTTACCTTTTGAAACCGATATTAGAGGTCTCTTGGCTAGGTATGGTGCTCAAGACCTCCTTCAAGTGGTAAGAAACGTGTAGAATGATATCTCTTTATTACAAGTCTTGAAAAGTTGTTTTTTTTGTTCTTTGCTTTGTTCAGCTGGTTGCTTTGCTCGTCCCTTAGTCTCTTGCTTTCTTTCCTCACCTCTGGAGCTCGGATAAGATGGTCACCACTAGAAATGGTAGTGGCAACTCAAGCAATCGGAATAGACAAGCCGGGATGAGCTCGAGAACCCAAACGGTGGAGCAACCGAAATAGAAGAGTTGATAATGTGCAAGAGCAACCACCGACAACCACCACCTCCTCCAACGTAAGGTCCTAGCTGGCTCGATGATGGCTAACCAAGCTCACTTAATAACCGCTTCTCCCAAATAATTGCCAACACTCAACATCAAGAAGCAACAAAGAAGAATCGACCACAAACTCTAGTTCCACCTCCTCCAAGGGCCAACATAGCGTAATTTATGAGATTGCGCCTCCAACCTTTTCCAACACTCCGAGCCAATGGAAGCCGATGATTGGCTTATGGCAAGGCGTAAAATTGACATGGTTCAATGCTCGACTGTGAGAGGTCTTATTTGCCTCCCATCAACTTAGTGGCTCACCTCCGAATGGGGGATAATTTTAGTCAATCCCATGTCGATGCTCAAACCATCACGTGGGATGAGTTTGTGCAAACTTTTCATCGAGCCCATATTCCTCCGGGCATGATGTCTTTGAAGAGGAAGGAATTTCGCTCCTCATGCTAGAGCAAAGAAAGACTCACAATGAATACCTACATAAATTTAACCAATTGGCTCTGTGATGCTCCTCAAGATGTTGCTTCTGATGAAGCTAAACAAGAGCGCTTCCTCGAGGGGCTTAAGGATGAGATCTCAGCCTCCTTATTGCACAAGAACACTCAGATTTTCAAGAGCTTGTTAGCAAGGCTATTCGCAAGAAGGCAAGCTTCAAGAGATGGAGACCCGAAAGAGGAAGAGGGCGCTTAGAAGTTTAATCCTCGAGATTTTCCTAAGCCTAGACCTCTCAAATTTCTGACCTTGCAAAGACAAGACCTCCCGGACCTCCTCCTCTAGAGCTCTTGGGCAAGATCACCCAAGCAAAGCAGGGTTCCATAAGACCTCCTCTCGAAGCTAAATCTAGAGGAAGTCTCCCACGACCACCTCTGCTGGGGTGACCTGTTTCTTTTGTAAGGAGGTGGGGCACTATGCTAACAAGTGTCCAAAGAAACAAAGAAGCCTTTGCCCCCGCCTCGAGCAAGTCAAGGAGCTCCCAAGACCGGCAAAGACATCAAGTGTGAAGCCAAGAAGGTAATACACGAAGGGTCGTGGTCACCATGTCACGGCTAAGGAGGCACAAGCCGCACAAGATGTGGTCCTTGATACGTTTCCTATAAATTCAGTACTAGCCTTGGTTTTATTTGACTCAGGAGCTTCCCATTCTTTTATTTCGAGCAAGTTTATGGGGAAATGCGGGTTACATATAACTCCTTTAGTTAACCCTATGTTAATTCATGCTCCAAGCTTGATTTGAGGGCTAATACCCTCTCGCCCAAACCTTATCTTAGTGATTTCGAGTACCTTTTCATGCACTTGATAGTCTTGCAATATCAAGGTTTGATGTGATTCTTGGAATGGATTGGCTAGCCAAGAATAAAGGTCAAATAGATCGTGCTAGCAAGTCCATCACACTCACCAATGATCAAGGGATACAAGTGGAGTTCAAGTCTAAGACCTCCCTAAGTCAAGACCTCTTTTGACCATCTTGAAGGACTTGAGTTGGAAGACCTCCCAAAGGGTCGTGGAGTATCTAGATGTGTTCACGAGGAATTACCGGTATGTCACCGGATAGGATATCGTGTTCTCATTGATCTAGTCCTCGATCTCCTATATCAAAGAGACCTTATAGGATGCCACTAATGAATTGGTAGAGTTGAAGAAACAGATTAAAGAGCCGAAGATAAGGGTTTATTCACCAAGCTCTTCACCATGGGGAGCACCAAAGGCCGCTTTGTCAAGAAGAAAGATGGCGACTTAAGGATGTGTGTAGACTATAGGTCACTTAATGAGGTCACCATTAAGAACAAGTACCCATTGCCCAGGATAGAGGACCTCTTTGACCAATTAAAAGGAGCAAGTGTGTTCTCCAAGATTGACTTAAGGTCTGGTTACTACCAATTAAAGATTAGACTAGAAGACATTCCCAAAACTACTTTTACCACGAGGTATGAGCTATATGAGTTCACTGTAATGTCATTTGGGTTGACAAATGCACTAGCTTATTTCATGAATATGATGAACAAAGTATTCATGGACTTCCTGGATAAGTTTGTAGTTGTATTTATTGATGATATTCTTGCCTACTCCAAGAATAAGGAAGAACATGAAGACCACCTTAGGGCTGTTTTGGAAAGGCTTAGAGAGCAACAGCTCTATGCCAAGCTTAATAAGTGTGAGTTCTGGTTAAGACAAGTGGCTTTTCTTGGTCATATTGTGTCAGCCAAGGGAGTGGCAGTAGACCCTTCAAAGGTTGAAGCTGTATTAGAATGGAGACCACCCAAGACAATAACTGAAGTGAGAAGTTTTCTTGGACTGGCTGGTTATTATAAAAGATTCATTGAAGACTTCTCCAAGATTGCTAGACCTCTTACTCAGCTTTTGAAAAAGGGGAAGAAATTTGAATGGACTGAAACCTGTGAGCAAAGCTTTCAAGAATTAAAGAAAATGCTTGTCACAGCTCCTATTTTAGTTCTGCCAGACATACGCAAAGATTTTAAGGTATTTTGTGATGCGTCTCATCAAGGTCTTGGATGTGTGTTAATGCAAGAGGGAAGGGTAGTGGCATATGCATCTTGACAGTTGAGACCTCATAAAGAGAAATACCCAACACATGATCTAGAATTGGCTGCAATTGTGCATGCTTTGAAGATTTGATGACATTACCTCATTGGTAATCGTTGTGAGATATACACAGATCACAAAAGTTTGAAGTACATCTTCACCCAATCGTAACTTAACCTTAGGCGATGAGATGGTTAAAGTTGATTAAGGACTACGACACGGGAATTCATTATCACCTGTGCAAGACCAATGTGGTGGCGTATGCTTTGAGTCGAAAAGGGTATCGCAAAGACTGTTAGTCTAAGAGCAACAACCAACATCAGATGAAGAGTCAAGCATCTCACTGAGATTGTAGATCAAGTCTGTGTGAGCACCTTGGAGGTGCATCCAACTATTCTGGACTAGATCAAAGAACATCAAGAAAATGATGAAGATATCCAAGAGATTAAGAGGAACATGAGGAGGGGTAAAGCTCCAGGTTTCTCTGAAGATGAGCAGGGAGTAGTGTGGTTTGGCAGTTGGATTTGTGTGCCAAATCATCAAGACATCAAGCAACTTATCTTGGTAGAAGCCCATGGATCACCTTATTCCATTCATCCGAGCAGCACCAAAATATATCAAGATCTCAAAGAAAGGTATTGGTGGGTTAGTATGAAACAAGATATTGCGAGATATGTTGCTCAATGTGATGTGTGTCGAGAATTAAAGTCGAGCACCAAAAACCAAATGGTAGGTTTGTTACAACCATTGCCAATTCCGTAATGGAAGTGGGAGCATGGGGCATGGACTTCATTATCGGATCGCTTAGAACCCAATCGATATGACTCAATATGGGTGGTGGTTGACCGCTTAACCAAAGTAGCACATTTCATACCACCAAGACCACCTATACTTGTAATATATTGGCATTCAGACATGACCAAAATTGTTTGTTTACATGGAGTGCCTGAATAATAGTTTTGAGACAGAGGGACTCACCACTTCTAGATTATGGAAGAGTTTACATGAAGCCTTAGGCACTAAACTTAATTTTAGTACGCTTATCACCCTCAAACCGATGGGTAAAGAGAGAGTAAACTAAGTCTTGAGGACATGCTCGGGCATGTGCTCTAGATTTCGAAAAGAGCCGGGACAAGAATTTGCCCTATGTCAATTCTCTTATAACAATAGCTATCAAACTAGCTCGCAGATGTCTCCTTTCAAGCCTTATATGGTAGACCTTGTAGAACTCCCCTTCTTTGGGATGAAGTAGGAGAACACTAGCTCTATGGTCCTGAATTGATCAAGGAAGCTGAAGACAAGGTGAAGTTGATAAAGGAACGATTGAGAGTGGCTCACTCCCAACAAAGGAGCTATGCAGATAATCGTCAAGGGAGTTATCTTTTGAAGTTGGAGACTTCGCTCACCTCGAGTGACGCCACTTCGTGAGTTAGAAGATTTCGTGACTAAAGGGAAGTTAGCACCAAGATTTGTCGAGCCATATAAGGTCTTGGCAAGGCAAGGTGAAGTGGCCTATCAACTAGAGCTTCCAGAGTCTTTATCGGCACTGCACAATGTTTTCCATGTATCATAGCTAAGGAAGTGTCTTTGAGTGCCAGAAGATCAAACCACCCTAGAGAGCATTGATCTCCAAGAAGACCTCACTTATGTAGAGCAGCCAATCAAGATCCTTGACGTTGCAGAGCGGGTCACTAGGAGCAGGACCATCCGATCATACAAAGTCCAATGGAGCCATCATCCAGAAAGTGAAGCCACATAGGAGAAAGAGGCAGATCTCAAGACTAACTATCCGTACCTCTTTGCTGGCCAAACTTGAATCTCGGGGTCGAGATTCCCTCAAGGGGGTAAGTTTGTAACACCCTGATTTTTGGAGCCTCTTTGAATTTTCAAAATAAAAAGAACCTTTTTGTTTTGATGAGAATTTCAAAGCTTAACTTGAAAATTCAGAATGGATTTCAATCGACTAACTCAAACTTCAACTAAAGACTCTCTTTGGTTGTTGGGTTTGTTGGAGCTTTGATGATCCCTCCCTTCTCAGGCCGGTTTTACCCTTCTCGGTCCAAGCCTCTTTAGGTCTAGACCTCCCAAGTGGTTGGATTTTCTCCGCCTGCACTCCTTCATAGGTCTAAACCTCACTCATGTTCATTTGAACTCACTTTCTGCTCACTGAACTCCTCCTTGTCTATTTGGACCTCCCCGCCCTTTAGGACCTCCTCTCGCTCATTTGGACCCCCTTGTGAGATCTCGCCCAAGACCCCCTTGGAGATCTTAACCGTCCGACCTCCCATTTGTGAGATCTGGCCGCAAGACCACCCCTTTGGAGATCTTAACCGTCCTGCATTCTCCTCTTGTGAGATCTAGAGCCGTTAAGACCTCCCTTTGGAGATCTTAATCGTCTGCATCTTCCCTTTGTGAGATCTCGCCGTTAAGACCTCCTTTGGAGATCTTAACTGCTCGCATCTCTCCTTTGTTAGATCTCGACTGCTAAGACCTCCCTTTGGAGATCTTAACCGCTCGTGCATCTCCCATTTGTTAGATCTCGACCATTGACCTCGGACCTCCCTGCAGGAGGTGTCTTTTGGACCTCCCCGTCCATAGGACCTCCTCATTGTTGTATCTTTTGGACCTCCCGTCCATAGGACCTCCTCATTGTTGTGTCTTTGGACCTCCGGCCTCCTGCTCGACCTCCCGGGTGGTGAGGACCTCCCTTGACCTCTGCGGACCTCCTCTAGGTCTCCGCAGACCTCTTGAGCTTTGATCGCCCCATTCGGCAAGCCACACTCTCTTTCTTTATCCTTTGACCGTGTCCTTTGTGCATGGGAGTCTTCCCACATTTAATGCTCGTTGCATCGCATTAAATGCTTTATCTTTTGCAAAGACCTGTGCTATTCTTTTGTCACATCCTTGCACCGCTTTCATTGTCCTTTTCACCAACTCTTGAACATGTGTACCTCTGGGAATCTCAATGGCTCCAAATATATAGGTTTGGGCAGCCCTTCTTCTTTACCCTTTTGCTCATTTCTACACTCTTGCCTCCTCTAGTAGCTCTTGGACCTCCTCCAGCAAGCTTTTTGGACCTCCTCCAAATTGACCTAGCCTCTCTGTTGGTTTTATTCTGGAGTTTCGTTAAAGTTTCTGTGGATCTTATTTGAGTCTTGTGTTGAGTTTGCTTTGGTTTCCTCGTATAGATTTTGAAGGCACTGAGGAGCAAGAGCTCTCCGAAGAAGAAGACACCCAGGCCTTTGAGCAAGGCAAGTTACACTCTTGATCATATTGCACCCATTAATTCACCCTATATATGTTCCATTTTAAATGTTAATGCATGCTTACTTTACTAAGTTATTTCAATACTTGTCTTTAAACTCATAGCTATGCCTATCTCATTTGTATGGCCAACATTGAAATTGAACCAAACCTGTTGTTACCCTAGGTAAAATCTGGTTGATACAATAGCGTGAACCAGGAGCAATTGTGAAATCTTATGCTTAGTCTTGCTTAGACCAAAAGTATTTGATTTGGGGAAATTTATCAACACGACCAACTGCTTTTTAAAGGTTTTAAGCCATGGCATTGGGTTGTCATGGAAGCTTCTAAATGCTTTTGAAAAGTAAATGAAAGGAAAATGGATTTGGACTTGGGCGAAATGGTTTGTTTGGCTGGTGCAATGTTTATGCACGGGGCCGTGTCATTTCTATGGCTGGTGCCCAGGGTTTGTGGTGGTCGCCCAAGTCAATTGAGGACCGGCCTTTGAGCGATCCTTTGCTAGGCCTACAATGGGCTATGCCTCACCGTATAACCACATGTCTCTAGAATGGGGCGTGGGACCTGGCCAACTAATTTGCAAAGTTCTACCACAGTTGTTCCACTTGGATGTGTGGGAGGTCTTCTATGGCCTATGGTCTTTTATAATCTATGTTTCCCATCGGGCGCAAGAGGGGCTTTTTCAATGGTTTCTATCCAATGGAAATGAAGCCTTAGCGAGGAGGGCAGGTGGAATGATGCATTGTAAAGGTCTTGTGATAATCCCTTAGTTACACACCTTCTAAGTGTGTGAGTAGACAGATATGGGGATCGCCTCATGTGGGTAAAGTGTACAACCTCTCGCAGAGTAAAAACTATTCAATAGCCGTGTCCACTGGCCATGGACGGCGGGCAAAAGACTACTCGAGTTAGACTTGGTTTTGTTTTCAAAAGGCTCGACAAACTAGTTTTGGGATTTCTATCCCTTGGGTTGGGCAAGGAACCTCAGACAGAGGGTATCCTTCACCATTTTGATGATGAATGTTATCCAACCGAAAACCGAGATTTAAAAAATGAATTTGAGATATTGTATAACCGCTGGAACTTAGTAAATGTAATTGAAAGAAACCCGACTTTATGCAAATCAACCATATTATGCCTTCCGCTGATATCCATTATGCTTGTCATTCTCGTTATTTGACGGGTGTAACTTATGAAAGACGCTTGTTGTGCTCATTCTGCTTGATTGATGAATTGAGCAGAGAAGACTTCTTTGATGATGATGAGGACCAGATCAATTAGGTAGCGCCTCCAAACCCAATTACCTATGGTGTATTGGATGGACATGGTTTTACTTTCACTTGGTATTTTGCTTTGTTGTTTTGGCTTGTAAGCAAACCATGTAATCAACTCTTTTGTTGTTAATAAAGTCTCTCGTGGAAGTATGTTACCACTGTGTTTTGTCAGGTGAACCAACCATTGATCCTTGGGACCGGTTCGGATCACAGAGGGTTAGGACTTCTCCAAGCCCCATGACCTCCTGTTAGTCTCTGACCTCCCCTGTGTCCGGTCGTGGCTCTTGGGAGGTCCCGAGCCTCAAGACCTCATCGGTCGGGCCTCCTAGACCTCCGTGAGGTCCAATGGACCTCCCGAGAAGCCCAGAGGATCCGCCTGATAGGTCATTGAACCTCCCGAGGTCCCGTGGACTCCTGTAGGTCTTGGAGGACCTCAGCGAGGCCTCGGCCGGTCAGCCACACCCCGCCTACTCCAGGCGTGTTGACGTTGCCACGGACGACCCTCCTGCTCCGCGGTCGCCCCAAAGTATGAACGTTATTCCATCTGTGCGATTTTATTTGGGTGTCTGATACTTGCTCGTCCGTGTAGAGGTGGGTGACGACACGACGAGGGCGGGCAACGAGGTGCCCGGATGTGATGGGGGTGTCATGCGAGAATGCCATACCGCTCAAGGGGTCCGGGTTCCACGCCCGCCGACTATCAAGAACTTTGTGGGCCCCATGAACGTGCTTCCCATGAGCAACAAGGACTTCATTGTTAGCCCTGGCGCCTCTAAGGTTTGCGGGGTGGTTGGGGACTTTGTTCATTCACCTCTACTCCCGGAGTTCTTCAAGAAAATGGCTCTGGAGGACATGCTCCAGAGCATGGAGGCGAATGCTATGAAGGTTTGTGGGTGTCCTGCAACCACATCCTTTGTTCTGTTCGCCTGTTGCTGAGGTGTCTTTGTTGCGCAGACGATGATGTTTTCGCGAGCGCTGGATGTCGATATTTCCAAATGCTTCGGCCAGATCCAGAGCCAATTGGACATGGAGCACACCAAGAACGAGGCCCTCAGTGGTGAGCGCGATTCCCTCGTGGTGAGGGTAAAGACGCTGGAGGATGAAGTGGCGAGCCTTTGGGTTGACCTGGGCGCTTCGCAGAAAGCACAGGCGCTTGCTGAGGAGGAGGTTGAGGCGGAGCGCGAGCTGTCGAACACCATGGGGCTCACTGCTTTTGAGGCTTTGGTGACTCTTGAGGATGCCATGACGTAGCGCGGCGCGATGCCTCCTACGAGGACTTACCGACCTGCGGAGACGGATATCACCTTCAAACGGCTCAAAAACGTTGGGAAGATGTGCGTGCCTGCGGCGCACACGTACAGAGATCATTGTGCGAAGGTGGCCTGGTGCACGACCTTAGCCTCGCTTGAAAAGGCAGGATGTGCACATATAGACACTCTCACCACCCGTACGATTGCCGTGGCTACTACCGAGGAGTCGGCGAATGTGGAGCGCCGAACACGCAAGGCTAGCAAGGTCCCGCCCAGGATCATCGTCACAAGGGCTACACGAGGATGCGACCGAGCCTTTCCAAGCAGACAGCGGCAAGTGCAAAGGGAAGGCGCCAAGGTGGCCTCGATCAAGTCTCGAAGAGGGCAAGCGGGGGTCCACTCATGGAGACAAGGTGTGACCCCCGCTTGCCAAAAGCGGCTCAAAACTTTTAAAGTAGTCTAGTGCTTCGCTTTGTACTTTTCTTGCTCTGTTAGGGGCTCCGAGGAGGAAAACCCTTTTTGTGTAATGACATTCTGATGTTAAATGAAATACTTTTGGTTTATCGGGGTGTTTTGTCCAGCTTCAATTGCTATTTGAAGTCGCCTTGTGGTCTGTGACAGGAGAACGCTGTTTGTCCAAGCGTGCAGCGCCACGGAGGGGTGCTCGATCGCCTATAGGCGAGGTCCAAGACCACTGCCGCAACGCTGCATTGAAGGATGAGCGCGAGATTCTGTTGAAGTGGCCTCTGAGGATTTGCTATCGTGGCATCATCTGTCACGACGCAAAATGGCAGCGATGGAAAAAAGCTAACCCGACCGGTTCTATGAAAACGTTCTTCCGTGTCTACGTGCGGAGGCCGCGAGGGCGCGGGAGGAGATGCGGGCTTTCTGGGAGCGCCGGGGAGTTGCCGGTGCGTCCGAGGGACCCCTGCTAGCCCCCGCATCGTTGGAAGCTTCGATGAGCTCGTCCGACACTCGTGCAGAGGGAGTATGCAGAGTTGGTGGCTACCGGAGCATCGGACAAGGAACTGCTGGAGTGGGCAACGCGCAAGTAGGAGTGGGACTTCATCCCATAGGTGCACGCGATTGCTGTGGTGTACCGTGGTGGAAGTGTAATTTGTACCTATTATTTTTCGGGTTTGTTGTTCGTGTTGAGGCGTAGTAAGGTGTGTAAGTTGTGCTGAGCTCAATAAAAATGGTGTGATTATATGTTGTAGACGACCCGTCCGAGCCGTTCCACCAGATAGGGCTCCGTGGAGCCCGAACTCCCCTTCTTCTTTTTTTAGATGGGGCTTCGGGGAGCCCTAACTTTTTTTGCGAGGGGGGGGCGAAGCCTCGTGCCGTCCTCCATACTTTTTTAGATAGGGCTCCAGGGAACCCTAACTTTTTTTGCGAGGGGAAGGCGAAACCTCGCGTTGTCCCCCATACTTTTTTAGATAGGGCTCCGGGGAGCCCTAACTTTTTTATGAGGGGGAGGCGAAGCCTCGCGTCGTCCCCCATACTTTTTTTAGATAGGGCTCCGGGAGCCCCAACTTTTTATGGGGGAGGCGAGGCCTCAACGGCCCCCATACTTTTTAGATAGGGCTCCTGGAGCCCTAAATTTTTTATGAGGGGAGGCGGCCTCACGCCGCCCCTCATACTTTTTAGATAGGGCTCGGGAGCCCTAACTTTTTGAGGGAGAGGTGAAGCCTCGCACTGCCCCTATACTTTTTAGATACGGCTCGGGAGCCCTAACTTTTTTTTATGGGGGAGGCGGCCTCGCACCGCCCCCCATACTGTTTTAGGTATTTTTTTTTGCGAGGGAGGGGGGGGCGAAGATCGACGCCGTCCCCCTTGGCGTGGCTCGTTCTTGGGGACGCTTTGCGCCGGGGTTAGCTTTGCGCGTCGTCTTTGCTTAGTTGCTTGTTGTCATGAGTTTATCGATCGCCTCGGCCGAGGCCATCTTGCGGTGGCTTCGTTTATATCGCCATGCCTCACGGGGGCATCGGTGCACGGGTCAAGGCCATTCACGTGGCTTTTGTTTATACACTCGTGCTCGTGGGGGCATCGGTGCACTAGGGTCAAGGCCATGCGGCGTGGCTTCGCTTTATACACTCATGCCTGCGGGGGGCATTGGTGTGCACCGGGGCCGAAGGCCATGCGCGATATTTATACACTCGTGCCTGCGGGGGGCATCGGTGTGCATCGGGCCGAAGGCCATGCGCAGTGGCAGTGGCTTTTTTGCTGTGTTTGTAGGGTGTTACATGCTTCGTTCATTATGGGGGGACAAAACGCCCAAAAGTACACATATTTGTACATGCCCTATTCGTCGCCGGGCGCGTTCGAGCGCAGCCAAGGCTCCTAGGAAATACAAAAACCTTCTAGGAGTAGAACTTATGAGGCTCTTGGTGTTCCATGTATGGCCAGTTGCCATTCCCGGTGGCGATGTAGTCGTTAGGCCCTCGTGCTCCGGGTGATGATGTAGGGCCTCTCCCATTTGGACTCAAGCTTGCCCATTGTGGAGGGATTGATGACTCGCTTGAGGACCATGTCACCAGGTGCTAGGGGGCGGGGTCTTACTTTCTTGTTGTACGCTCTCGTGACCCCGTCTACGTACTTTGTCATGGTTGAGATGGCTTCTACGCGGTTCTCCTCGACTAGGTCGAGGGAAATTTCCCGGCTGGCGGGGTTGATATCTTGGGTCGCCCGGAGGTACGTTGCTACGAGCTCACCCGGGATCATCGCTTCGTCTCCGAATAGGAGCTTGAATGGGGAGAAGCTTGTGGCCGGGGTTAGTGTGGTGCGAAGTGCCCATAGGGCCTTCTGAAGTTCTTTCGGCCAGAGCCCTCTTGGCAATCCCACCAGCCGTTTGGTGAGACCTGCTAGCAAGTTGCCATTGGCTCTTTCGACCACGCTGTTGGACTCGGGGTGGCCCACCGACGCGAAGCATACAGTGATCCCGAGGTCTTGGCAAAATGCTTTGAAAGCGGCGGAGTCAAACTAGGTGCCATTGTTGGTGACGACGTCCTGGGGCACCCCGTATCTGCAAATGACGTTCCTCCATGTGAACGGGTCATCATGGCCGTGATCTTGGCGACGGCTCACCTCCACCCACCGGAGAAGTACTCAATGGCGATAAAGGCAAACGGAGGTCACCGTCGCCTAAAAGGGCCACGATGTCGAGCCCCATCTGTCGAAAAGGCCGATTGGCGGCCGGTTGTAGGGGACTCTCGTTGTTTTGGGGTTGTGGCCGCCCATCGGCACCTAACAACGCTAGACGAGGTCCTGAGCGTCCCAAAGCGCGGTTGGCTAGTAAAGGCCCTAACGGAAGACCCTTGCTACGATGCTCCGGAGGGCCTGGTGCGCTCCACAGTCCCCTTCGTGGATCTCCCTGAGTAGGTCTTGGCCCTCTTGGCGAGATATACATCGGAGGAATGGGTTGCACACGCCCCCTTTGTACAATTCACCATTGATGATGCGGTAATTTTGGAAGTGGTGCCGGAGCCTCTTTGCTTCAGCTTGGTCTTCGGGTTCTCCGCCTGCGAGGTAGCTAGTGATCGGCTCTCGCCAGTCTGCCTCACCAATGAGCGAGATAAGACAAATTTCTCCTCCTCCGCCACATTGTCGCCTATTTCGGGCTTAGCCCCTTGTGCTTCGGGTGGAGCCCCTTGTTTCTCCGACGTGACCGAGGGGGCGTGAAGCACCTCATAGAAAACTTTTGGTTGCGGTTGGCCGTCGGAGCTTGCTGCTTTTGCGAGTTTGTCCGCCACCTCGTTGTCGCTCCTTGGGATGGCTTGCACGGTGATGCCGAGGAAGTTCTTTTGCAATGGGTCTGCATGCCGCTAAAGCATCGGTCCATCTCACGGTCTCTGGTTGCGAAGCTTTTGTCAAAGTGCCCCGCCATGAGGTGGGAGTCACTCTTGACTACGAGGCGCTTGGCGTCCAAGATTTTTGCTTTGCGGTGGCCAAAAGAAGAAGGCCTCGTGACTCGAGGCGTTGTTGGTCGAGGAAAATCGAGACGCAGCAACAGACGACATGCTTCGCCGTCCGGCAACTTGTAATGGCACCGCGGCCGCCTTTGCCAGGTACACACCAGACCCGCTAGTGTGGACGGTCCACGGCGCCGAGCCGGAGGTTGATCTGCGGCATGAGGAGTCCACTCGGCGACGAGGCCGGCCAAGCATCGCAACTTGATGGCGGTGCACGCCAGAAGGTAATGCCGGGGTGCGAGCCCGCCGCCACTTGTTAATGCGCGCCCCGACGATCCTTGTTGCGGCATGAGCGCCAGGGGTAGGATGTTGGTACTCCGCAATGGCGCGCGCCAGAAGTAGTGTCGAGCTATGCGCGAGACCATGAGCGGCGAGGCCGCCTTTTCCAGCCTGTATCAGACCTTGGTCCCCTGGAAGGCCTCCGAGACGTAGTATATGGGGCGTTGACCGCCATCCTCCTGGACAAGGACCGCACTGACTGTCGCCGAGGAGGCGGCAAGGTACAAGAGGAGCTGGCTTTCGCTTTGCCGGGTCAAGCACGAGCTGCTCGATACTCTGGTAGGCTTCGGTCCAACGAAATGGCTATGCGCCCCGGAGGGTTTTGAAGAAGGGTAGGGCTCGTTCAGCTGACCGGGACAAGAATCGGCTGAGGACGGCGAGGCGGCCCGTTAGCTTTTGCACTTCACGTGCGGTGTGGGGCGGTTCCATTTCTTAGATGGCTCGGATTTTTTTGGGGTTGGCTTCAATGCCCCTCTTTGATACGAGGAATCCCAGTAGCTTGCCCGCTTTGACGCCGAAGGCACACTTGTCTGGATTTAGCTTGATTCCCTCCCTCCGGAGGTTGGCAAAGGTCTCTTGGAGGTCCTCCGCGTGTGAAGTGACGATCTTACTCTTGACCACTATATCATCAACGTAGGTTTCGACATTGCGTCCCAGCTGTTCCGCAAGCACCTTGGTGATGAGACGGGTGAACGTTGCTCCGGCATTTTTAAGGCCAAAGGGCATGCGACAGAAGCAATATGTCCCAATGGGGTGATGAAAGCGGTCTTCGCCTCATCCTCCTTGGCCATGAATATTTGATGATACCTGGAGTAGGCATCGAGAAAACTCATCAGCACATAGCCGGAAGTGGCGTCTACCAACTGGTCGATGCGAGATAGAGGGTAGTCGTCTTTGGGAGATGCCTTGTTGAGGTCGGTGAAGTCAACACACATGCGCCATTTGCTTGTGCTCTTCTGGACCAGGACAGGGTTGGCCAGCCACTCCGAGTGCTTGACTTCTCGAACGACCCCTGCCTTTAGAAGTTTGGCTATTTTCGCCTTTGCTGCTTCTAGACGCTCCGGGGTCATGCGGCGCAACTTCTGCTTTTTGGGGATTGCGTCGCTTCGGAGGGCGAGGCGATGTTCGATTGTCTCGCAGGCCATACCTAGTATGTCCTCCGGGCTCCATGCGAAGATACCAGAATTGTTACGGAGCACATCGAGGATGGCACTGTGCTCTTCTGTTGGAAGTTCCGCCCCCAGGGCGATTGTCTTCTCTAGGGATGAATCCCTCAAGGGAATCCTCCGCAATTGCCCCTCCGGTCTGGCCCTCGGGAACCATTTGCCAAAGGGTTCCTCTGGCGGGGCGGCTGGATTAGCTTTGACTACATGAACATGCCGGGTGGGAGGGTTAGCCCCTAGCTCGGTCTGCCGAGCCAGATCCTGGTCGCCCTACACGGTGATGACACCCTCCGGTGTGGGGATCTTCATGCATATATAGTCGCGGATGGGCGCATCGCTACCAAGGTGCTTAACGGGTTCGCCCAGATGGCGCATCGGTATGGCATGTAAACCACATCAAAGGTGACAGTTTCTGTACGGGATGCGGAGCTATCACTTAATGTAACGGTTAGGTCGATCTGACCCAAGGCTATCACCGGTCTTCCCCCGAAGCCTACGAGGGGTATGCCTGGGGGTGACAGGCGGTCTCTTGGGATCATCATTTTGTTGAAGGCGTCCACAAACAGGAGGTCCGCAGAACTTCCATCGTCCACGAGGATGCGCCTGACCTCGAAATCCGCAATGGTGGCAGAGATGACGAGGGGGTCTTGGTGAGAGAAGTGGATGCCCGTGGCATCCTTGGGGCCGAAGGTGATAGGCACCTCGGCGTACCGGGGCGGTCTGCATGCAGGCCACGCCGCAACGTGGTGGATTTGCCAGGCATAGGCGCGTCGTTGTCTCTTGGATGTTAAGCCGAGTGAAGATCCACCTGTGATCATATTTATGATTGTAACAGCCCAAAATTTCAATTTTGGTTAAAGTTTAAAACTTATTTGAGTTTGTGAATTTTCTGAAATTTTAAAAGCTTTGTCCTAAATGTTTTAAACCCAAAATAATTTAATTACAAAATTTATTATCAAGTTTCAGTTGGGAATAATTTTATTAAGTCTAAAATGTCTCTAAGGATTTATGAGAATTTTTTAGAATTTTTGGACTCTTTTGCTATTTTCTAAGTCTAAAAGAATTAATCAGATTATTTAAAATAGAAAATCAAAATAAAACCCTAAACAAAGTTTAATGAAAAGCCTCCGCCCATTACATCACACACGCACACGCCCACCCACCATCTCAACCCAAGGCTCACCTCTAGTGACCGCTCGATTCACATCGGACGCCCTCACGCAAACACGCCACCCACGCCGCTCACCACCCGATTCCATCCGACGGCCCGCACATCTTCTCCCCACGCCGTCTCCACGCGGTCAAAGCCGCCACCGCCATTATCACAAGACGAAGCGAAGCCGCCAACGGGCGCCTAACCTCCTCGCGATCCTCTCACAGGCGTGCGCGAGGCTCGCGTCCCACCTCCGCCACGATCCCCACCCTTTCTTCTTCAAGACGCGGGCGCTTAAGCCCTTAACCGCCCGCGACCTCCACGCCACCACGCCGCCTCGGACCTCCGGCCCTATAAAGGGAGCACCGGGTAGCCCTCACTCCACCGACGCCAACACCACCACCCACTCTCTCGCCAGGTTCCGGAATTTGAGTTTTCCTCGCCACGGTCCCGGCTTGAGCTTCGATTGCGCCACCGCCAGAGCTGCCGCCCTCGCCGACACCACCATCGCATCGCTGCCTTCACGCGATCCCGGCGGCGCACTCGCCGCCGAGACCTCGAGCTTCGCCGCCGCCGACAACCCGGAGCTTCGCCGCCGCTTTCGCCACCGCCGCCACCTCCGCCTTCTCCTCGTCGCGTGAGCGCATCTGAAACCCTCGCGTTCCCTTCTTTCTTCGCACCCTCGCTTGGGGTCTAGATCGCCGCCGTCGCAGTTCATTGGAACCCGAGCCGCCGCTGCCGAGGTCTACGTGGCTCGCCACGCCGGCCGCCACCGCGGCGCCACTCGCAGCCACGCGGGTGCCACATCAGCCCTAGTGCCGACATGGCGCCCACGCCACACACACAAGCGCCACCTCCTATAGCTAGGGTCCCATGGACTTGGTCCACATGGACCGTGTCTATGACACGAGGCCCCATCGTCGTAAATCATTTTAAATTAAATTAAATTCCGAAATTCCATCACAAGGCCAAGATTACAAGATTAATAGATTTTCCTTTAGGAAAATAATTCGGGAAATTGATTAAAATGGCGATTTAGGATTTAAATTGTAAAATTCATAACTTATTCATCCTAGTTCCAAATTAGATGATTCAAATTGCTAAATTCTTAGAAAATTATTATCTAACTAAATAAAATATAATTATTCAATTTGGAGATCATTTTAGTTCTGTTTTAGAATTTAGAAATTCATTTAAAATCCAAATTTAGATTTAAATTTGTAAAATTCATATCATCTCGATTTCCAACTCCAAATTTATTGAATTAAATTTCTAATATTTTGTAAAAAGATTATCTAGCTTAATAAATGAAAATTTGTTTATTTGGAATTAGTTTAAATTGTCTCTTTTAAGTTAAAACTATTTAAATTGCAAATTTAGAATTTAAACTTGTAAAATTCATATCTTTTATTTCCTAATTCCAAATTTAGTGTTTCAAATTTATAAAGTCTTCTAAAATTATTATCTAGCCAAATAAAGTATAATTATTTTATTTGGAGTTAGTTTAAACTATTGTCTTGTTTTTATTGAATTTCAATTGATTGTCGATTTTCACGCTTAGATTACTTACGATTTATTCCTGGAATTTGATTCTTCCAAGATTTAGAATTTCAAGACTTCAGCGAAGGCAAGTTATACTTTGATCATCTTGCACCTACTACTTTAAAGTTATTTAAATTCAGTTTCAAATTATTAAATGCATGCATACTTTTATTCAAGTATTTTAAATTCTGTTTAAATGATTAGATATTCCAACTGTCCTTGTATGGCCAATATTGAATATTGAAATGTCATCCCTTGTCCCCATAGATAAATTGTTTGGAAATGCTTAGCAAATACTTAGACCATGATTTTGATTTTGGGAGGATTTAGCCAAATCTTTACAAACTTGTTTTAACTTGAACCTATGGTATTGTCTTACCATAGAGTTGTTGTAAAGGTGGTTTTACTAAATAAAATAAAGATGGTTTGGACTTGGGCGAACGGATGAAAGGTGGGTGCAGTTTATGCACGGTTTAATCTGTTAGGATTAAAGCCCAAGGTTTAATTTGAAAGACGCCTAAGTCAATTAAGGACCGCCTTTGAGCGTTCCTTTGCTATGCCAAAACGCACCACCACATGTCCTGTATGGGAAGGACTGGCTTAATAATTTGGGATACCTCATAGATATTCGTGCCATGTTGTATGAGTGGGTGTTGGTTAGACAAGAGTCCCACATGGCGCAAGAGGGGCTTCCTGAGGATGGTTAGTCCAATGGAAGCTTAAACCTTAGCTGCATGAGTATTGTGAGGTAGATCATTGTAACGGCCTTGTGATATTTGTTCTCACACACGCCTTAGGAAGCGTGGATTGGCCGACACAAAGGGTATAATATCTCGTGGGTAAAGTGCACAAACTCGCAGAGTAGAAAACTATTCGAATAGCAGCGTCATGATCATGGACATGCTAGCAAAGCCACTTTGAGTTAGACTTGTTTTGGTTTTAAAATGGTTTCAACAGATGTTTTCAGGATGGTTAGTCCTGTGGGAAAAATTGGGCGGTTAGCCATTGTGATTGGAGGATATCCATCACCTTTCTTGGAGGTTATCCACATTATTCAATTGTCATTTAAAATATGATTTTAATTAATGTTTGAAAATGGCCTTGCAATCTATTATGATTATTTAAATTAAACTCGCCGCTTTTACAAAAATAACCCCGCCAATGTCCTTTGTTTACCTTATGCATGCATTACAATTCCATATTGGTGTAACTTGCGAGCACTAGTAGTTGTGCTCATGCTTGCTTTATGCAACAAAATTTCGGAGAAGACTATTATCGACGGTGAGGACACCGACGCTTAGGTTACGCCCAGATTTATTGCCTATGGCGGATCGCTCGCCTACTACTATCTTTTACTTCATTGTGTTATTTACTTTTTATTTGGCTTCATGCCCAATTGTATCGAACTCGATTTACTATTAATGAAATGCGAGATTTGGTTATGTTATCATTTTTGTAATCGTGTACACCGAAATCTGGATGGTGCATGAACACGAGAGGTTCGGATCTTTCGCTCCCGGTCCGGCAAAAGTGGTATCGAGCCATGTCGATCGTAGGTAGTGGCCTTAGAATTGTCTTAAGGACTTATTTTCAAAAACTAAAACTATTTTGAGTCTATCCCAGTCCTTCTCAACCCCTTTCTTTAAAATATTTACTAACTCATCTCCTTCTCAAAATTTTAGATGGTCGAAAGACCGGATGCTACTTCCCACTTGAGCCTTTATCGGATATTGGGCCGAGATACTTTGGGAAATGATGCAAGACTGGTTACCGGAAGAGGCCAACTTTCCAAGGATTCAAGTACTGTGGAAGAACAACAACCAGGAGAGTAGAGGTGCTCATCTACTCCAACCTTGCACCGACACCGCCTTCCACGCCTTTGACGCCCGATCCGGCCATGACACCTTTGATGAGGGCATGCGAGGATGCGGCAAGGAGGCGAGCCGCACCTTCGCTACACCTACGATCATCGCCTTCAGGCACCGGGTTTCATTACTACCCGATGCACATTCCGACTCGACAAGATTTTCAACTCGCCAGAGACGAAGATTCTCCCGAGCCGACGCACTGTAGATCTGGCTAAGGCGTTGGACTACGCCTATGGGAACACCTTGAATGACTTGCTCACCGCCGTAAGCAAAGCACAGGAGGCAGAGGAGAAGTCAAGACCAGAATCGCAGAGCTAGCTAGCTACAAGGCCGGCCAGGCTAGCTCTAGTGAGCCGGATTATACCCCCAGTACCCCATAGTGGTTATCTTCCCTTTAGCTCGATCTTTAGTTGCGAAGTATGAGCTACTATCTTATTTGTGGTAGCCATAATCTTTGAATAAAATGAATTAATAAAGGAACTTTTGGAAAAATCGCTCTTTGTCTTGTGTGCTCTTTGTGTTCTTGGGTCATTAGAATTTACCCTCTAGAACTTCCTATCTGCTATCTCTCCTAAATCTTTGGAGTTCTAGCAGATGGTGACCACCTGCACGCAAGCGGGGCGTTGTCCGAGGTCGGGAACGAAGACGCAGACACGGGAGGATCCGTCGCAAGAACCACCACCGCCACCAAATGAAGGACCAGATTGGCATCGATGATGGAAAACCGTAATCATCGATTAACCTCCTAGCTCGGTCCTCGGCCAGAACAAGCACGTAATGTGCAAGCAACGGCTTTGGATCGCACCACTACCTCCACCTACGCAGAGATTGACCATGGCGGATTTTATGCGATGCGCCCACCGACCTTCTCCAAAGAACACAGAGCCGATGGATGCCGATGATCGATCCGCAAATCGGGAAGAAGCCGGATGTCACTCGATGTAATCGATCGTGAGAGAGTCCTGCTTGCCTCTCACCACTTTCACCGGTCCCCAAGATCGTAATGGTGGATAACTACAACATCTCCCATGTTGATGCGCAGACTATCACTTGAAGGAGTTTGTGCGGGCTTTCACATGCACATATCCCCGCGATAATGACCTCAAGAAGAAAGAGTTCCACGCTACAAACAAGGCAACCGCGACAAGGTGAATACCGCACAAGTTCAACCAAATTTTGCTCGCTATGCCCCAAAGCAGACGTGGCTAGTGATGAAGAAAGGCAGAAAGGTTCATGGATGGTTTGAACGATGAGATCTCGGTTCACCGGGTCTCCACGACTACACCGACTTCCAGCAGCTAGTGAATAAAGCTGTCAGAGGCCAAACATCTGCAGATGGAGAACTGCAGCGGAGGATGGCCGCCGTTCAACTCTAGAGGGCAACCCAAGCCTCGCTTTTGCTCAAATTTCACCACCTCGAGAGTGGAAGGTTCCATCTTCTACACCCAGAGCTCCAAGACGCACAGGCGCTCCAACTCTTCCGGCTCGCAGCAACAATGCATCTCGGCAGATGTTTCAAAGAAGAACCCAACTTCATCAATGGCAGCTAGGAGGACATGCTTCCATTGTAACGAGATCGACATTATGCCAACAAATGCCCGAAGAGACAAGCAATGACTGCGACACCACCAAAGCAAAGATCGAGAGTACCAACCACCGCGACACCCCAAAGCCGGCGGGCTGCTTCACGAAGGACGTGTGAATCACGCCACAAAGCAGAGGAAGCTCAGCAAAGACCGACGCCGCCCTTGGTAATGCTTTCTTGTTAATTCGATACCAAAGATCGCTTACTTTGATTCCGAGCCAGATTCTTTTGTATCCAATAAGTTTGTGGGCAAAAATGGGTTACCTATTTCTCCATTAAGTAATTCTATGATAATCCATTCCTCGCTCGAAATGAGAACCGCCTTCTATGCCCGAATCTTACCTGGAGATATCCAGAGTTCCTTCATGGCGACTTGATAGTCTTGCATTCTCAAGGTCTAGATGTAATACTTGGAATGGATCAGCTAGCCAGAATCAAGGACGGATAGATTGTGCCAATAGGTCTATTACTCTCACCAATGAGGAAGGAGTCACAGTTGAGTTCAAGCCCAATACATGCATCGGAGTGTCTTGACCCGAACGAAAGATCCCGAACCCTCTGTGTTCATACACCACCAGATTTCCGGTGTACACAGCTACAAAAATGATAACATAACCAAATCTCGCTTTCATTAATAGTAAATCGAGTTCGATACAAATGGGCATGAAGCCAAATAAAGAAGTAAATAACACAAATGAAATAAAAGATAGTAGTAGGCGAGAACGATCCGCCACAGTAATCGCCTGGGCGAGTTTAGGCGCTTGTCCTCACCGCCCCGATAGTAGTCTTCTCTCAAATTTTGTTGCATAAAGCAAGCATGAGCACAACTACTGCGCTTCGCAAGTTACACCCAATATGGAATTGTAATGCATGCATAAGGTAAACAAAGGACATTGGCGGTTTATTTTATGTAAACAAAGCAGCTTTAATTTAAATAATCGTAATAGATTGCAAGGCCATTTTCATACATTAATTAAAATCATATTTTAAATGACAATTGAATAATGTGGATAACCTCCACGAAAGGTGATGGATATCCTCCAATCACAATGGCTAACCGCCTAATTTTCCCCACAGACTATCCATCCCGAAAACATCTCTTGAAACCATTTTTAAACCAAAAACAAGTCTAACTCAAAGTGGCTTTGCTAGCATGTCCATGATCATGACGCGCTATTCAATAGTTTTCACTCGCAGAGTTTGTACACTTTTACCCACACGAGATATTATACCCTTTGTGTCGGCCAATCCACGCTTCCTAAGGCGTGACAGAGCAAATATCACAAGGTCGTATAATGTTCTACCTCACAATACTCATGCCCGCTAAGGTTTCGCCCATTGACTAACCATCCTCCGGAGCCCCTCTTGCGCCATGTGGGACTACTGTCTAACCAACACCCACTCATACAACATGGCACTAATATCTATGAGGTATCCCAAATTATTAAGCCAGTCCTTCCCATACAGACATGTGGTGGTACGCTTTTGGCATAGCAAAGGAACGCCAAAGGCCGGTCCTTAATTGACTTGGGCGTCTTTCAGTAAACCACGGCTTTAATCCTAACCAGATTAAACCTGCATAAACCTCGCACCCACCTTTCATCCGTTACGCCCAAGTCCAAACCATCTTTATTTTATTTAGTAAAACCACCTTTACAACAACTCTATGGTAAGACAATACCATAGGTTCAAGTTAAAACAAGTTTGTAAAGATTTGGCTAAATCCTCCCAAAATCAAAATCATGGTCTAAACATTTGCTAAGCATTTCCAAACAATTTATCTATGGAGACAAGGGATGACATTTCAATATTCAATATTGGCCATACAAGGACAAATTGGAATATCTAATCATTTAAACAGAATTTAAAATACTTGAATAAAAGTATGCATGCACTTAATAATTTGAAAACTGAATTTAAATAACTTTAAAATAGTAGGTGCAAAATGATCAAAGTATAACTTGCCTTCGCTGAAGTCTTGAAATTCTAATTCTTCTAAGAATCAAATTTTAATCGTCAGAATCTAAACGTGAAAATACGACAATCAATTGTAATTCAAATAAGGACAAGACAATAGTTCAACTAACTCCAAATAAAATAATTATATTTTATTTAGCTAGATAATAATCTTATAAGACCTTATAAGTTTGAAACATTCAATTTAGAAATAGGAAATAAAAGATATAACCTTTACAAGTTTAAATCCTAAATTTGCAAATTAAATAGTTTAATTTAAAATGACAGTTTAAACTAATTCCAAATAGACCAATTCTAATCTATTAAGCTAAATAATCTTTTTATAAAGTTTTAGAAATTTTAATTCACTAAATTTGGAGTTGAATCCAAATGATATGAATTTTACAAATGTTAGTTTAAATTTGGAATTTAAATGGATTTCTAAATTCTAAAACAGAACTAAACTGAACCCCAAATTGAATAACTATATTTTATTTAGTTAGATAATAATTTTCTAAGATTTTAGCAATTTGAATCATCTACTTTGGAATTATGGTTCAAGATATGAATTTTACAAGTTTAATTCCTAAATTAGTGGTTTAAATTATTTCAAATTCAAACAGACAGTTTAAACCTACTCCAATTCAAACTTTTATATTTTATTTAGCTAGGTATTAATTTTATACAATTTTAGAAATTGAATCACCTAATTTGGAATCGAAATGCAAAAGTTATGAATTTTACAAATTAAACCCCGAATCATTATTTAAATCAATTTCTGAATTATTTTTCTAAAGGAAATCTATTTATCGCAAGACCGCCGACGCCGCGGATTTTCCGATTTTAAAATAATATCGACAAGTGGGGCCCTTGTGTCGAGACTCGGTTTATGTGGACCAAGTCCACGGACTTGGCGACGCGCGCGTGGCGTGTGGTGTGTGTGACGTGGTTGCCACGCAGCAACCACGCGGCTCGGGGCTGATTTGGCGCGACGCGGCGCTGAGGTGGCGACACGCGCCGAGCCACGGTGGCGGGGCGGCACCGGCGCTGGGATGATGGTCGCCGGCGCTACAAAGACGCGGCAATGACGGCGAGGTGCGATAGCGAGAGGGGCACGGGAACACGAGGCGCCACCCACTCGACGAATGATGACAGAGGCGGCGGCGACGAGGAAGGAGCGGCGCGCGCAGACGGCTTGACGGCGAACGGCGACTCGGCGCTCCGGCGAAGACGAGGTGCGCACCGGGATCGCGCGAAGACGGTGATGTCGATGGTGGTGCCGGCGAGGACGCAGTGGCTATGGCGGCGGCGCAATCGAAGCTCCAAGCTTCGGGACCGGCGGCGAGCAAAACCAAATTCCGGTGGAGAGGGGGCACGGGAGCGAGAGTGGGTGGTGGTGTTGGCGTCGGTGGAGTGAGGGCTACCCGGGGGTGCCTTTTATAGGGCCCGGGGAGCTCCAGGGCGGCGTGGAGGAGTGGGGGGTCGTGGCGGCGGTTACGGGCGTGGGCGCCCGCGTGCGAGAAAAAGAGGGGAAGAGCGTGGGGATCGTGCGGGAGGTGGGCGCGAGTCGTGCGAAACGACGCGGAGAAGGCGGGGCGGTTATGAGTCATTCGGCTCGCCGTCGCGATAATGGCGGCGAGGCTTTGACTCGCGGAGACGGCGAGGAAGGGACGGGTCATGGGCCACAAGACAAAGAGAGGGAGAGGGTCGGCAGGGGGGCAAAGCAGGAGAGAGAGAGAGGAGGCGGGCGTCATGTCGCTGGATGTAAATCCAACTGCCACGCTTAAATGGGGTCATGGTGGTGCGGGCGCCTTGGGCCAAGGGAGATTTGGCCCAAGATCGCTTTTATGATTTTCTTTTGATTTTCTATTTTACATATTCAGCCTAATCCATTTAGGCTCTAGAAAATAGCAAACAAATCCTAAAAATTCTAGGAAAATTTCGATGATTCTAGAATTATTCGGACTTAAATAAAATAATTCTATCTTAAAGTTGATAATGGATTTTGGATTGAAATTTCTTTTTAGCTTTCAACAATTTTAAACAATAGTTTTTAATTTGCGTAAAAATCACAAATTCAAATAAGTTTTTAAACTTAAATCCAAGTTTGAAATTTTGGGTCATTATAAACCTCCCCTTAAGGGAATCTCGACCAGAGATTCGCATATGGCTAGCAAGAAGGTGGGGATACTGCTTTCAGATCTTCCTCTCGCTCCCAAGTGGCTTCACTTTCCGGTGGTGGCTCCAATCGAACTTTGTATGAGCGCATGATCTTGCTCCGTGACACGCTCTCGACATCCGTAATCTTGATTGGTTGCTCCACATATGTGAGGTCTTCTTGAAGATCAATGCTTTCGTATGGGTTTGATCTTCGTGCACTCAAGGCACTTCTTTAGTTGTGAAACATGGAAGACATTGTGGACGGCAGATATGATGTCGGTAGCTCGAAATGATATGCAACTTCACCTCTTCTTGCCAAAATCTTGTAAGGTCCCACAACTGGGTGCAAGTTTTCCTTGGTTCGAACCTTCTTACTCCTGAGTGGAGTAACTCGGAGATAGACAAAATCTCCTTCGCAAGGTCAACTCTCCGACGATTATCAAGATAACTCTTCATCGGTTTGAGCTACTTTCAGATGCTCTCTTATTGCCTTAACCTTACTTTCACTTCTTTGATCAACTCGCCCAAAGAACGATGCTCTCCTACTTCATCCCAAAGAAGCGGAGTTCGCAGATTTCGCCATACAAAGCCTCAAATGGGGACATTTGAAGACCGGCTTGGTAGCTATTGTTATACTGAAAATTCCGTGATAGGGCAAATTCTTGTCCCAACTTTTTCCGTAATCCAAGGCGCAGTTCAAGCATGTCTTCAAGAATCTGCTGACTCGTTTCGTCCGCCATCCGTCATGGATGATATGCAAGGTTGAAATTTAGTCCGTTCCCAAGGCTTCATGCATCGCCAAAATCTTGATGTAAACCGTGATCCTCTCGACACCCATCTTCTTGGGTACCCATGCGCATGCACTATCTTGGCCATATACAATTTCGCCACCATCGCCGGGTAGGTGGTCTTGATCGAAGGAATGAGCCACTTTCGTTAACCGATCAATTATCACCCAGATGGAATCACATCCTCGATCAAGGCCCTAGGAAGTCCGTAATGAAATCCATACCAACTTCTTCCCACTTCCACTCGGGATCGGTAACGGTTGTAACAAACCAATGGGTCTTTGATGTTCTCGCTTTGACTCACCGACAAACATCACATCGGCCACTTAACTCAAAGAATTTCCGCTTCATGCCGACTCCACCAATATCTTTCCTTAAGATCCCGGTACATCTTGGTGCCGCCAGGTGAATGGAATACGGCGACTCATGGGCTTCCTTCGAATCGATCGCTTTAAATCCTGCCGATCCGAGACGCAGATGCGTTCCCTAACCACACTGCTCCTTCCTCATCTTCGTGAATCTCAAGCTTTGCCTCTTTTCATATTCTTCTTGATCTCCTTGATGTCTTCATCTACTAATTGTTTTTCTTTGATCCGACTCAAGTGTTGGTTGAACTTCCAATGCATTCACACATCCTTGCTCAACAATCTCCAAGTTCGATGCTTCAATTCTTCATATAACTCGGCCGATTCTCCGAACCAAAACGGTATTGCAATACGCCTTCTGCGCCAGGCATCTCGCAACCACATTTGCTTTGCGGGGTGATAATGAATCCCAAGGTCATAATCCTTTATCAATTCCACCATCTTCTCGACGGAGGTTAAGGTCGACCGGGTAAAGATGTACTTCAAACTCTTATGATCCGTGAAAACCTCACAAAAGTTACCAATGAGATAATGCCGCCAGATCTTCAATGCATGTACAATTGTCGCTAACCTGTGTCGTGAGTTGATAATTCCTTCGTGTGGTCTCAATCGACGGATGCATAAGCTACGCCTTTGCCCTCTTGCATCAATACACAACCAAGTCCCCGACGAGATGCGCCGCAGAAAATAACAAAATCCGTATGAATATCCGGAGGACCAAGACAGTGTCAAACTAATCTCGCCTTCGCTCTTGGAAACTTTCTTCACAAGCGCCCTGTCAATCAAATTTCTTCTCCTTCTTCGGTTGAGTCATTGGTCTTGCTATCTTGGAAAAGCCTTCAATGAATCTGCGATAATACCCACCAATCCAAGGAAGCTTTCACATCTCGTGATGACTTGGGTTGTTTCCAATCCATTATCGCTTCGACTTTGGTCGATCTATCGCCACCCTCCCGATGACACAATATGACCAAGGAATGCCACCGACTTAGCCAAAATTCGTGACTTGCTGAATTTGGCATAAAGTCGGTGCTCTCTCGAAGTTTTCCCAAAATTATCCCGAGGTGGTCCTCATGTTCTTCTTCATTCTTTGAATAGATAAGAATGTCATCGATGAAAACAACCACAAACTTATCCAAGAATTCCATGAACACTTTGTTCATCATATTCATGAAATAAGCGTATGGCGTTCCAAACCGAAAGACATTATCAGAACTCGCATAACCCATATCCGTGGTGAATGCGCTTCTAATATCTTCCGTCTAATCTTCGCCAGTGATAACCGGATCTCAAATCAATCTTCGAGAAAACACTTGCTCTTTCAGCTTGATCGAATGATCATCAATCCTAGGTAACGGATACTTATTCTTAATTGTCACCTCGTTGAGCGATCTGTAATCCACACACATCCTCATGCTGTTGTCTTTCTTCTTGACAAATAATACAGGTGCTCCCCAAGGTGATGAACTTGGCCGAATATATCCCTTGCTCCGCAATTCTTCAATCTGTTTCTTCATCTCTGCCAATTCATTGGCCGGCATTCTGTAAGGTCGCTTCGAGATTGGAGCGGTCCTCGACTAAATCAATTAAGAACATGACGCCCCTATCCGTGGCATGCCGTAGCTCATCGTGAAAAACATCCGGAATTCTTGCACTATTGGTATATCTTCAAGCTTTAACTCCTTCAAGCTAGTCAGGATGGAACTTCCACCGTGCGGTGTCTTGGGCTTGAATTCAACTGTGACTCCTTCCTCATTAGTGAGAGTGATAGACCTATCGCCACACCTATCCGCCCTGATTCTTGGCTAGCCACCCATTCCAAGTATTACATCCGCATCTTGAGAATGCAAGACTATCAAGTCTGCCATGAAGGAAACTCCGGATATCTCCAGGGTAAGATTTGGGCATAGAGAACTGGTTCTCATTTCTGAGCCCGGGGAATGGATTATCATAGGATTACTTAATGAAGAAATAGGTAACCCATTTTTGCCCACAAACTTATTGGATACAAAAGAATGCGAAGCTCCGGAATCAAACAGAACTGATGCTGGTATCGAATTAACAAGGAACGTACCAAGGACGACATCCGTGCCGCTCGAAGCTTCTCTCGCAGACGTGATTCACACGCCCTTCGTGAATCGCCCGCCGGCTTTGGGGTGCCGCCGGTGGCCGGTACTCGATGCCGCTCGATTGGTGTTGCGATCGCCGCTTCTTCGCACTTGTTGGCATAATGTCCATCTCGTCAAGTAATGGAAGCATGTCACTCCCGCCGCCGATGAAGTTGGGTTCTTCATTAAACCGCCTCGCAGATGCATTGTTGCGGAAGTTGGAAGAGTTGGAGCGCCGTGCTTGCATCGAGTTCTCGTGTAGAAGATCGAACCTTCCACTCGAGGTGGCCGAGGCCGAGCAAAGCGAGGCTTGGGTTGCCCTCCGTAGTTGAACTTCGAGCGCCATCCTCCGCTATGTTCTCCATCCGCAGATGTTTGGCCTCTGGCGAAAAGCTTTATTCACTAACCGCCGAAGTCAGTGTAGTCATTGGAGACCACCGATCGAGATCTCGCTGCTCAAACCATCCATGAACCTTTCTCGCTTTCTTCATCACTAGCCACGCTCGCGGGGCATAGCGAGCAAGTCGTTGAACTTGTGCAGTATTCACCCACTGCGGTTGCCTTGTTTGAGCGCTGCGGAACTCTTTTCTTCTTTAGTGTCATTATCCTCGGGAATATGTGCATGGCGGAAAGCCCGCACAAACTCCCCCAAGAGATAGTCTGCATCAAGATGGGAGATGTTGTAGTTATCCCACCATTCGATGCGGGACCGGTGAGTCGGTGAGAGGCAAACAGACTCTCTCACGATCAAGACATCGAGTGATATCCGCTTTTCCCGATAGCACGGATCCAGCCATCGGCATCCATCGGCTCAGGCCGCCGGAGAAGGTTAGGGCGATGCGCATGAAATCTGCCATGGTCAATCTCTGCGCGGGTGGAGGTGGTGGTGTAGTTCGAGTTGTTGCCTGCACATTCTGCACGCTGTTGAGGGACTGAGCCAGGAGGTTAATCAGATGGTTTTGGTTTTCCATCATCCGACGCCAACTGTCCTTCACCGGTGGCGGTGGTGGTTGCCGACGGATCCTCCCCGTAATCAAGCGTTTCGTTTCCCGACCTCGACATCGCCATCGCCAGACGGGTGGTCACCATCTGCTAGAACTCCAAAGATTTAGGAGAGATAGACAGATAGGAAGTTCTAAAGGGGTACATTCTAATAGCCCAAGAACACAAAGAGCACACAAGACAAAGAGCAGATTTTTCCAAAAAGTTCCTTTATTAAGTCATTTTATTCAAAGATTATGGCTACCACAAATAAGATAGTAGCTCATAATTCGCAACTAACGATCGAGCTAACAGGGAAGGTAACTATAATGGGTCTTCGGGGTATAATCCGCTCATCGAGCTAGCCTCACGGCTTTGTAGCTAGCGAGCTCATGCAGCTACTTGGCTTCTCTTACGCTTCTTGTAGTCTGCTCGAGCGGTGAGCAAGTCATTCAAGGTGTTTCCAGAGGCATAATCCAAAGCCTTAGCCGATCCACCGTGTGTCGGCCGGGGAATCTTCGTCTCTAGCGGAGTTGAAAGTACTGTCGAAGTCGGGTCGGAATGTGCATCGGTAGTAATGAAACCCGTGCCTCAAGGCGATGATTGTAGGTGTAGCGAAGGTGGCGCCTCTCTTGCCGCATCCTCGCATGCCCTCATCAAAGGTGTCGCGGATCGGAGCGCCAAAGACGGGAAGACGGTGTCCGTGCGAGATTGGAGTAGATGAGCACTTCTACTCTCCACGCTTGTCGTTCTCCCACTTGGTACTTGAATCCTTGAAAAGTTGGCCTCTTCGGTAACCCTGTCAGATCATTTCCCAAAGTATCTCGCCCAAGATCCAAGAAAGGCTCCGTGGGAAGTAGCGTCCCAGATTTCACCATCTAAAATTTTGAGAAGGAGAGGAGTTAGTAAACATTTTTAAAGAGAAAGGTTGAGACATGACTCGATAGACTCAAAATAGTTTTAGTTTTTGAAGATAAGTCCTTAAGGCAATTCTAAGGCCACGACCTCACAATGACATGGCTCGATACCACTTTTGCTCGGACCCGAACGAAAGATCCCGAACCCTCTGTGTTCATACACCACCCAGATTTCCTGTACACAGCTACAAAAATGATAACATAACCAAATCTCGCTTTCATTAATAGTAAATCGAGTTCGATACAAATGGGCATGAAGCCAAATAAAGAAGTAAATAACACAAATGAAATAAAAGATAGTAGTAGGCAGAACGATCCGCCACAGTAATCGCCCTGGGCGAGCCTAGGCGCTTGTCCTCACCGCCCCGATAGTAGTCTTCTCACGAAATTTTGTTGCATAAAGCAAGCATGAGCACAACTACTGTGCTCGCAAGTTACACCCAATATGGAATTGTAATGCATGCATAAGGTAAACAAAGGACATTGGCGGTTATTTTATGAAACAATAGCTTTAATTTAAATAATCGTAATAGATTGCAAGGCCATTTTCATACATTAATTAAAATCATATTTTAAATGACAATTGAATAATGTGGATAACCTCCACGAAAGGTGATGGATATCCTCCAATCACAATGGCTAACCGCCTAATTTTCCCCACAGACTATCCATCCCGAAAACATCTGTTGAAACCATTTTTAAACCAAAACAAGTCTAACTCAAAGTGGCTTTGCTAGCATGTCCATGATCATGACGCGCTATTCAATAGTTTTCACTCGCAGAGTTTGTACAATTTTACCCACACGAGATATTATACCCTTTGTGTCGGCCAATCCACGCTTCCTAAGGCGTGTGACAGAGCAAATATCACAAGGTCATATAATGTTCTACCTCACAATACTCATGCCCGCTAAGGTTTCGCTTCCATTGACTAACCATCCTCCCGAGCCCCTCTTGCGCCATGTGGGACTACTGCCTAACCAACACCCACTCATACAACATGGCACTAATATCTATGAGGTATCCCAAATTATTAAGCCAGTCCTTCCCATACAGACATGTGGTGGTACGCTTTGGCATAGCAAAGGAACGCCAAAGGCCGGTCCTTAATTGACTTGGGCGTCTTTCAAAGTAAACCCCGGCTTTAATCCTAACCAGATTAAACCCGCATAAACCTGCACCCACCTTTCATCCGTTCGCCCAAGTCCAAACCATCTTTATTTTATTTAGTAAAACCACCTTTACAACAACTCTATGGTAAGACAATACCATAGGTTCAAGTTAAAACAAGTTTGTAAAGATTTGGCTAAATCCTCCCAAAATCAAAATCATGGTCTAAACATTTGCTAAGCATTTCCAAACAATTTATCTATGGAGACAAGGGATGACATTTCAATATTCAATATTGGCCATACAAGGACGCTTGGAATATCTAATCATTTAAACAGAATTTAAAATACTTGAATAAAAGTATGCATGCACTTAATAATTTGAAAACTGAATTTAAATAACTTTAAAATAGTAGGTGCAAAATGATCAAAGTATAACTTGCCTTCGCTGAAGTCTTGAAATTCTAATTCTTCTAAGAATCAAATTTCTAATCGTCAGAATCTAAACGTGAAAATACGACAATCAATTGTAATTCAAATAAGGACAAGACAATAGTTCAAACTAACTCCAAATAAAATAATTATATTTTATTTAGCTAGATAATAATCTTATAAGACCTTATAAGTTTGAAACATTCAATTTAGAAATAGGAAATAAAAGATATAACCTTTACAAGTTTAAATCCTAAATTTGCAAATTAAATAGTTTAATTTAAAATGACAGTTTAAACTAATTCCAAATAGACCAATTCTAATCTATTAAGCTAAATAATCTTTTTATAAAGTTTTAGAAATTTTAATTCACTAAATTTGGAGTTGGAATCCAAATGATATGAATTTTACAAATGTTAGTTTAAATTTGGAATTTAAATGGATTTCTAAATTCTAAAACAGAACTAAACTGAACCCCAAATTGAATAACTATATTTTATTTAGTTAGATAATAATTTTCTAAGATTTTAGCAATTTGAATCATCTACTTTGGAATTATGGTTCAAGATATGAATTTTACAAGTTTAATTCCTAAATTAGTGGTTTAAATTATTTCAAATTCAAACAGACAGTTTAAACCTACTCCAATTCAAACTTTTATATTTTATTTAGCTAGGTATTAATTTTATACAATTTTAGAAATTGAATCACCTAATTTGGAATCGAATGCAAAAGTTATGAATTTTACAAATTAAACCCTAATCATATTTAAATCAATTTCTGAATTATTTTTCTAAAGGAAATTATTTATCGCGACCGCTTGACGTCACGCCGATTTTCCGATTTTAAAATAATATCGACAAGTGGGGCCCTTGTGTCGAGACTCGGTTTATGTGGACCAAGTCCACGGACTTGGCGACGCGCGCGGTGTGTGTGTGACGTGGTTGCCACGCAGCAACCACGCGGGCTCAGGCTGATTTGGCGCAGACGTGGCGCCGAGGTGGCGACACGCTGCCGCCACACGCGGCGTAGGGCGGCACCGCGCGGGATCGATGGTCGCCGGCGCTATAAAGACGCGCAATGACGGCGAGGTGCGATTAGCGAGAGTAGGGCACGGAACACGAGGCGCCACCCACTCGATTTAAATGACGACGAGGCGGCCGGCGACGAGGAAGGAGCGGCGGCGCAGACGGCTTGACGGCGAACGGCGACTCGCGCGGCTCCGCGAAGACGAGGCGCGACCGATCGCGCGAAGACGGTGATGTCGATGGTGGTGCCGGCGAGGACGCAGTGGCTATGGCGGCGGCGCAATCGAAGCTCCAAGCTTCGGGACCGGCGGCGAGCAAAACCAAATTCCGGTGGAGAGGGGCACGGAGCGAGAGCGGGTGGTGGTGTTGGCGCTTGTGGAGCGAGGGCTACCCGGGGTGCCTTTATAGGGCCCGGGAGCTCGTGGCGGCGGAGGAGGAGGGGGGGTCGGGGGCGTGCGTACTGGCGTGGCGCGCAAGGCGAGAAAAAGAGGGGAAGAGCGTGGGGATCGTGCGGGAGGTGGGCGCGAGTCGTGCGAAACGACGCGGAGAAGGCGGGGCTATGAGTCATTCTGGCTTCGCCTGGCGCGATAATGGCGGCGAGGCTTTGACTCGCGAGACGAAGGCGAGGAAGGGACGGGTCATGGGCCACAAGACAAGGAGAGGGAGAGGGTCCGGCAGTGGGGCCAAAGCAGGAGAGAGAGAGAAGGAGGCGCGGCGGCCATGGCGTTGGATGTAAATCCAACTACCACGCTTAAATGGGGTCAGGTGGTGCGGGCGCCTTGGGCCAAGGGAGATTTGGCCCAAGATCGTTTTACATTTTCTTTTGATTTTCTATTTTACATATTCACCTAATCCATTTAGGCTCTAGAAAATAGCAAACAAATCCTAAAAATTCTAGGAAAATTTCTCGATGATTCTAGAATTATTCTCGACTTAAATAAAATAATTCTATCTTAAAGTTGATAATGGATTTTGGATTGAAATTTCTTTTTAGCTTTCAACAATTTTAAACAATAGTTTTTAATTTGCAGAAAAATCACAAATTCAAATAAGTTTTTAAACTTAAATCCAAGTTTGAAATTTTGGGCTGTTACACGGAGGAAGTTCCATTCTGACCAGCTTGAAGGAGTTAAAGCTTGAAGATATACCAGTGGTGCAAGAATTTCCAGACGTCTTTCCCGATGATTTACTCCTAAGATGCCACCGCACAGGGACATAATGTTCCTAATTGACTTAGTCCCAGGGACCGCCTCCAATCTCAAGAGATCCTCTAATGCCACCAATGAATTGGCAAGAGATGAAGAAACAGATTGAAGAATTGAGGAGCAAGGGATATATTCACCCAGCCATCACCTTGGGGAGCACTGCTTTTATTTGTCAAGAAGAAAGACAATAGTATGAGGATGTGTGTGGATTATAGGTCACTCAATGAAGTGACAATCAAAAACAAGTACCCGCTACCTAGGATTGACGATCTGTTCGATCAACTGAAAGGAGCAAGTGTGTTCTCGAAGATTGATTTGAGATCTGGCTATCACCAACTGAAGATCGGACGTAAGATATCCCAAGACAGCGGCTTTCACCACCAGATATGGACTATACGAGTTTACAGTAATGTCTTTCGGTTTGACGAACGCCCCTGGTTATTTCATGAATATGATGAACAAAGTGTTCATGGAATTCTTGGATAAGTTTGTGGTTGTTTTCATCGATGACATCCTCGTCTATTCGAAGAATGAAGAAGAACATGAGAACCACCTCAGATTAATCTTGGGAAAACTCAGGGAGAACCAGCTTTATGCCAAATTCAAGAAGTGCGAATTTTGGCTAAGTCAAGTGGCATTCCTTGGACATATTGTGTCGCGGGGAGTTGCAGAGATCCACCAAAGTCGGCGGTAATGGATTGGAAACAACCCAAGTCATCATCACAGAGGTGAGAAGTTTCCTTGGATTGGTGGTATTACCGTAGATTCATTGAAGGTTTCTCCAAATTAGCAAGACCAATGACTCAACTTCTGAAGAAGGAGAAGAAATTTGAATGGACAGATGCTTGCGAGGAGAGTTTCCAAGAGCTGAAGACGAGACTAGTTTCAGCACCTGTATTGGTCCTACCAGATATTCATAAAGATTTTGTGATTTTCATGACGCCTCGTCAAGGACTCGGTTGCGTGATTGATGCAGGAGGGCAAGGCGGATCTTCACGATCTCGCCGCTTGAGGCCACATGAAGGGAATTATCTAACTCATGACCTTGAGCTAGCAAATGATTGTGCATGCATTGAAGATCTGGCGCCATTACCTCATCCAGAATCACAAGTTTTCACGGATCATAAGAGTCTCAAGTACATATTCACTCGGTCCCGACCTTAATCTCCGGCAGAGAAGATGGTTAGAATTGATAAAGGATTATGACCTTGAGATCCATTACCATCCCGCAAGGCAAATGTAGTTGCGATGCCCCGAGCAGAAGGCGATTGCAATACCATTTTGGTTCAGAGAATCACCAGAGTTGTATGAAGAATTGAAGCATCCGAACTTGGAGATTGTTGAGCAAGGATGTGTGAATGCTTTGGAAGTTCAACCAACACTTCGAGTCGATCAAAGAAAAGCAATTAGTAGATGAAGACATCAAGGAGATCAAGAAGAATATGAGAAGAGCAAAGCTTCGTGATTCACCAAGATGAGGAAGGAACAAGTGGGTTCGGGAACCGTGATCTGCTGCATCGGATCGCCAGGATTTAAAGCAATCGATTCTCAAGGAAGCCCATGAGTCGCCTTATTCCATTCACCCCGGCAATACCAAGATGTACCATGATCTTAAGGAAAGATATTGGTGGGTCAATATGAAGCGGGAAATTGCTGAGTTCGTAGCCCGTTGTGATGTTTGTCAGCGAGTCAAGGTAGAACATCAAAGACCCGCTGGTTTGTTACAACCGTTACCGATCCCCGAGTGGAAGTGGGAAGAAGTTGGTATGGATTTCATCACCGGACTTCCTAGGACTCAGTCAGATGTGATTCCATCTGGGTGATAATTGATCGGTTAACGAAAGTAGCTCACTTCCTTCCAGTCAAGACCACCTACCCGAGCAGTAAGTTGGCAGAATTGTATATGGCCAAGATAGTCTGTCTGCATGGAGTACCCAAGAAGATCGTGGTCCGATGAGGATCACGCTTTACGCCAAGATTTTGGCGAGTCTCGCATGAAGCTTTGGGAACCAGACTCAATTTCAAGATCGCATATCATCCGCAGACGGATGGCCGCACCAACGAGTCAACCAGATTCTTGAAGACATGCTTCGAGCTCGCGCTTTGGATTACTGAAAAGTTGGGACAAGAATTTGCCCTATGCGAATTTTCAGATAACAATAGCTACCAAGCCGCCTTCAAATGTCCCCATTTGAGGCTTTGTATGGCAGAAATGCGAACTCCGCTTCTATGGGATGAAGTAGGAGAGCATCGCTTCTTTGGGCCTAATTGATCAAAGAAGTCGAAAGTAAGGTTAAGGCAATAAGAGAACATCCGAAAGTAGCTCAAACCCGGCGGTAAGAGTTATGCCGATAATCGTCGGCGAGAGTTGACCTTGTCAATGAGATTTTGTCTATCTCAGAAGTTACTCCACTCGAGGAGTAAGAAGGTTCCAACCAAAGGAAAACTCGCACCCAAATTTGTGGGACCTTACAAGATTTTGGCAAGAAGAGGTGAAGTTGCATATCGGCTTGAGCTACCAAAGATCTTTGTCCATTGTACACAATGTCTTCCATGTTTCACAACTAAAGAAATGCCTTCGAGTGCTCAAGATCGACCCTTCCGAAAGCATTGATCTTCAAGAGGACCTCACCTATGTGGAGCAACCGATCAAGATTCTCGGGCGCCGCAGAGCGTGTCACACGAACAAGATCATCCGCTCATACAAAGTTCAAGGGAGCCACCACCACGAAAGTGAAGCCACTTGGGAGCGGGAAGAAGACATTAAAGCCGGGTATCCCACCTTCGCCAATCAATCCTGAATCTCGGTCGAGATTCCCTTAAGGGGAGGTTTGTAACAGCCCAAAATTTCAATTTTGGTTAAAGTTTAAAACTTATTTGAGTTTGTGAATTTTCTGAAATTTTAAAAGCTTTGTCCTAAATGTTTTAAACCCAAAATAATTTAATTACAAAATTTATTATCAAGTTTAAGTTGGGAATAATTTTATTAAGTCTAAAATGTCTCTAAGGATTTATGAGAATTTTGTAGAATTTTTGGACTCTTTTGCTATTTTCTAAGTCTAAAAAGAATTAATCAGATTATTTAAAATAGAAAATCAAAATAAAACCCTAAACAGTGTTTAAATGAAGCCTCCGGCCCATTACATCACACACGCCGCACGCTGCCCACCCAGCCATCTCAGCGTCTTGCGAGGCTCAAGCGCCCACCTCCGCCACGATCCCCACCCTTTTCCCCAAGACGCGGGTGCCTAAGCCCTTAACTGGCCACGACCTCCACGTCGCCCGCGCCTCGGACCTCCCCTGCCCCTATAAAGGGAGCACCGGTAGCCCTCACTCCACCGACGCCAACACCACCACCCACTCCCTATCTCGCCTGTGCTCTCCGAATTTGGAGTTTTCCTCGCCACGGTCCCGGCTTGAGCTGATTGCGCCAGAAGCCGCCAAGCGTCCTCACCGACACCACCATCGGCATCGCCGTCTTCATGCGATCCCGGCGCACTCGCCCTCGCCGGAGGACCCACGAGCTTCGTCGCCGCCGACAACCCGGAGCTCGCCGCTTTTCACCGCCGCCACCTCCGTCTTCTCCTCGTCAGGCGTGGGTGGCGCACTGAAACCTCGCGTTCCCTCTTCTTCTCGTACCCTCGTTGGGGTCTAGATCGCCGCCGTTCGCCGGTTCATTGGAACCCGAGCGCCGCCGCCGTCGAGGTCTACGTGGCTCGGCCACGTCAGCGCCACCGTGGCGCCACCTCGCAGCCACGTGGGTGCCACATCAGCCCTAGTGCTGACATGGCGACCACGCCACACACACACGCCACCTCCTATAGCTAGGGTCCCGTGGTCTGGTCCACATGGACCGTGTCTATGACACGTAGGCCCCACTGTCGAAATCATTTTAAATTAAATTAAATTCCGAAATTCCACTCACAAGGCCAAGATTAGCATTAATAGATTTTCCTTTAGGAAAATAATTCGGGAAATTGATTAAAATGGCAGATTTAGGATTTAAATTGTAAAATTCATAACTTATTCATCCTAGTTCCAAATTAGATGATTCAAATTGCTAAATTCTTAGAAAATTATTATCTAACTAAATAAAATATAATTATTCAATTTGGAGATCATTTTAGTTCTGTTTTAGAATTTAGAAATTCATTTAAAATCCAAATTTAGATTTAAATTTGTAAAATTCATATCATCTCGATTTCCAACTCCAAATTTATTGAATTAAATTTCTAAGATTTTGTAAAAAGATTATCTAGCTTAATAAATGAAAATTTGTTTATTTGGAATTAGTTTAAATTGTCTCTTTTAAGTTAAAACTATTTAAATTGCAAATTTAGAATTTAAACTTGTAAAATTCATATCTTTTATTTCCTAATTCCAAATTTAGTGTTTCAGACTTATAAAGTCTTCTAAAATTATTATCTAGCCAAATAAAGTATAATTATTTTATTTGGAGTTAGTTTAAACTATTGTCTTGTTTTTATTGGAATTTCAATTGATTGTCGTATTTTCACGTTTAGATTACGACGATTCTGGGGAATTTGATTCTTCCGAAGATTTAGAATTTCAAGACTTCAGCGAAGGCAAGTTATACTTTGATCATCTTGCCCCTACTACTTTAAAGTTATTTAAATTCAGTTTCAAAGTATTAAATGCATGCATACTTTTATTCAAGTATTTTAAATTCCTGTTTAAATGATTAGATATTCCAACTGTCCTTGTATGGCCAATATTGAATATTGAAATGTCATCCCTTGTCCCCATAGATAAATTGTTTGGAAATGCTTAGCAAATACTTAGACCATGATTTTGATTTTGGGGAGGATTTAGCCAAATCTTTACAAACTTGTTTTAACTTGAACCTATGGTATTGTCTTACCATAGAGTTGTTGTAAAGGTGGTTTTACTAAATAAAATAAAGATGGTTTGGACTTGGGCGTAACGGATGAAAGGTGGGTGCAAGTTTATGCACGGGTTTAATCTGGTTAGGATTAAAGCCCAGTAGGTTTAATTTGAAAGACGCCCAAGTCAATTAAGGACCGCCTTTGAGCTGCCTTTGCTATGCCAAAACGCACCACCACATGTCCTGTATGGGAAGGACTGGCTTAATAATTTGGGATACCTCATAGATATTCGTGCCATGTTGTATGAGTGGGTGTTGGTTAGACAAGAGTCCCACATGGCGCAAGAGGGGCTTCCTGAGGATGGTTAGTCCAATGGAAGCGAAACCTTAGCGGCATGAGTATTGTGAGGTAGATCATTGTAACGGCCTTGTGATATTTGCTCACACACGCCTTAGGAAGCGTGGATTGGCCGACACAAAGGGTATAATATCTCGTGTGGGTAAAGTCTGCACAAACTCGCAGAGTAGAAAACTATTGAATAGCGCGTCATGATCATGGACATGCTAGCAAAGCCACTTTGAGTTAGACTTGTTTTGGTTTTAAAATGGTTTCAACAGATGTTTTCGTGATGGTTAGTCTGTGGGAAAAATTGGCGGTTAGCCATTGTGATTGGAGGATATCCATCACCTTTCTTGGAGGTTATCCACATTATTCAATTGTCATTTAAAATATGATTTTAATTAATGTTTGAAAATGGCCTTGCAATCTATTATGATTATTTAAATTAAACCGCCGCTTTACGCAAAATAACCTCGCCAATGTCCTTTGTTTACCTTATGCATGCATTACAATTCCATATTGGTGTAACTTGCGAGCACGGTAGTTGTGCTCATGCTTGCTTTATGCAACAAAATTTCAGAGAAGACTATTATCGACGGTGAGGACACCGACGCTTAGGTTACGCCCTGCATTTATTGCCCGTGGCGGATCGCTCGCCTACTACTATCTTTTACTTCATTGTGTTATTTACTTTTTATTTGGCTTCATGCCCAATTGTATCGAACTCGATTTACTATTAATGAAATGCGAGATTTGGTTATGTTATCATTTTTGTAATCGTACACCGGAAATCTGGATCGGTGCATGAACACGAGGGTTCGGGATCTTTCGCTCCCCGGTCCGGCAATGATCCGCTGACATGGTTCGCCATGGCCCTCGATCGCGCGCGCCCGTGGTGGGGTGGGTAGTTGGCTGCCGGCGCCCCTAGTGTCCTCGCGCTCGGTTGGTTGCTGGCGGCGATTCATGTAGTCGTGCATGGCCGCGATAGTGCGGCAGTCCGCGGTTGTGTGCGAGCATTCGCCGTGGAGGTCACAGTATGACGTGACGCTTTCTGCGCCATTGCGGGTGTTTGGCTGGCGCTCGCCATGGCGTCAGCGGCCTCTGCCCCGGCCGCGGCTGGCTCGGCCACCACGCTTTGGTCCTTGGGGATTCTGGCCTGCGTCTATATGGTAGACACCGTGGCCTTTTTGGTGGAAGTTGTTGCGCGATTTGTGATTGGTTGCTGCGGCGGGGGTCGCCGCGGTGGGGTTGTGACCTGCTCTGACCCGCTCGATGGCTTTGTGGGTGTAGTGGTGACTGCCCCTTCCGCTCTTCGGTTGCCATCTTCCTCCGCTCGGGCGTACTCTTCTATCTTATCGAAGAGTTCTGCGACGGTGGAGACGGGCTTGTGGGCCAGCCTTTCCGATAGTGGGCCCTTTTGCAGCCCACAGGTCACCGCGTTGATGATTGTTGTCTTGTTGACGCCCTTGACCTGGCACTTGACCTCCGCGAATTTCTTAAAGAAATCAAGGAGAGATTCGCCGGGCTCGCTTGATTGCAAGCAGTGCCCGCTGCCCTTAGCTCAATGTAGTTCCCTGGAAATTGTTGCGTACCAGGTCCCACAACTGTTCCCATGCATAGACGGACCTGGGGGGATGGTGAAAAACCAACCCCCCCCCACGGCTTCTATTGCTGTTTCGTAGACCCGGAGGAACTCCGCGGGGTCAGTGCGGCCTTTGAAGGGTGTGACATCTGGCATTTTAAAATCTTTTGGCCAGTGCGCTGCCTTGAGCCTCGCGTTCAACGGGGAATTGGGGTCTCCCTGAAGCAAGGGGGTTGATTGTGGGTTGGTGACCACCGCTGGAGGATCCGATGGTGGTGCTAAGATTGTCTTGTTGCCTCACAGTCAAGCCGCAGCCGAGCACCTCCGTTGGAGATCAACCAGCTCTCATTGGAGGGCCTCGTAATCCCCCTGGGTTACCCCTATGGTTCCTGAGGGTGGGCCCGAAGGTTGGTGATTGGGGAGGGATGCTTCGGTGGGCGGGGCGTTGCCCCCAACAATGCCACCATGGGTGGAGTTGTTTGCTTCTTCTTCTATGACAAGGCCTGGCTGCCCGCCATGACGTCTTACTCCGCTTAGCCCTTGGGTCTTTGGGGCACGCACCCTTTGCCGCCATGGCCGCCAAGACTTTGGGTGTGGCCCTTCGGGGGGCCATCTGATGCTTCGTGTCTGTGACCTTCCTGCCGAACTCCACGGACGGTGCCAACTGTCGTAGTAAAAAGACTAGACAGTAAAGTAAGGGGGACCCCTAGTGTCGAAGCGAGGGGCCGAAGGGTCCCAAAAGAGGGGCTCCAGCTAGAAGTATACTTGTATTAATCGCTGGAAATTTTGTATCCTGTTTTACATGATAGGGGAAGGAGGCTATTTATAGCCTATCCAACCGGGTACATGAAATTACACACACACCCCTACAAAGGTACAACTACCATAGGGGTAGCAGGGGTTTTTCCTAGCCTAAGTGTAGCCATCGGCGTATGGTAGACTCTCCTAGACCTGGTCCACCCGGGCAGTGAGCCTGGTCCACCTTTATTGCTCATTTGCTGATGGTTGCGAGGTCCCTCCGAAGGCCCTCTTTCGGGGGGCCTGCGGGGCCCCCTCGGAGGACATCTTTGGAACCAGCTTTGGGGCCCTCAGGACCCCTTCGGAGGCTTCGGGAACGCCTTCGGGGCCCCTCCGAAGGTCATCTTTGATGCTGCCTTCGGAGCCTCCGGAAGCATCTTCGGGAACCTCGGGGCCCCTTCGGAGGGCGTCTCTAGGATCGCCTTCGGAGCCCCCTTGAAGCACCTTCGGGGACCCCTTAGTTCGTTGTCTGTGCCGTGGGACTGGTGGGCCGCCCCTACAACAATAGTAAAGATTAGTAAGGCATCACTCTTCTAATTAGTCCAAACGAGAACAAAATGTAGGTATATATCATCAAGCTCAATGTTGAGAAAAGATTTATCGTTCATTTTTCTAGCTGGGAAGACGAGTTTTTGGCTAAAATAGCATAGTTGGCGTGCAAAATAACAAATCTAGCCCCCCTCACCCTCACATCAATGGCAAAATGGCACCGCAGAGCTACGCGAACGCGACAGATGACCTTATCCGACCCTTAGGGGCACGATTTTGCCTCATCCGGCTCCTAAGGGCATGGTATTACCCTCGACCTACCCCAGGGGCACGGTAGCACCCCTCCCTTTTATTTTGTTTATTTTTTAAAAAAACTAAAATCTTGCTTTCGGCGTCCTCGGATTCTCGCTGCCCTCGCATGCACAAAAAACCCGACGGGTCGCATGCACATAAAACCCGACAATTCCATCCCGTCGCTTCGCGGTCAGCCTTCGTGCGGCTATAAAACGCAGCGACGCTCTCTCATTCCTCCACATGAGAACCATTCCACTCTGCAGAGAGAGAGAGAGAGAGAGAGGATTGAGCGAGCGAGAGGCTGCGCGATCGGCTGAAACTAGTTCCGATTTCACCACCGATTTGAAGGTGTTTAGAAAAGTGTTTAGCGGTCATTTTAGTAGAGTTAGTTTGACATCAATTGAAGATCTTCTAGAGGAAGTAATTTCTCTCGTATGCACTATTTGTTTGAACTGTGTAGTTAGTGTTGAAGTATTTAGTCGTAATAAATTACCCATCGTTAGTTACTCGTAAATATCTAGTTGTAATTAATTAGTCTTATTTAATTAGTCGCATTTTACTTTGTAAATTAGTTAGTTGTATTTAATGAAGTCATGATTTATTAGTAGTAGGTAGTTAGTCATAATTTTTCACTCGCAGCTTAGTTAGTCCTAATTAATTACTCGCAGCTTGTTAGTCGTAATTAAAATTAAGTAACTAAAATAATCATATTTATTTAACATAATAATTTAGTCATAATTAATTAGGCTTCATTAAATAGTATTAATTAATTAGTCGGTTTAATCGAAAGTCCTAGCTATTTAGTATTAACTAAAATAGTCGTAATTAATTAGTCCTGATTAATTAGGGTTAATTAAATATTACTAACTAATTAGTCCTAATTATGTGGTGGTAGTTAATTGGTCGTAATAAATTAGTCATAATTTATTTGTCCTAAATTTTCAGCTGTAATTAATTAAGCTACATTAAGTACTATTAAATATTTAGTCGTAATTAATTAGGCTTTATTAAGAAGAGGCGCCAATGGCGTTGATGATCTTTGGTGCCTCGAAGCAGAACAATCGCAAGCGGTGCATGAAGACAGTAGTACAGATGTGCTATTAGCACGGAATATGTTGTTTTGGAGGAAACTATGATAGAAGATTTGCACATAATTTTGTGCAAAATGAGTGGGCGGGACAATGGTGGTCGGCCCGTATTGATTGCCACGAGTTTCTACCGGACCAACCGGTCGAGTTGGAGTCCAATGAGGACCCTAACCCAAGCTCGGATGGTAGCAAGGAGGACGCACCCTAGGGTGGCGGTCCCATCGGTGGAATTGTGTCATCGGAGGTGCCTTATGTGGCATCTAGACTTGATGATATTGCATTGCGGTCGCTCGTACCGCCACAAAAAGAAGGGTCTCAGTGGGGGTTCAATGCTGACACCCTTTTAGTTGGGCAACACTTCCCTAACAAGGCGGTCGTGTAGTAAGCTATAGCATGGTACACCTTGTCCATCAACCGTGTGTACTGGGTTTACCGGTCCAACCCAGGACATTACGCAGTAAAGTGCCTAGTGGAAGGCTGCCCTAGCAAGGTCAGCGCTCACAGGGCGAAGTTCTTTGGCTCGGTCTTCACGGTCAAGGTGGTGATCGACTACACTTAAGAACTGAGTGAGCCGCTGCGACAACATCGGAATGTGACTTCCGCATATGTTGCAAGCCCCTCATCGGCCACCTAATTGTGGAAGACATGTCAATCTCCCCCAAGATGTTGTTGTCAAAAGTCATCAATCTGGTTGGTTATCAAGGCCATGTACGGGACATAGGAGGCGTATAACCTTGTGCCAAGGATGCTTTACGAGATTGCCAAAGCAAACCCCGGTATATACATAAACAAGATGGAAAGAAAAGATCCTAATAGATGCCCTAAATACTTCATACTGGACCGTGTGTTCTAGGCTTTCTTCCGGGGCATAGAGGGCTTCTAGTTCTGTCATCCGGTGCTCACGATGGATGGAACTTTCCTCACCGAGATGTACAAGGGCACCATTCTCACCACGGTGACGGCCGACGCTAATGACCAGCTTCTTTTAGTTGCTTTTTCCATCGTAGAGAATAAGAACACATCCAGTTGGATGTGGTTCCTAGCAAATGTCAAGCGGGCGGTTGTAGGAGACCGACCCAATGTATGCCTTATCATAGACCACAATGTTGGGTTGTTATCCACTCTAAATACCATGAAGAACGCGACGGAACCCCCGTACCAGTGGAACAATGTGGAAACCCGATGGTGCGTGAGGCATCTTGCATCAAACTTTTTTACACGGTTCCACAGTCAGGAACTCATGAAGACGTTCAAGGCGTTGTGCATGCAAAACCAGATGTCAAGTTTGAGTCCATTTAGAGGGACCTCGAACATTGGACTACAAGGCATAAAAGGGAGTTCCCTCTAGAGACACGGGAGGGATAGCAGGCCGCGAGTGGGTAATCCAGGAGTCGCATAAGTTTTGCCCAGTGGATTAATCCCCACGCTCCTAAGTTAGAGAAATGGTCCCACTTGTACGACATCGACGGCGTAAGGAACGACATTATGATGAAAGGTGTGCGGTGTCTCCCTATCCTGCGATCGTTGAGGTGACCTGGACTCTCATGGTCAGTTACTTCGTCAATAGAGCTACCTCAACGAGACGACAACTAGAAGAAGGGAAACAATGGTCTGAGAATATGCAGAGATATATGGACCAGAAGATGCAGAAAGCTCGTATGCATGACATCCGGGTGATCGATGGCTTGAGGAGGAAGTACGAGATCCAACTGAAGAAAAAATATATCAATAGTCATGCCAGGGGGAAAGAAAACATGCTTGCACCCTTGGTAATGTCGCTACATGCACCTGCAACAAGCCGAAGCTCCTACACAAGCCAGCTCGCATGCGTACAAAGCATGTGCGCAAGTTAGGCAGATATCTACGATGTACATCTCCGAGTACTACGACATGCACCATCTTTTTGGAGCATGAAGTGCTGAGTTTCACTCGTATGGAGTGGACATGAACTATAGGGATCTTTGGCCGGATATGGTGAAATGGGGCCCGGACATAGCCTTCAAGGCAATTGGGAAGGGACGATGGTAGACGCGGCACTTCTGAAATGACATGGATAACAGCCAGTGTAGGGGCCTGAGCCACGTGAGGAAGTGCCGGATATGGAAGACCCTTAACCACTCTATGAAGGATTGCCCCAACAGACTGAGCTCGTATAGGCATCATTCTATATCATAATTAATTATATTATTTGCATGTTAGGGGACCCTCATTTTATGTACATGGATAGTGTTATCATATTTGCGCCTTTGTGTATGCCATTTTTTTCTTAACGGGTATGTATTTTGTCATTCTATTTGTTCTGAACTGACTCACCCTTGTTCGATGACCTACATCAAAACATTAGGTCAGCTTTGAAGATGTCGGACTCGTCGTCGGACTTCTATACGAAGATGTTGTGAAAGCGCACGTAACTTGCTGAGAGGGCTAAACCGTACCCGGATTGTTCTATGAAAGATGTGCCGGTACCGCCAGAGTTTCTATGCACTACTACAAATGTGCTTATCTATGACGATTACCTTGTGACGTTTAGGAATTTCGTCATGAAACTTGAACTTTCAATGACGCAATTTGTATCTTCGTCATAGGTGATGTGTGACGGAGCCCAGGCACTAAAAATAATGATGAAAAGCAAAGAAGCGTCACAAAACAACAAAACAAATTCGTCACAGATATAATGCACCCTTCTGCACACACCCACGTCCCACATGCACCACGTGGGTCCCACCTACACATGGCTCGATGGGTCCCACATTCGGTCCCACCAACCCCGTGGTCCCTCCACCACGTGGCGCACAGTGGCCCACACCCCACCGTCCCACGACACATGGCAACTCCAGCTCCCGTCCCCGTCCGTTAATTGGCCAAAAAATAGCGCCCGTCTGGATTCGAACCGCAGATAGGGTGCAACACAAGGTGAAGCCTTACCACTGCACCAGAGGAGCTTTTGTGACTTAGGTGTCTAATTTTCCCTACTTGTCATATCTTTGAACATGATAATTGAATGGCTACCGTTATTGATTGAATCTGAGCCGGTGGACCCCTGACACCATAATCAAAACCTTGTGCTGCGAGAGTTTGAGAAGGGCGGAGTGATACTAAGACATTGTTCTGGCCCAAGAGATGGAAACTGGACTCACATATTGTATCGGGTAACACCTTTTGGGAAATTTGTTCAAGCAGATGGATAGAAGTTGGATTCATGGGAGACAGTTCACACTGCATATATCACCGAGTTCAACAATTCATGCAATTTGTTAGTGAAAGATACCCAAGACAGACCATATACTTTATGCGTGCCGCAAATGTCTTAATCAAACTTTACGGCCTCGGCAAGAGGTGGATGACCACATACACATTTATGGAATGTCATTTGCATACACGGTGGATTCATCATGGAGAGTCGGCGGATGATGAAGTAGTTGAGTATTTAGAGCGGGAGGTGGATGGATTTGATCATGATGAAGGGATACATGTGGATGTGGCGGATGATGATTATGATGAGGATAACAGAGTACGAGAGATGATAGGAGATCGTATATGTGGCAGAGGCGGATGGAGAACAACCAAGGTTTGCAAGAGTCCTTGAAGATCGGCGGTCACTTGGCAGGGATCTAGCCATTCAAAATTCTCTTTTTACGGTGAGGTTCTTGTATATCAAGTCTCGTTATCGAATCAACAATACAAAGATTTACCGTAATGATGAAGTTGTTGTCCTCGGCATTCCCTCGGTGTGAATTTCCAAGATCATATGATGATGCCAAGAAATATCTTCGTGAATTGGGCCTTGGATACGATAACATCCATGTGTGCAAGAACAATTGTGTGTTGTTTCGGAAGGATTATGCCAAGGTGGATGTGTGCCCAGTATGCAAGGAATCTAGATGGCAAGATGTTAATGGGAGCAAGCGGGTTCCACATAAGGTTTTGAGGCATTTTCCACTTATACCAAGGTTGAAGAGGATTTTTGCTTCAAAACGAACATCTGAGGAAACACAATGGCACAAGAAAGTGAGGACGCCCGTCGACAATGTAATGAGCCATCCAGCTGATGGGGAGGCATGGAAGGACTTTGACAAATAGTATCCAAATTTTGGTAAATGATCCGAGGAACTTGAGGCTTGCCTTAGCTACAGATGGATTCAATCCATTTGGCAACATGAGTACCCAATATAGCATGTGGCCTGTGCTCCTGACACCTTTAAATCTCCCACCATGGGAATGCGTGAATCCAGCAAACTGCTTTATGTCTTTACTCATCCCAGGTCCATCATCTCCAGGAAAGGATTTTGATTTGTTCCTTGAGCCCCTAATAGAAGAACTGCTCGATCTCTGGCAGGGTGTCGATACCTATGATGCATGTACTGGTAACAAGTTCAAGCTTTGTCTTCTTAGTGTTGTGGTGTATACATGATTATCCAGCGTTGAGCACCTTATCGTATGAACAACAAAAGGCTATTATGCATGTATTCATTGTGACAAGAATCCGTTGTCTCGAGCAATAAGGAATAAGTTATGTTACATTGGACATCGCCGATACCTTCCAAGGACACATGCTTGGCGGAGAAGCTTGGCTTTTGACGGACAAATACGAAAACAAAGTTGAGCGAAGTAAGTTCACTATAGAGGAGGTCCAAGAGGAGCTAGAGAAGGTGAAAGATGTTAGGCGTGGAAGCATCCGCAACTAAGAAAAGGAAGCGTAACGAAGGTCCAAAGATTTTTAGTCATAAAAGTTGGGTTGTGGAGATTGCCATATTGGAAATATTTGAAGCTTCCACATAATCTTGATGTGATGCACATAGAGAAAAACATATGTGAAAACCTTCTTGGCACATTACTCAATGTCGACAAGACCAAGGACACAACCAATGCTAGGCTAGATTTACATGATATGGGCATAAGACACGAATTGCACTTACAAAGAGATGGCAACTCATCCACTGTTCCACATGCTTGGTATGTCTTGAAGAAGGATCGAGAGAATCGAGTTTTGCAAGTTCCTCAAAGGTATCAAGTTTCTGATGGATATCAAATAACCTAGCAAGATTTATAAGTCTGATTCTTCCAAGGTGCAGGGAAGCCGAAAACACATTCTTGCCATATACTCCAGCAAAGAATCATACTGCAGCCTAAGAGGACCTATCGAAGGATGTATATGAAGCGATTCAAGAGCTCGGGAAGTTCTTGAGTGAATTGTGCAAGAGAAATCTAAGGATAGATGTTGTGAAGCGAAAGCGAAATCCCATTGATCCTAAGCAAGCTTGAGAAAATTTTTCCTCGGCCTTCTTTGATGTCATGGTGCACTTGGTCTGTCCATCTTCTGATGAGGTCACACTGCTCGAGCCCCGGCTCATTGTAGCCGAGGTCAACATTTTTTTATTTCTACCGCAATTGGGCCCCACTGTCGACCTCTGAACAGTGAGGAGATAAAAGAAAAATAAATGCCAGAGAAAAATAGTCCATTGGAAAAGGTCTCGTTAGACTTAGCCGTGCCGAAAGATACCACGGAAGTGTGCGTAAAGGAAAGGCGGTCTATCGTGTGAGTCTGATGGTACACTCTGCGAGGATAAAACTATTGAATAGCCTCGTCCTAGGTTATGGACACGCTTGGTTAGGCTTTTCAGAGTTAGACTATAACCTTTTAAAACCTAAAACTTGACACGGGTGGTATGAGCGGGAGTTCATGCTATTGTTGTGGTGACTAGGGTTAGTCACTTCGTGATCGTTGTTGTTGTCTATCTATTGTTATCTTTGTTGTCACTGTCCTTAATTGCAAAATAGAAATGAATTGCCAACTTGCTTTTGAAAGTATTATCTTATTGCAAATAAATGTTGCTTTATGCGAGATGTGCTCTGGGAGCCTCGACGTCTAGCTTGGCGGTCCGGTCGATTGCCACTGTGGGTTGTGGGTACACCGAGTCGGCTTTTGTCTTAGCCATCTTATGGCGCTTTTGCTTCATTGCCTTCTTCTTAGTTATCTTTATGTCGTTTGCCAATCGGCCTCTCTTTTATAATAACTCTGTTTATTATTAATTAACTTCGGTTTGTTGCTTGTTTCGGTTCTATGTGAATGTATGAATTGATGCATACTTTGTAGCGGGGTGTATATCTTGCATTTACAGGAAGTATACATATCTCGAGGCTTAGTTTATTTAATTTGTGATACTAGGGTCAATGGATGACTAAGTATTACAAGTTTAATAAACAGGGTCCTCACAAAGATGGTGCAGGGTGCACGAGTGTGGTTTGTGGTAGAACCCCATCACTTGCCTCGTGGTATTGGTTCTACTTTTGTTGATATTTCATTGCAGGCCATATAATATAAAATTTAAATTGGACATTTTGAAAAAAATCCGGAAAGTGATTTCAATTGTACAAACTCCTAATTAAAAATCTAAAATTGCCCTCGCCCTAATTATTCAAGGGTGCCAAAAAATTTCGAGGGCGCCATTTTCCGAAGCGGTCTACATTCGGCGAAAAAAATTCCAACCCATTTATCCACCTCCCTCTCTCGCCGCCCTCCACCTCTCTCGCCGCCCCATCCACCTCTCTCGCCCCACCGAACCCTAGCCGCCGCCCACGGCACCACCGCCACAGCTGCTTCGCTCACGACGACATTCGCCACCACCCCTCTCGTCGCCCGTGCACTCTCTCTCGCCCCATGAAACCCTAGGCGCCACACCGATTCGGTCTCGCCGACGTCTGCCGCCACATCGAAGTCTATTTCCCCGCCGACCGTTGTCGCGACGGATCTGTTCCCCTTCGACGCCGTTTCACCGCACCGGCTCGCTTCCTTCCACGACCACCGACTACGACCACGGTTCTACTTCCCCATCTACGACCACCGCCGATTTAGTACCGCAGCGTAGCCACAACCGCGATGGTGGCAACAAGGGACAAGGTAGGAAGCGATCCGACAACCGCCATCACAAGGTAAGCAAAACTCTTCTCTATTTTCTCTGTGCATGTAGTATGTTGTTTGTTCAAGTAGTAGTTGTGCTGTGCAAGCTGCTACATTGTTGCATTTTCATGTGTATTAGTCTGTTGTACCATTTTGTTGCTCAAATAGTCCTGAACATATCTTAGCAAGCATAAAGCGAGTCTTTGTGGAAGTAGTCATACCTAGCTTGCAAGTAGTAGTAGCTCTTACCTCTTACCTAGCTTGCAAGTAGTAGTAGCTCTTAGCTCTTAGTTCACTCCCTATTTTTTCTAATAGTTACAATTTGGTCATTCTGTAAGAACCTCCATAACCGAATACTGAAAGAAGCCGGGGTAAACAAGTGGCGGAGAATTTAAGGAGGTTGCAAAAACTTGGCATCAATGGTCTAGCTTCCTCTTTTAATAAATGGTTTACAAAACCTGCAACAACGAAGGGGAAAAAATCAGCAAACAAGAAATCAAATTCAAAGATTACGACTCATCGAGTATCTCCTTGAAGATGATGTTCAAGGAGATAGTGATGATGATGACATCAATCGATGAGCGACCACAACCCTCGCAATCGAGGTGCTTCTTCTATCTTGTGTGGGGAGGGAGGATATTTGCATTGCATTTTTATGTTGTTTCCTGCATATCTTTTCTTTAATATATGCACTTGCTTATAGATGCAGCTCACTAACAAGTAGTTTTTATCGCTTCCTCAACTAACATATGTGAAAACCCTCTCTACTAAGGGAAGAAGAACAATCCCAACATGGCGCCAGAGTCGTGCAACCAAAGAGAGTGAGGGCAAGACAACGAAAGCGGAGGAGATAACTCTGGGGTCTCAACAAGAGCATACAAAGGCAACTAACTTCACAGAGACATGTGCAAGATGAAGAGTTGCCTCAAGATGGTGATGCTGGTGTTGAAGACAATGATGCTAGTGTTGAAGACAATGTAGTGGTGGTGAAGACAATGTAGTCTGGCGGTGAAGACAATGTAGTCAGCTGGTGAAGACAATGTAGTCTTTGGTGAAGACCAGATCGGGATCAAACCCAATCCATCAAGGCAAGTTATAGTTTCTTTGACATTCAAATATGACATCACTTTTGCTGTTTTGCATGAAACTTAACCATCTAAATAAAAATTATATTCTCAGAGCTCCCAGACAATGACCCCCAAGGAGACCGGTGCCACCAACCAAGGGAATATCTTTGGAAAGGATGACAAGATCTATGGGAAGGAGAATGCCCATAGCTGTTGTCAAGGCAAAAAGGCCACAAGAACTGCTCAAGCCGCCAAGTTCGCATCGAGGTGGTGTCATCATTCGAGATAAGGTTCTGTCCTAACTCATTGGAAAGAGTACAAGAAAGACGAACAATATTACAAAGACTTTGTGGGAAAGCTATCTGTAAGTGCATTACTCTTTCTATGCTACACTATGATATCACATGACCTGAATTGACTCACTAACGATGCAAATTTCATATCACTAGGGCGATTGGCCATTAACACAAAACACAAGCCAACAGAGGAAGCATGCACCGATGTATTGCGGTCGAGGTGCGATAAATGCGTTATCGGTGAAGCGTAAATACTTCAATGGTGTACCGCAAATGAGATTAGGACTACTTCTCCTGTTGCTAGTATGATGATGAACAAAGGAGGCACTTGTTGCAAAGTGGTCTCGATCCAAATAACATGGTATGGGTATCTTATCATAGATTCTTCTTTCATATTCAGTTTGCAGAGGCTCTTCTCATTGTAAACATATGATCTTATCTAACAAGTTCCTTCTCTTGTAGCAATCATGTGAAAAGAACAAGCGTAATCGCATAATGTCAAGTATCATCAAGCTACGGGTTCTCGCACTTTATGTCGCACACTTACATGCATATGTAAGTAAAGATTACCTTGTACTATTACCTATTTATTTCATCCAAAACATTCTTTTGTATTTGTCTCGATGTAACTTTGTCAGAAATGATTACCTACCTAATGTAAGGAGAAGAGGAACAATGCGTAACCCAAAGACACAACAAATTGAAGAACTTGATGCGGTGGAGGCCTTCAAGACCGCCATACCACTCCAAACATGGTCTGAGTGAATGGCAAGAGAAGCGCTTGTAAGTCCCTACATCTGCTTCCTTGTGCCTTTAAGATGCTTGTGCTTGCTTCCAACAACAATGTTGTGTGTTCAAAATATCCTGCATGACAGACATAGTGGACTTGGCTCATTTTTAGATAATGTCATTCGCCTCGGCTTTTAGATAATGTCATTAAGCTCATTTGGTCTAAATTTCGATTATACCGATGCGACTTGGCTAAAGTCTGCTTGCTAACCGTAGCTAACATAGTGGACTTAGTGATGCTAAAAGTTGTGCTCATTTTGTCAGTGCAAATTATGAAATTGAGTTATATATGGATTTCAAGATCTCAATATTATGAACTTCTTAGACTAACAAAATGGGTTGAAGAGTTATCAAACAGAACGCAAAGGTGAGGCTGATACACTACTACTCAGATTAAGATTTATTCATTATCAACCTAAGAAGTGCTCAGAACTTGGTGACAAACATATACAATTTCACCGGTAAACAAACCAGAATGGCTACTTAAAAGTTATAACTGTTTATGAACACAAAGTATTTAAAAATGAAAGAAATGCAAGTGAATATAGATATATTTTCAAGAAATATAAAGGGTAGCATGTAATAACATGTTATGGTTCCAAGAGCCATCGATTATAACACAATGCCACCGAACGTAAAACATGAAATCATGGGTGCCATCAATTCGGTGGACCCACCCCAAATAATGCCAATAGGTCATCAATGACCTCGATTTTCTCTTATGTTTTTTGTGTGTGTGGTTTACATCGATAGTTGGGATCTTGGTTTTGCAATAATCTCTTGGATTTAATTTAAAATGGATCATTGCTAGTCATTTGTAAGAGAAAAAATTAAGAAAGAAGTTCGCTAAAACACGCTTGTCCTCTTGAAATTGGCTCATCGATGTATGTTCTAGACCAAGTTACCTACTTGTGCATGGCACCATTATGCATAATCGCAAGATGCATTTATATAACTAACGGACTTGATGGTGCTTCCAACTAATGATTGTTCTGGGACATTTTCACCGATATGGAAGCTTTGAGGGCGTAACTCGCTGCTGAAGGTGAGACACCGCTTACCGAAGGCACGTGTGGTCTCCAAGGTGCTCTCCTGCATCAAAGAACAACAACACTTTCTTGAAGAATGTTGGAATCAAAACGGCCGCCTCAAAATCATCTTCATCGAATGAAAGCGAAGCCAGGGAAGAACTAGCAATGAAAAACAAGCTTCGCCGCTTTACAAGGAGAACTCGAGGACCTCAAGAAGAAAAGCGAAGAAGCCGATTTAAAAGTCAAGCGAGGACCCAAAAGGAGTTGGAGGAGTACAAGAAGCTAACAGAGAAAAATAACCGTGCAATGGAGGAGAACAATGCGCCCTTCGCCGTATCTTGGCCTTGAACAATGGTAACTCTTCTTAGGCATGTGAGCCGTGGTGGTTGTTGGTCCTTCCGGTGGTTGTTTTGTGGTCAATAACTTAAGTTTATTCTCGTCTTTGTGAATTTGTTATGTGAACCGAGTTGGTACAAGTCTGTGAACCGAGATAGTGAATCGAGTTGTTTCGTGAACTAGTTGGAATGTGATGATGACCGAGTTGAGTATTGTTCATTGAGTTGTATGGTCACCGAATCTCGGATCTATTTAGTTATGGAATTGTGGGTCATTTGAATATTTGAAAATTGTGATGTCTGTGATGAAATAACCATATGGGCCTCTGATGAAATTGATGGGCTTTCTGTGACGAATTTGCAAGTGCTTTCTGTGACGAATTTGCAAGTGACGAACTTAAGCCACGTGGTCCAATAAAAAGGAGGCTCGTGGGCGAACCAAATCGCGCCACGCGGTGCAATAAAATCGCGCCACGTGGTCCAAACCACGCCACCGCCACGGTAACAGCCACGTTAGCTACCACGTGGACCAGCCACGTCAGCGGCCACGTCCGTCGCCACGTCAGCTGCCACGCCATCCGCCACGTGGACAAGCCACGTCAGCCGCCACGTGGACCAGTAACGTCAGCCGCCACGTCAGCCGCCACGCTGGCCTACAGCAGGTGCCGGCTGTTTATGACAAAAAACAGCCCTATCCATGACAAAAACTGATCGTCATAAAACAGAGTGTGTTTTATGACGGGGACCCTTTCGTCATTGAACAAAAGCAGTTCTATGACGAAAAATATAATTTCGTCACGGTACGACACATGTGACGCGCGTTCCATGACGAAATGAATTTCGTCACAAATTCGTCACAAATTATAATCTATGACGAATGTGGCATCTTCAGTGACGACACTAGGCCGTCATTACTGTTCACATCCCTAGTAGTGATGCCTGCAATGTGTGTGCGAAAAAACAACGAAGATCATTCAATTCAAACACCCCGCCACCGCCGTCCGGGCATACTACACTTGCGGGAACATCATCGTAAGCCAATCTTACGCACATATCTTTTTTTCAGACCATACGTTGCATTCCACACTTTTCGAAGGCCATAGTACGATATTATATGATCTGTATGGCAAGCATTTCCCTCAGTTGGTTCATGGACAAACTTATCTAGCATGTGCGGGGCACAAGAATGTCATCCATATTAAATCGATAAATTAGCAAAGAATTTCCTATTTGATTGGGCTACATGTGATAATACCCCCTTCCCCGGTTATGTTGCACCGTGATTTCCTGTGTAAAAATTTATGGAATTTTTTGGTACATGTGATAATACATTTTGGAATGAAGATAAAAATCGATCTGGAATGTTACCGTGGAGTCAGTAGAATTACCTCTACGTCCTAGTTAACTTTTATTATCTAGGATTAATCCTTCGTGCTCTGAGTAGTAGTACTAATCATACTACTAGGATTTTTGGTTTTGTCTGATCTGATTACTCGGTTCGTGGGATGCAACCCGTTGGGTTTTTCCCGCATGTTGGGGGGCAGCGAGAATTCGGAGATGCCGAAAGCAAGATTTTAGTTTTTAAAAAAATACAAAAAAAATCGAAAGGAGGGGGTTATTGTGCCCCTAGGGGTGGCCGAGGGCAAATCGTTCCCCTAGGGCTGGACAAGGCCATGTGTCACGTCCGCACGGCTTCACAGTGCTATTTTTGCCTTTGATGCGCAGGACGGGCTAGATTTGTTATTTCGTACGTCAATCGTGATGCTATTTTTACCAAAAACTCCTGAGAAGACACCTCATCTCGAAAGTTGGAAAAGCTAGCGGAGTAAACAACATGCTCTGCTCTATGAATTTTGTTCTCTTCCCTAACAATGTAATAGGTGTATGCTTAATTTTGTGTGACCTATGTGTCGTCTTTTGTGATGTGCTATCTAGCTAGAGGAAAAAGGCCAACCTTGAATCGAAATGAAATGAGCATTTCATTCTTTTTATTAAGCATATGTACGCTGCGAGCTAGGCGGATCCGCATCAGATAGTCTCGGCTTGATCCGAGCCTAGGACCTAAAGCTCATGGAGAAATTGCCAAAAAAAGTAGGAAAAATGCGCCAAATAAAGAAGAAGCTAGCCTAGCTCGAGCATGGCCAAGTCTGGCTCTACCTCTAACTGCGAGGAAGGCAAAATGGATCATCGGGCTCCAACGGCCTGAAGAAAAGTGTAGCAATTAACCTTACCCTCCATGCATGCATGATCTTTCAAAAGAAGTTAACAAAATGATCAAACAAAATTTAGGCGATGTATTATTCGAAAAGGAAAAGTCTATTTTATGACCCTGAATTTTTCAAAAAGTCTGAAATCAACCATAAACTACAAAACCGGATATCCTACACCCTCAACTATCAAACCTGTTCATTTTACCCCCCTCAACCCAAACATGGGTGGTTTTGGGTGACGTGACCCAATACAAAACAGTTTTGACTGACGTGGATGCCACATGTCATTGAGCTACAGTGCTTCTTCTCCCCCAAATCCCCAAATCGAGCCGAAACAGGGGAGGAGGCCACGACGCTCGGGTTGAGCGCAACACCGCAATCAGACCATGACGACAACCCAGGAGCTCCAAAACGGAACCCCATGGCCACGACAACCCTAATGGTGGCGACGGCGTGGGTGGAGGTGGCCTACAGTGGCAACGTGGCTATGTAGAGTGGCGGCGGTGTCACTTACTAAGGGCAAAGGACAATGATGCTTGACGGGCGGTGGCGGGATGCGCAAATGAGAGGAAGAGAGGAGAGGCGCGATGAGGGGGCGACGTGGGGGAGTTCAGGAGGCCAAGGCGGGCGGGCAGAGGTGATGGAGAGGAGGAGGTAGAGGGGCCGAGGCGGGCCAGCAGAGGCGGAGGCCCGACGCGGAGGTAGAGGCGAGGAGGGATGCGGGTGGCCGAGGGGAGAAGAGGGGAGAGGCGCGAGGAGGGGGTGGAGTGGGGAGTCCGAGAGGTGGAGGCAAAGCAGCCACACTAGGCGGAGGCGAGGTGGCAAGTGAGGCAGAGGCAGATGGGGTGGGCGGACGGTGGAAGATTCGAGGAGGAGGCAGAGGGGCTGAGGCGGGCGGGTGGAGGCGGAGGTGGAGGCAAGGAGGGATGGACCGAGGTTGGAGGCGGAGGTGAGGAGGGATGAGGGCGGCCGATGGGAGAAGAGAGGAGAGGCATAGGGAGGGGGATGGTGTGGGCAGTCTAGGAGGCGGGGCGGGAGGGCGAAGGCGAAGAGGACGCAGAGGAGGTGGGCGGCGGCGGCCATGTCATGTCATCGAATGGGAGGAATAAGAAAGGAAATGAGAGAGAGAATAAGAAACGAACCCAAACTTCATAGGGAGAGATGAGGGAGGGAAGAGAGAGATGAGTGAGAATGGAAGGAAGAAGAAAGGAAATGAGAGGATGACATGTGGGCCCGTCAAATATTTTTTTGGTTTTATTTGCTAAGTGATTGCCATGTCATCGAAAACAAGTTTATGCGTCAAAACTATTTGCATGTAGGCGTCACGTCACCCAAAACCATCCCAGTTTGGGATGAGGGGGTAAATTGGACGGTTTTGATAGTTGAGATTGTATGATGTTTGACTTTATAGTTTCGGATTAATTTCTGGACTTTTTGAAAGGTTAAGTGTTGTAAAATAAACTTTTTCCTACAAAAAATATCTGCCTCGCTCTACGTACTTATGTCTTGACAAATAGAACAGGTTACTTACACGTACTCACCTAAGAATTTGTCAGAAAAGGACTGAACCTTTTTGCTTGTAGGATCCAAATTAAAGCATACGCCGTCGTGTCTCGCGAACCTGATAGATACACCCAAAACATTTTCTTCTAATAATGTGTGTGTGATCGAAACATTTTGCTACTTGAGAGAGAGGAAAAAACAAAAGATGATGGTATGGATGAACATAGATAGATGATGCATGGCATTATGCGGCGATTCACGTTGCTGGCACGCATGCGTGTGCAGCGCGCGTATGCATGCAAGTATGCAACGGATTCGATCCGGCCGGGGTGAGGCGAAATTCATGCAGATTTTCGCCTCCACCTACTCGCTTGCACGCACCACGCCCTTACGGCCTTACCCGAGAACTCTTAAGGAAAGAAATTTGATGGATCTCACGCAAGGTACTACTCTGTCAGCCGGAGGGTCTTCGGAATTATGAGCTCCTCCCTGTTAGCCAATGGCTAGTCTAATCAGTGTGGTTTCGTTGTCTTATGATTAAGTGTCGTCATTGCTTGAGTTTACTACTCCCTCTGTTAAAAAATATATGATGTTTTGAATAACTCTGTGGTCTTCAATATCTAATTTTGACTGTTACTTTTCATATGATTATGCTAGTAAAAAGTTGACAAAATTATTATATTATGAAAATATTTATGATGACAAATCTAATGATATTATTTTGTCATGACCAATCTAAATAGTGTTTTATATATTATTAGTCATAGTTTGAGAAGTTTGATATACATTTCTGAAGGGAGAGAGTATGAAATTTGTAGTATTTGATTAGGTGATCTCTCGTTTGCTAAGCCTCGACTATACCATTCGAAGAGAGGATAGTTTTGCGAGCTCGCGGGGAAAGGTGGATTGTTTTGTGAGCTGTGACAAATTTAGTTCAGCATGCTGTTTGTCGCATGTCATAGGGCTAAAATGGCTAGTATTATGTGTTTTTCGTACTATCATTGATCCGAAGAATATAGAACTTTTTTTTATTAATTAATCTTTTTTTGAATTTTATTTTAAAGTTAAACCCCGGCGCACTTTATTTTCAATTCTGACCCCTTCGGTCACGTCACGGGTGGTGGCGTGACAAAACAACACTGTCACGCGCTAGGATAAGTCCCCAAAATAGCACTTTTGTCACGCCACCGGTTGTGGCGTAACCAACATCACATCTACGTGCCACGCCACTTCCAAGCCGCCCGAGAGCGTGATAAGAGTTTGATCGAAATGGGCTAAGCGTGATAAGAAGTTGTTTTGTCACGCCACGGTGGTGGCGTGACTAAAGGGGTCAGAATTGGAAATAAAGTGCTCCGGGGGTTAACTTTAAAATAAAATTCAAAAAAAGGTTAATTAATAAAAAAAGTTCAATAGTAATTACTGACAGTACTGGCCGAACGAGAATGTCAGGGCTAGAACGAGATAGTATTAGGGCATGTGCAATAGTATAGATAGTTATTGTCTATAGTAAATCTTCATGTCACCTCTAGACAGCACTAAAGACAGCTCATACAATAGTACAGACAGTTGCTGTCTTTTTATTTGTCTTTATAGATCACATAATCTTTTAATACTTTCCTTGGTTCTGGTGATACAGCCGGCTATAGGATTGTAAACAGCACATTTCTCTCTCTTTATTCTCTTTCATCCACATCAGTTTAAATTCTACGTGACAGAGACTATAGACAGTTAATGTAAACCTATTATACATGACCTTAGCAGCTACAGCGGAAAGGCTAATTAAAGAGTCTCATTACAAGCAAGCATGAGAGATCACGACAAGTCTTGTTAATTGCAACAACCAGTTCATATCAAGAAATTAACTTGTTAATATTGCATCATGCACGCGAGCGAGCGACCCACGATCTGACCCACGAACAAACTTTATTACATGTTGTGGAGATAATGTGTATGATCTTAATCTTAGTGTTGAACAATTAGCAATAGTGCCAAGGTGTTTAGGGGTTTACACTATTGGTTTTAGCAAAGAGTTGTTGACTATTAGGTTCAGGCGGTCTGACCTGCCTATGGCCAACGGTCAAATCGGCCCTGGAGTGGCGGTCAGGCTAGCCAAGGCCCGATGGTCAGATCGGCCGGAGTTAAAAAGTGGAATTTTGGGGAATACGTTAAACATTTATATGGGAGTGTTAGGAAGTGCGTTTGCACCAGGTTTCACGGAAAATGGAATTTTGAGGAAAAACTAGATAGAGTTAGAAATTTTCAGAGAAGGTGTTGTCAAGTCCTTGGGAAAATTTTTGGAGCGGTCTCACTGGCCGTTTGCCGTCGATCACACCGGTGGGCGGTCACACCGGCCTACTAGCTACGGGCGGGGGTCAAACCGGCCAGAGGGAGTTCTTTCGCCGTGAAGGCGGCGAACTTTGTCAAAATAGCCAAAGTCATGGGTGTCGGTGCATAGGTGTTGCATCATTCATGTTTTGGCCAATGTGTGTCAAGTTGTAAGGAACTTGTGTCCGGAATCGATTTCTTGGTCTATTGTTGTGTAGGCTGCTTGTAGTTAACTACGGTCAACGGTGAGGATGATTGGAACTTGGCTAGAAGAGGTGAGGCCCAAAATGATCGAGGATGCCGGGTGAAGTGGTTGGACTCAAGAATGGTGCAATTGGACAAGAACAACCGAACAAGAAGTTCGGTGCAACGGGTTGTATGAAGTGGCTTAGGGGTTGGTGCAAGTATCATGGTGGTTTCGATAGAAACCGGATGGGAGAGACTTGCCGACATGAAGAGAACCATTGATAAACCTATGCGTGGCGAAGCATGGGATTGCTTCATGTTGATTGGACTCGGCCTTTGGAGAAGGATCGAGAAGAGGTGTTTGGTATCTTCGCCAAAATACAGAGTTGGTAACCTTGGAGAAAACACGGTGCATGATGGCGCAAGGAGAGACGATTTAGGTCAAGGGAAGATGGAGATTACGAAGAGACGAATTTGAAAGACCCGGTTCGTCATTCGCTTTGAGAAGCGTGCATGAAAGTAGACTTGTTTATGTGTGGGCTTAACAAGTGTTCGATAAGGTTTTCTCTCTATACCTAACCTCCACTATAAAAGGGAAGGTGCAATATTTGCACCCATCAACTCAAGCATAGAAAATCCTAATTTGTGATTCAGGGTTAGAGGAGGAAATGGTGGATGCTACGGTTTGAAAGAGAGGGATTGATTGAGTGCCCAAGTGTAGAGCTTTGGTCCTCTATGGTGGAGTGGTTGTAAACCTACAATTCTTCAAATCAATCTAGATAAGTTTGCCCCAAGATGATTTTTATCTTGTTCTTGCTCTCTCTTTGATAATTTTGGGATTTTTCTGTTCGTAGGGTTTTGATTGGGTCTTTTGCTATTATCTAGCTTGCTAGAACTTGTGGGAATTTATCTAAGGTCATCTAGACTATCTTCCACCCATGAACAAACTTTTGGATCAAAGTTTGGTTTTCTCCTATTTTTGTGCCCTCTTGGCCTTCTCGGGTTTTTTGATTCAACGCAAGACTTTCGTTGTGTTCTTGTGCTATGATCTTTGTAGCTATTGGTGTAATAAATAAGTTGAATTCCATTAGCGTGAAAAAGATAGGTGCTCATGTTCACTCCCCCCTCTAGTCGCTCTTTCGGTCCAACACATGTAATGTCCTACAAACACGGTTACTGAAGGAGGATAGAATAGTCGGATAATTAATGGATGTATTGTTTGAGCCTCAGTGGCGCACACAGCACACACACATATATATGTATGTATGTATATGTATATACATGTATATGTACACACACACAGATATATATATATATATATATATATATATATATATATATATATATATATATATATATATGTGTGTGTGTGTGTGTGTGTGTGTGTGTGTGTGTGTATATATATACACACACACACACACACACACACACACACACACACACTTGATCGAAGCCAACGCGATCTTGGGTTACACCCCGCCGCATACACAACAAAGGCCCCAATCGAACTGGCGGTTGCAGCAAGCCACAAGTTACTGCCCACCATCCCAGAGCAAACCAAGGTACTGAATGTAGCAAAGCGCGTACGTATAGTCAAGTAACGATGGTCATTCTTACAGTAATTCATATCTGATTCTTTTTTTTATCGCAGGAGACAATAAATGAGGGATCCATCGATGTCCCATTAGAGCTCTCGACAGTAAAGGAGCACACGGAGGTAACAACACAGTAAACACGAGGGGGAAAGAAGTAATTTTACTTACTTTTGATAGCAATGTGATCCATTTTTTTTTTGCAAGTGGCAGTAAAGGTGACCAAAACCATCGCCCAAAGGGCCTCCGCCAGTAAAGGCTTGTTTGGTTGTGCGAAAATCCCTGCTCATCCACATGGATAGACTGGGATTTTAGTTCAAATTCTGGCCCATCCACATGGATCCTGGATGGGAATGGGTTTCCCAAATAAGCCCTTAAGGAGGTAGAGGAGGCCCCTACCACCGCGAGCAAAGTCAAGGAGGCTCAAGTGGCTAGCTTTAGCTCGCCAAAGGCACATACTGGGGGCCATTAACAGTATTATGCGATGACATATACAATAATTTGTTGGACACATGACAATAAAACTTTGTTCGTTTTCCCATCATAGGAACTAGTGAAAGAGGGAGCAACGGACACCCCTGAGGGGCCTCTCCCAGCAAAGGAGGTAGTGAAGGCGCCTTCCGATGCACATAAAGACCCGCCGGGTAGACCCAGCGTGGCAAAGGTACAGGGTTCATAGTAGTAACTTATCACGATTTTTTCAGTAAAGATAAATACAATATGACAGTAAAATAAGAGACGAGTCTATTTTCCGCATGATGCTACCAGCAAGCCAAAGCTAATGATAAAACTTGCCAATCCCAAGCCAGCAAAGGCGACGAGCACAACGGTGACAAAAATCGGGTGCATGTGGAAAAGACAACTATAGGTAAGAGAGTTCTCATTTCAGCCCAGAGGGACACCTGTCAGACTCGGGAGCAAAGGATCCCAGATCCTTTGTGTATTCTGAACTAGTCTCGTGATCAGTAGCTAGCTCACACAGTAAAAAAATATGGTAACACCCATAATTCACAAAACTTTATTAATAAATATCAGAGTGTATTACAATAAAGGCTTACAAGATGACAATAAAGAACACAGCGGAAGACGAAGAAGAAATAGTATAACCTAGCTAATCTGTCACTAGACAATCGATTGGGGTAGCGGTCTAGTCGTCGAGATCTTCAGCAATTGCAAAGTCTTTCTCCTCTGAACAATATTTTATTAAGTAAGGGTGAGTACAAATAAATGTACTCCATAAGTTACACCCAATAATAGAATTATAATGCATGCAGGGGTATATCAAAGGAAGACTTATAGGGTTGATTTTTCATAAAGCAATATTTTCTTTTCAAATATCTGTACTAAGTTCCAAAGAAGTTATTCTATATCTAAAATCTATTTTTTAAATTCTCAAGTTTTATAGTAAGATAACCTCCATACAATAGTGGTGAATGATACCTTCTTATCACATGGCCAACCTCCCAATTTTTCAATTGGATAAACTATGCAAAATCATTTGATAAAGTCTTTTGAAATCAAAACAAAAGTCTAACAATGAGTGGCTTTGCTCAACATGTCCATGACCGTGGACACAACTATTTGAATAGTTTTACACTCTGCAGATGTTGGACAAATTGACCCACAAGAGATAATCATCTTATAATGTTTGTCTAACACACTTCCGAAGGTGTGCGACTAAGTGATTATCACAAGGCCTTTACAATACCACGCTCTAACACCAGCACGTCTGATGAGCTTAACCCCAAGTCATGGATGTCAATTACCATCGACCTGGAGCTCACCGTTCTGGGGGATAACAAACCTGCCTAGATATGGATGTTTGTTACCATCGTCCGCACAAACCCAAAACTACTGCCTGCGGGCGTAATGCTAGAACACGATAAATTAGTTGGCCAGGTCCTGCCCACATAGGACATGCGGTTGTACGGTGAGGCTTAGCAAGATGCGGTTCAAGACGGTCCTTAACTGACTTGGGCAACATTCCATAACTCTGGACTCGATTATTAAAATGAATCAATCATGTGCATTGACTTGCACCATACCAACATCCATTTTGCCCAAGTCTAAACCATTTTATTTTCTTTTTCATGTCAGAACATTTTCTAAAACTTCTATGGTAAAAGCGACACCATAGTCTATATTTTAAATCGTGACCGAATAATTTGGCTAAATTCCCCAAATCAAGATTTTTGGTCTAAACTTTGACTAAGCATAATTTTTCCTTAAAAGCATCTGGTCAATACTATTGTATTAACTAGAGTTTTATCTAGGGCGACAGGGTGTGAGGGATTGATGTCCAAGAATTGTCAACTCCAATATCACTAAGTCAACCATCAATATTAGAATCATAATTTCTAATTCAATCTATTATGTATATTGATCCACCATATTATGGCTTACATTAGTCCACCAACAACTGTAGATCAACTAAGCACTACGATTCAATTAACTCCACCAATTTCATCAATTCTCTATAATTCAACCAATGCACCTAAAATCCATTCATACTTTACTATAATAATCTAACTTTATTCTTTATTCATCACCTATACCTGATCAGATTGCCAATACTAGATTTCTATCATCCAATAATGATATATTCCAATAATCCAGCATAATATACTTCTATAATCCAAGCAAGATATACTCTTATAATCCAACCAAGATTTATTTCTATAATATATCCAAGATATATTTATGTAATCCAACAAATATAAACTTCTATAATCCAACCAAGGTAAATTTCTATAATCCAACCAAGATATATTTCTATAACTGCTCAACAATTCAACATCCAACAATAATCTATTCCTATAATCTAATATCCAACAATCCAATACCCAACAATAATCTATTCCTATAATCCAACATCCAACAATCCAATCTCCAACAATAATCTATTCCTATAACCCAATCTCCAACAATAATCTATTTCTATAATCCAACAATCCAATATCCAACAATAATCTAGTTCTATAATCCAACAATCCAATATCCAACAATAATCTAGTTCTATAATCCAACATCCAACAATAATATATTTCTATAATCCAATCTCCAACAATAATATAATCCTATAATCCAATCTTTTCAATTTCTAACTCCAAAATATATCACATCTAGAATGATTCTCCTTATTACTGATCTTGACAACAATTGGCTATACAAGTGTTGGGATTTAGCTATAATTTAAAGATAGGGATTTAAATTACTTTGAATAAAAGTAAGCATGCAATAATAATTTAGAATAAAATTTAAATAATTTAAATTACTGGGATCAAATATGATCAAATGATGTAACTTGCCTTGCTCAATTAGTTGTTGTTCTTAGACGACGTTGGAATTTGACTCTCCAAAGTCGTCGTAATCTACACGCAAAAATAAGCCGATTCAAATAAAATTCAAATAAAATCCAAAAATTATAAAATTAGTACCAAAGAAAAGATACCACCTTTAGATGAATTTAAGAACAAGAAACGTCGGGATCGGAGTTCGTATGAGGGAGAACGAACGTTCAAAATTTTTAAATCATATGAAATGATAGAAAAAGAAAAGGGAATAAAATATTTCTGAAATGCAGTGATGTTTTTCTTTACAAGAACAAGGGATTTGGGGATGACAAAAGGGTCCCATTAGCAAGAGAGAGCAAGAGAGAGATATGTGTGTATAGCATGTGGCCCCAAAGGTAAGTGACTCAAGCACGAGCAAAGCTCCAAGGCACAAAGAAGAAGAAACAGGGGGAGCTCCAGGGCTCTTGGGTGCATGTTCCCCAGCGGCGAGGGGCGTTGTGAGGGAGCTTAGTCGGCGGCAAAATGGAACCCCATGGAGGTGATGGTCCCATGGGCGGTGGCGGCGCCGCCGGAGGTGCACAGCTGGTGGCAGCGCATGGAGCGGTGGTGGCGCTCGGGTGTAACATGGCACCGACGACTAAATGGCAGAGCATGGCCTGGGCATGGGGAAGGTGAGGGGATGCTCAGGGAGGCGTGGGGATGGCTGAGGAGCGCAACGGTACCAGAGGTGGGGAAGAAAGGGGCAACGATGAGAGAGCTTCACGGGGAGCAATCGGCCGGGAGGAGTGGGTGGGAAAAAAGAAGAGGATGCCTTGGAACACAAGATGGCGCAGATAGGGAGGCCAAATAATGAGCGAAGAGGGGGATTAGCGACGGGCGGCGTGACCAACTTTGGATAAGAAAAGGAAAAGCGGCGGCGTGTGCTACTAGGGCTCTGGGAGATGGAGGGGAGGAGAGGAGGGGGAGAAAGGGAGCTTCGACCGTCCTTTATAGAGGGAGGAGGGCAGCTAGGCATGGGGAAAAATCAAGGGGCGCCAAAGACGGAGCATGCATGGGCAAAGGCATGAGCGGAGGGAGGTAGGGCATGGGCGCCAGGGCAGAGGCGGTGTGGCGCGTGCATGTGGGTGACGTGGCGCGCGGCAAGGTAAGGACGTGGCAGTGGGAGCAAGGCAACGTGGCATGTGGCATGGGCAAGCAGAGATGGCTCTCGGTGAAGAAAAACATAGAAGAAGAAAGAGAAAAGAAAAAAGAAAAAGGAAAGGAAAAAATAAAAATAAAAGAAAAAGAGAAAAATAAAATATGTTCAAAAAATTTGAGAAAATTTCATAAAAATCCTTGGAACTTGAATAGATGGAATAAAATAATTTTGACTTAAATTGAAGTTTATTTTAATCATTTAAAATGTTTTGTGTTTTCTAATATTTTAAATTAAGCTTAATTTAATAAAATACAAATGGTTCCTTTTATTTTTAAAACTTCAAAAAGGCCCCAAAAGTTGGGGTGTTATTTTTGAACTTTAATAAAATTATTTCCAACTTAAAGTTGGCTTTTATTTTTGTAAATAAATTATTTTTAATTTTTGGAAAATATGAAAAACCTTTTAAATAGCATAAATTCAAGAAATTAATTAAATGTTTCATTTTAACTTTAAATCCAATATAAACCCGTAAAACTCAATAAAATTTCTTTTTGACTTTTAAAATCTAGGAAATTCAAGAAAAGCAAGAAAACTCTTTTAAAACTCGTAAAATCTAATAAAATAATAACTTTATTAATTTTATTTTGATAACAAAACTTTGGGATGTTACAACACTGGTGATGCCGGTGCATTGGGAAAGAGGCTGACAAAAGCTCTCGGCAAGCTGGTGTCACCATTCAAGCCGTACAAAAGGTGGCCGAAAGTGCCCGTGGGCATGGCCATGGAGGTGAGGGAGCTGATATGCAACAACGAGAGACTCCAAAGGTAGGAGAATATCGCCACACTTTTTATCGATACATGAATGCTTTTTTTGTTGTGTCAATAGAGAGTTTACTGGATCGACCAACGTTTGTTTTACTGAGGGTTCACTTATTTTTTACCGAGGGTTCACGTATATTTTACTGCTAACACGCACAACATTCTTACTATAGCCTTTCTCTGCTCCAGGCCAGTGATGGATTCATAGTGACCGCTGGAAAAGACATGGCGCAGTCGTTCAAGGATGGACAGATGACTGAAGATATGTTCATCTCTTAGTTCATCGAGTGTTTGCACCAAAACGACGTTGACCCAAGGCCACAAAGTGATGAGTAGAGGGCGTTCCTCCCCATCGAAATGTCGGTAAGATGTTTTTTTTCACAAAGCCTCTTTTTACAGTAAATGGTCACTCGCGTAGCAGTAAATCCTATCGTCGCTCTCGGTAGTTTTATACTATTGTGTTTTGCCCATCGACAGAAACTGCTAAATGTAGAGGCATACGTTAAAAATGAGTAGTACAGCAGTGAACAGGTCGTGAACATGCTAAAGGAGCACATGGCGGCGGTAGACATCACGCGCATAAAGCTGGTAAGTAATTTATGTCTATCCGACATGCATCCAGTAGAATATCGTCTATGAACCAATAATTACATATTTCATTACAGTAAAGCTGGCAAGTAATTTTTTATGGGTTTTTATTCCTTTTGCAGCTCTTCCTCCCAGTTTTACACAATCAGCACTGGTTCGTTTACTATTTCAACGTAGGACAAAAGCATGTGAAAGTGCTGGACTCCAATGATTACAAGCAGAAGGGCACAAAGTAATGGACCACCATGACCCGGTGAGGACGAGGATCATCCCTACAGCATGGGGACACCAAAGCAGGTCCTAGAGAATGACTTTGCCTTCTTTGTAATGAAGTATTTGGAGTTCTGGGATGGTGAAAGCTCAACACTAGCAATGTAGATAGAGCCGATAAGAATTTCCCACCACCCGGTATAGCTCGCCGACATTATGCCGAGGCACATGTTGGGGACGTTCCGCCGTCTGGAAGTCCTCCCCGTGTCTTCCGTGTCGTCTCCAGCTTTCGGTGAGCTAACCTCGCCATTGATGTGGTCCTCTAGAACGATGTTACACGTCTCCTGGAGGATCACCGTCACTTCGACTGCTTCATCGAGGCGGCGGGCGATCGAGTCTACCTTGCCGAGACCCCTCAAGCAAGAGAAGAGAACCTATGGGCACAATTCGACTTGATTCTTCAGTCAGAGTGTCTTTGGGCAGCACTCGAGCGGCGCGTTAGTGGGTGGACGCATTTCGGGCTTTGTTCACTGATCCTGAACCGTTCGATGCCGACGATGTCGCCATGAAGTTTTGAAGACGTAGATAGCAGGCTACCTCCGCCACTAGAAAATCTTTGAATATTTAGGTTTCTACTTTTTAAAATCTTTGTAAGAAGCGACTGGCCACATTGTTTGTCCATATATAAATACAAAAATAAAAAACCCTGTTGAATTTGTATTTATTGTCTACGATGAAACCGTTTACTGTGCGGCATATTTTATATTACTGCCTTCATGATATATCCGGTTTGAATTTGTGTTTACCATCTATGGTGAAACCGTTTACTATCTACGATGAAATCGCATCGCTCTACAAACGCATTTTACTTATTGACCTACTCAAGACTTCACGCAATTACCTTACAAGATAGGTAAGGTTTACTATCATGACACTAACTTTTTATTGCAAAAAAAGATTGCAAAAAAGCAGTGGTAAAAAAGGGAAGTTGATTACTGTGTATGATGTTATGTTTTACTAACTAATGTAGGAGCTCACAAAAAAATGTGTTCCCCGAAACATGCAGTGAAAGGGATACACGTATTACTATTAAGACACCTTATATTTATCGTCGGATTGAGACCCTTGCGGGCACGAACATTTCTGGGTACCTCTAAAGTTGGTGGGTTGGCTAGCTCTGGGCCACCTAGCCTAAATCACATGTGGTGGGCCTCCTAGGCATAGAATAACTATTCTACGCTCTGCTACGGAATAGTATACACACACAAACACACATACATACATATAAAATACAAGATAACTTGGAGATCCAGTCAATCTACTAGAGATATGTAAGGTTATTAGAGATTTGGAAGGAACCATATCAAATACAAATAATTGTAATTGATTCTAGGAAGAAGTCCATATGAGTATATGCCCCTGAAGTATGGTGGTGCGGCCACTTAACCCCCTAACCCAAAAAAACTAGCTATTTAACCCCATGATGTTGCAAAACCAGGTTACTTAACCCCATGAGGTGGTTTTGAAGGTGGTTTTTCCACCGTGGCGATTGATGTGGCACTGATAATGAGGCCCGCTTGTCGGTGAGACTGAAGCAAAGCAGCGGCTCGGGCACGGCTACTATAACAGCCCAAAATCCCTAAGTTCGATTAGTTAAGCATCTAATGTGCATTTGTGAAATTTTGGACTTTTTAAAACTTTTTGTTGTAAACCAAATAGGTTGAAACTTGGTATTTCAATAATATCTAATTTGGTGATCTATTAAATATTTGGTTGTGTTTTAAAAAAATTATGTGTTTACGTAAAAAGATTGTTTTTAAAAATCAAATCAAATTAATTAAAAGCCTGCATTTAAAGTTAAATTAAGTTGTTTAAAAAGTTGCATAATAATAAACAATATTAAATCGAATTATTTGAAAGACCGCATTTAAATTAAATTATTTTGATTTCTTGTTTTCGCATGCATTTCAAAAATCATGCCATCATGCATTCTTTAGTATCACTACTCTCTCTACTAGTTCTATCGACCGCAGGCTAGACGCTCTGTGTCCCTTCTTTTCCGGTCGTCTCCCATTTTCCTTCCTTGCTAACTCCTTTCACTTCTCTCCTTCAAATCTCATCCAAAAACACAAAACCAAGCCATACATGTCATACCACCGAGATCATCATCGCACGACCAACCTATTTCTATAGTTCGTTTTCGCATGCATGGCAGTTTGAGTGATTTCGTGAAAGGAGAAAAGAAGTAGCAGATAAAACGCTTGCATGTCTATTCTTTTCCCCAACTTCTCTCCTCGCAATCACAACCAAAAACCAAAAATTGTGCAACACATGTTATACCATTGCGATCGTTGTCTCAAGAGCATTCTATTTTAGCACTTAGTTCGCGCATGCGAGGTTGTTTGAGTGACTTGGAGAAAAAGGAGGAACAACTACACTGCTATTAATCATCTCCCCAACAAGTCCAAACCCCATGTCACCTTCCCAACCACTTTAACCTCACTACCTTTTTCCTCATCCCAGCTGAACCCCTTTTCTTCTCCCTTCCATTTCTTTTCTCCACTCCCTATCTACCCTCTACCCATTGCTATTTCATTCATTCCCAACCAAACAACTCCCTAGCATTTTTCTTGCCCAGCCGAACCAATTCCCATTTCCTCCTCCATGTCACTTCTTCTCCCTCCAACAGAGTAGTCATTTCTTCCCTTCACAAGATCATCTCTCCTTCTTCTCTCCTTACAATCCCTACCAAAAACCATAAATCATACAATGCATGTAATACCACTGTTCCTCCTCACTCAAGCGTTCCATTCATCCGAGAATTTTTCGCATGCATGGCCATTTGAATGCTTTTGTAAGAGGGGAGAAGAAGTGGACAACAACAACGGGGCACCGAGGAGTAGCAACGGCGAGCAGTGGCTGAACCCGGGGCGATTGAGGCGAGGCGACGCTGTGGTGGGTGCGTGTGGAGGACGAGAAAGGAGCGGAGGCGCTGCAGCAGTGCAGGCTGGCAGCCCAAGCCCGAGGTGGCGACGGCCAAGCCAAGGTGTCCGTGGCACGACATGGCACGACACAGCCCAGCGCAGAGACGCAGCAGCTTCACGTGCGCGGTGGCTTGGCGGCGGCCCAAACACGCTTCGCCGAGGTGCTGCGATGGCGACAACGGCGATGTCTGGCGCGAGGCGTCGGCGTGAGGCGGCCAACAAGATGGTGTGGCACGGCCAGCATGCATGGTGCGGCTCGGTGGAGCAGCGGTGTCCAAGGCAAGGAGGCATGGTGACAAGGCGAGGCCGACGCGGTGCAAGGCCGTCATTGGCTCGCTGCATGTAGTGGCACCAAGACGGAGGACATCTTTTCATGCATATTTAAGTGTACAAATGGATAATTGAATCAAGTGAGAAAGTATTTAACAACACCTCAATGCAGCAAACTTCTTTTGGATGCCATGTTGAATAGAGGAAGTAATTTGAAGATAATTAGGATGACAATAGGTTAATAAACCTATTGAATGTCATCTGAGTTACTTAATTGAGTTAGCTAATTTGAAGTTGGAGTTTGTAGGAATTTTTTTTGGCTAGTAACACTTTAGTTCAAAAGCATGTTCTTTTATAGGAGGTAGGATCAGAGAAGGAAATCAGGATGCATTTGGGAATAACCATAAGATTAATAACTAATGGAGGATTCATATTTACAAACCTCATGATGATGGCTAAATCTAGTAGTAAGGGTTGTTTGAAAGTGCTTAGTGGTCACTAACAACCAAATGAACAGAAAAGCCATTGGACAATTATCTAACAGAGACAATCAATCAGGAAAACATGTTGAGAAAGGTTATTCAATGAACAGTGAACCTCCTATCAACATTTGGATAGACATAAAATAAAATGGTTAGTGAACTAATCAATCAAGGAAATACTCACTTAGATAAACCCTCAATGAAATTTATAAATAGATTAGGAATTGGGTAAGGCAATAAGTTTATGGTTTTTCATATGCAAATAGGAAATTACGTTGAATTAGTTGGCCTTTACCAATTAAGCTAATAAGAGCAAAAGCTAAATGGGAGGAAAGGATTGAAATGGAGTACCCAAATAACAGTGTGCTAAAGCCATGTCAAATGCAAATATTAGTTAAGTAAACCTCATATTAACTAGCCATTAGCTTTTGATCTAAAAGGGTAAGCGTGGTCATAACTAATTCAAATCAACTCCAATTTGAGTGGAACCAATTTTGTTGGCTTCCATTTTAATGTACTTTAACTTGGAATAGGTTTGAAATATGTTAATGTCCCAGAAAATTTCAAAGTTCGAATTAATCTCTGAAAGGAATTATTTTTACACTGAAAATAGAATTAACTTCAAAAATCCATAAGTAATTCATTTGAACTCCAAATGGGGTGATTCAATTTTTGTTGTTCATAAATTTTTATTATATTTCATGCCATGTAAAATTCATCTCCACCACTATACTGCAAATTTTCACGAAAAGATTTAATTCAAGACTCTGATGCAAAAGCTACAGGAGCCGATTTTTCAGATTTTCTTCCCAGCAGTTTTTGTTTAGGGCATAACTCTCACATACAAACTCCACATAAAATGATTTTTATTTATAAATTCATATAAAATCATAATCTATATTCTTTATTAATTTCATAATTTTTGGAGACTTTTGAAATTTTGGTGTTTATTTGGTGTTTTCGCTTTATCGGTTTTTATCGTTAGATAACGATGATTTGGTAGTGCAACCGAAATGATCGTGAGAATGTCCAGAGCCCCATAAAGCAAAGGCAAGCACCCATCCTTTGATGCATGTTTATCCTATTATATTCCAAACTATTATCTTGTTTGCAACTATATGTATGCAATCTTTATTTGTCAAGTTATTTTGTCTATTAGAGGTAATTAATCCTATTGCACGGATTCCCTAAAATTGTTCTTCTCCTGCCACTAGCCTAAGTTAATATTTTCACTGGTGGATTAGAGCCCGGTGGATGTTATATGGTCTATTTATGATTATTCGATGTCATGCTTAGCAATGCTTAGTTTTCGATAAATTGGGCGGTTGTCGACTTTATCGATAACCTTGATCACATAAATCATTTTTATTATGCTATGTCCAATACCATGTGCTATCATATTTGGAAAACTAAAACTGAAAATAAAACGATTTGGACTTGGGCATATGGTTTGATGGTGTGGTTATTGGGTGTGTGGTTTGTGCTCAAGTCAACAAGGACCGAATATCTTGTGTCACGCTATCCAAGCATTATTGCATGCAACCATATGAGGGTATTGGGAACCCCTCTTGACTTAGTACTTTGTGATGTGTTAGCTCTAAGCCGCAGGTGGTAGTTGTTAGGAAGAAAAATGTTCTGTTGTTGTTTGGATTGTACAGGGTGGGATCCGGGTAGGTTCCCTCGCCTGAGGAGCATTAGCACTTGCTGAGGCTAGGCCGGTGACTCTGACACAACGTATGGGTCCTCCGTGGGAGCCCTATCTGCACACACAAGGGCGGTTCACGAAGGGTTTCACCCATATGGGTGGCTCTTAGTTAATACATTGCATTGAAAAACGTCTCGTATGACTTAGCTCTGCCGACATACCTTCTAAGTGTGCTTATGACTTAGTAGCCAAGTTCTTGGTTATGACATGCTTCGTTAGGTTTTGTAAGAGTTAGACTCAACATTTTGAAATTTAAACTTAAAACTTGATCGGGTGGTATTGAGAGTGGTTCTCATGCTATGTTTGTGTTGGACCGAAAAGGCGACTAGAGGGGGAGTGAATAGGAGCACTATCTCTTTTTCTCCTTGATTGAATTCAATACTAATTTCACTCCAATAGCTATGAAAGCTATGAAGATCAATATACAAGTACAATGGAAGACTTGTATTGAATCCAATCAAAACCTCGAAGCAAATAGACCAAAATCACAAAAACTTAGACCCAAATTAGTTGGGTGGTCTGACCTCCAAGTAGTTGGTGGTCTGACTCCAAGTAGTTGACGGTCTAACCTTTAGACCAATGAACAGTAAAATCAACCCGAACTCAAAATCATAAATTGGTCTAACTTTTGATCCACAACTCTAAACTTTATGAAACTTGAAACATACATTCTTTAGGATATCAGAACCTATTCCAATCAACAATCATAAAGATCATTGCCCAAGTTCTGACATTTTTCCATTTGAGTGAAGGTTGCTTCAAAACCGAACCAAATACGAAGACGTTGATTGAGAAGATTTCATGGGAGGAATCAATCCAAGATGGCTAATGATGGTCTCTCATACGTCCTAACACCCTCAATCATAAAAAGAATTAAGCCAAAAGCCCTCAAGAGCAAAACCCCTAAAATCACCCTTTCTTTCACCAAAACTGGGCAAAATCAAACTTAGATTCAAAAGCTTACTCGTGGATGGATGATAATCAAGATGACCTTAGATCATATCCCACAAATCCCAACAAGTAAGATCATAGCAAGATCCCAAATAAAAACCTAAGAAACACCAAAAATCCCAAAGGCATCAAAAAGAGAGCAAGAATAAGATAGAACTCAACTTGGGGCAAATCTTGCATGGATTGATTAAATAGATTGTGTGTTTACAACCACTCCATCATAGAGGACAAAGCTCAATACTTGAGCACTCAATCAATCCATCTCTTATGAACCCTAGCCTCTCCACTTTCCTCTCCTAGCCCTAAATCCTAAATTAGGGTTTCTAGAATCAAATGGTTGGAGGTGCACAACCAGCACCCTCCTCTTTTATAGTGGAGGCTAGCCCTAGAGAGACATCCCAAACAGGCACCCGTTAAGTCCACACACAAACGGGTTTCACTCATGCACGCTTCTCAAAGTGCCGTATTCATCTTCTCTTAACCTAGATCGCCTCTCCTTGCGCTGTCTTGCGCCGCGGTTTGTCCAAGGCCAAGAAGGTGGTTTCGCACACCACCACTTACCACCTTTTCGGTATAGGGCAATTTTTTGAAAATGCCCCTCTACAAACCTTTGGCGATTTCTTCGCCTCAAAGCATCTCCCATGCTCGATCATTATCCATGTGGCCCCAATGACTTCCCGCCAAGCCTCTCACGCGTCCGGATCCCATCAAACCATCCTTGCTTGCAACTAGGGCCAACTCACTTGGTGCACCACATGTCTCACCATAATTGCACCCGGCTTCCTTGACCGTTCAGGATCTCAGCTCCTCCCTAAGTCTAATCCGGATGTCAACTCCTCCCTGAGTCTAGTCCCGGTCAACCTTGCCGCTGCCCATCATGTTCATCACCGGTAACTTCCGCTCTGGTTCCTTGTCTTCTCGTCTTGTAACCACCCCGCTAGCCTCAGTCATCTTTCGGCACCACCTCGATCGTTCTGGACCTCGGTTCTCCTAACATAATCCCGATCTAGTTCGCCTCACCATGACCTAGCTCTGGTGTCTTACAACCATCACAAACAAGCAAATCGTTACGTAGCACCGCACGATACGCACAATCATCAATTCACATAATTGATGAGGCATGAGCACATACCTTCACAAAGGCCTTTGCTCAAACTTTGCCTTTTATGGTTCTAGTCCATCTTGCACCTTGCTTGAGTCCAACCATCTCACCCGACATCCACGACCGTTCTGGACCTCGGTTCTCCTAACCTAGTCCCGGTTCTCCTCGTCGTTGAGCATAGTTGACTCTAAGACACCCGCACAATAATAGACCAAGCAACCATTTCGGACACAAGTTCTTCACAACTTGACCCATGTTAAACAAAACATGCATCATGAAACATCTATGCAATGAAACCCATGAACTTGACCTAACCAACAGACATCGCTGCCAAGCTGGCTGATGAACAAGTCAAAACCAGTCAGACCGCCACCCATTGGCGGTCTCGATCGCCTCTCCGCTTGGTCGACCACCACTTTGGCTGTCCTAACCGCCCAAGAGGACTTAGCTAAAATTTTCTCCCTGGAAATCCAAAACTCTCTGGAAATTTCAAACAAATAGATCTTTTGACTCAAAGCTCCAAAAATTATGAGACCAAGTGTAGAAGAATCCCATTTCTTGCCTACACCCTCTATTTTTGGCTCGACTCCAAACTCAAAAGTCCCTTGTGGCGGTCAGATCGCCTCTTGGCCGGTCCGATCGCCAACCACTGGCCAAAGCTGTGGCTTGATCGATCGCCTGGCTTGGCCACCACACAAAGCCTCGACCGCCGCCTCTTAGCCGGTTTGATCGCCACACTGACAAAGAAGGACTTTATCAAAAACGAGGGTTTCTCCAAACACCTCGACGTTATTGCCAATTGTTCAACACACTAAGATTAGGATCATATCCACATGATCTCCACAGTTTGTGTGCTGCAGGGGCAGCCACCTGTTGTTGTTAATTGTTGTCTAATGTTAATTACTCGTTGTTATTTGAAGTATTAAAAATGTTTGCTCACTTACGATTTAAATCTACTACTTGTATTTAATTGAAATATTGTTTTGTGCTGAAAATGAACCCTATAGCCTTCTCCTTTGTGTAGAGCTTGCATGTAGCTATGTATAGGCTTGGTAAAGTCTTGTGGAGTACATTTGTGTACTCACTATTTGCTTTTATTTACTAATCTGGACAGCAAGTGTTGAGATCGAATCGGGTAAGAAAGATGCTTAGGAAACGTCGATTTGCTATGGTTCGAACCCAGTCGATTGCCCTGCAGGTTATGACAAGCCATTGGGACTTTGATGATGGTTAATTCATGGTTTAATTTCAGTTTATTCATTGTTTTCCGCTGTGTACTTGATATTTTATCTTGCTATTTGACCGGTCAACCTATGTATGAAAATTGAACATTGTATGTTTATTATGTTGTAAACTTTGAAGATTCCAGTATTGTAACAATTTGTGTATGTCTTGATATTGATATTTGTGAAGGTGTATGTGTACCGCTCTTGGGAGGTACATAATACACCGAGAACGAAAAATTTAATTTGTTATGCTAGGACCATTTGGATGGTTAAGCATCACAAGTTACATCGTTCCGGTGGCTCTCACAGCTACCGATGCGAACGATAGTGATTTTTGCAATAGTGGTGCACGGGCAAGCAAGAGGTAGTGGAGGGGAGTCTTCTGGAGGGGTTAATGAGGGTGGTGAATGGCCGAAGTTGGTCATGGTGAGAGCAAAGACGGCGACAGACAGCAGAGGGAGAGAAGCAGTGGCACGCTTGGAGCATTAAGGGTGGAGAGAGCATATAGGGATCATCGCGAGTCCATTTGAGATAATGATGAGGTCGGAGACTCACAGGAGATGGCTGGCAATGTTGACCCGAGGCGACAGAGGTGGGCATTTGCAATGGCGACATTTTGATGATGGCAGCTGCAATTGAGGAGATGAGTGCGTTTGTGGGATGGTGTAGATGCTATGGGCGAGAGGAATTGGGAGATGGCTCACCGGGGCGGTGGTTGGCTTCGGTGGGGGCTTGGCCTGGGCGAAGGAACAAGAGGGGCATCTCGGTGGCGATGTGGAGTGATGTTGTGGCTTGAGCATGGGGAAGAAGGCTTTACATAGGTGCGGGGTCGAGTGGTTGCAGCTTGGGCGTGAAGGCACGGCGCAATGGATGCAGGGAAGATGACGCGAGCACAACTAAAAGGTTGGCCTTTTCAGATGCTTTGCACTGTGCATAGAGGAAGCAGAGATGCAGAGATGGGCAATGAAGAAGCAGAGTAGATCGTTGACACTAGGAGCGGCGGCAAAATCATGCCCCAATGCTGGCTTGGTCTCCCAACAGATGGACAACGGCGTGCCGGAGTGGTGGCCGGGTGCTCTTGCGCACACAACACAAGATGGAGCAAAACTTTCCCCATTCCGTGCCAACTCAACCGCCCATGTGGCGAAACCGCGCCAGCTCAACCGCCCATGTGGCGAAACCATGTAAGTAAAACCACCCCCAAAATAGCCATAGGGGGTTAAGTAACCTGATTTTGCAACGTCATGGGATTAAATAGCCAATTTTTTAGGTTAGGGGGTTAAGTGGGCGCACAACCACACTTCAGGGATCATATGAACTTCTTTCTTGATTCTATAATATCTCTTATAATCTTGCCATATATGTACTGATGATGAAGAATGACACCGTTGATGAAGAAGTCATGGGAAGTCACCGTAGACGAAGATAACATCGATGTAGCGAGAAGTCGATGTCGATGTTGTCGCGTCGAGGAAGGTCACCGTAGTCAAGAAAACACAAGTCACCCACCAGTGTCGAGGGAGATAAGCAGCAGTAGTGGGAGGACTCAACGGCGATGGCAAGGCAGCGATCGGCGCAAGAGAGGGCGTCTGCAAAGATAGCGATTGCGAAGTAGACGGGTGGTGAATGCATGCAACCAAAAGAGAGAGGGATAGGGACATTGGAGGCAAATCTATGTTGGCCATTGAGAACACAGGAGACAGCGGCAAAGATGATTGCCGCGAGGAGGGAGGAGAAGCCGACGGTAGGGAGTCGAGTGTGAATCGCGCATTGATGGGGTATCAGTGAGAAGTATTAGAAGAGCTACCTGAAAGAAGTTCGATGGTGAATGCGGACGGCGTGCGTGACAGCGACGGCCGGTAGCCATAGAGAGGCTACAAGACTAACATCATCAGCATAGAAGAAACACATGTGTGCAAGAATGCAGCCATGAAATAGACATTTATGCGAAAAAAGAAAAGTGGCAGGTGGACATGAACTAGTTGATGGATGTACGCATGCATGCATGCATGTATGCATATAGAAAGACAAGAAGCCAATCTAGCAAAAGATTGCCGAAAGGAAGAGCCGTGAGCGGCATTACACATCAAAACCGAGTGGCGCGATCAGATGAGATCGGCTTGATGTGGCGGATGCCGTCAGGGTGCACAGCGGTCGGGGAGACATAGGAAGAGACGACCAAGTGGCACTCAATCACTGTGGCAGGCAAGGTCGGCAGTGGAGAAGAGGCTAAAAAACATATCTGGTCTATTGATCGGTGAAAAAGAAACCGATCTATTTGATCGGAGAGGAAGAGAGGGCCATCTATCTACAATAAATACACAACCCCAAGAGATTACATCACCTTTTCCAACCCACTTTGATACCATGGAGGATAAAATAGCATATATATATATATATATATATATATATATATATATATATATTTAAATCGTATGATATATATATATATATATGATTATAAGATACCCTAAAGTGAGTTCCATGAAAATTTTTGTTAAAGTCCACCTTTATAGCTCAATTTGTGTATATACTTGTTTTATATATAAAAAGGGTATATAGATGGCTCAAATAAATCTTTTTAGTCAAATCGCATTGAGTATATAATTAATAATGATTATAAGATACCCCAATTTCATGAAAGATTTCATTAAGTCCACCATTTTATAGTAAAATTTGTGATATATGGGAGTTTTATTTTATATGTGAAAAAATATATAAAAGGTATATAGCAAATTTTACTAAAAAAGGGACTTTAATCTAATTTTTTATGAACTTTTTTTATAATCAATTAGAGTATACTTAAATAGATAAAGAGGTATCTTATAATTAGTATTTAAATATACCATACTTTTCATCTCTCTCTCTCTAAATATATATATATATATATATATGAATATAATATATGGTATTCTGGGCAAGTCGATCTACAAGAGATATGAAAAAGATTTACGGTCGGTCCGTCGACAACAACTTTTCCTGACATCCCATTCCTCGCGATTCATTCCCAACGGTAGCCCTAAGGAAATACACTTTCTTGACGGAAAAACCGATTCCTGCTGGTGTATGGATGGAACATATCATATACAAATCATCCTAATTGATTCTATAGTATCTGTACTCAAACAATTACAAATTAACATGATGAAGAACACAAGTAGACAGCAATACGAGTAAATCAATATATAATCCATCGAAGAGCAGGCTCGCCTCTTCTCTTTTGTGCAATCGATCTTCTCTCGTACGTTCTTATTATTTGGTCATTGTTTTGTGCTTAATTTTACACTCACCTCAATATTTATCGAAGAAGAGCTCTTAACCTCCATAATGGGTCCAAATATTCTTTGAATTAAAAGAATGATTAAAATTAGAAGAAAAAAACACAAACTTTTTTATCGAGATATATTGGCAAGCACACAAACTACACGGCCTAAAAAAATAGATCACGTAGAACAACATCGTGCATGACCACTTCTTGCAAAGGAGAAAAAGAATTAAGATGACATGGATCATGCATCGATTCACATTGCCGGGCTTGCATCTGCAGCTGTCTATATATATACATACTCATATTGTTGCATGTCTAGGATTTTCAGAAGAGATGCTGATCCGAATCTGAATGCAAGCTGATTTTGATTTTATTTTCATCTCATATTTGGAATCAATGTAGAACTCAACATTTTTTTTAGTGTAAAACTCACCAAATTGTGCATATGTTTTCACCTCATATTTGGAATTAATGTAAAGGCAAGAAAATAGCAAGGAATGGAAATGGCGCTGCAGAAGGCGCCACTTGATGACTTCATAGAAAAATCCTAGCAACAATATTTGAAAGCTGTGACACCCGTTCATATTCATGGAAGAATGAAGAATGAAGTTTGAAATATGAACAACTGACGCTCTACACATATGTAGACAAATGGATACAATTCAGTAGCAAACGCAAGCGGCAGAACTGTCATGCATTTTGTCCACGCTATTGGAATTTATCTGCAGGACTGTCATGAATTCTACACAAGCTGCTGCTCTGCAAAACAAAACAAAAAACAAGTGAAGAATTGACAGTTTCACGACAGCGACGGTCAATTTTTGCACACTGAAAAGGAACAGTGAACTCTTGTCTTCAAATTGCAAGCTGAACTATGAATATTGCTGTCAAATGGAGTAATATATACAGCTAAGTAAAATGGGAGCAGAGTCCAAACCAATATCGCAAAAGGTCAAAAGCAACTCACTACACACCGAGTATTTGTATCTGACATCTGTGATTCTAATTGTCGAATGTGCAATACCTTATGCAACCAAAATAATTCCCAAAGTAATGAAAACCAGTCTGAACCCTCTTATTTGATGGTATATCTAAAGCCGCTAACCTGTAAAACTAACAGCATAACAACTCCGGCACGTGTTACACAACAAAGTACCCATCTCAGCGAGTCCTGCGGCTGTTGGCTGGTTTAGAAGGAGAAGACGGCTTGTTCTTAGCAAAATCGACAAGATCCTTGAAGAGGGAATCCTCAGGTTTGGTCTGGCGGGATGCCGTCGACACTGATGCACCCTTCTCATTCTCAGTGTTCCTTTGATTAAGAGAAAGGTTTTCTGTCTGTGCCACCAGTCCATTGTAGCCACCTCCATTGTTCCCACCAGGAAAGCCGTGTTGTTGCTCAAAGTACTGTTGTCTTTGTCCATATCTTGCTGGAGGCGGCGGTAGGGAACCTGGAGCTTGCCCTTCCCATGGAGTTTTTGGAAGATCTTCACTGGAATCTTCATACTTTTTAGTAGTTGAGGACAAAGAAAAACCAGGCAGAGCGGTTGGGTTTATAAAGTCATCATCAGGCAGACTCTCTTGCCAATTCAAAGATTGACGCTTTGAATCACTCATAGGACGAGAAGGCATAGAGAAGCTGGGTACTGCTGTTGGGTTTATGAAGTCATCAGACACACTTTCTGACCGTTTATCGTAACTTGATGGTGGATCCATTTCTGTTTTTGAATGAGATGACGCAGATGTATTGGATGGGGTAGTTGGGTTAATAAAATCATCTGGTACTTTTTCTGACTTGTAGGAGTCTCCACTAAGATAGTCAACATTGCTTGCCTCTGTGTAAACAGGCCTCTTTGACGCTGGTGGTGGAGGAAGAAATGGCCTTGGGTATGGCCTTTCATTTCTTGGAACAGAAGGCAGGTTGCCTTGTGCTGCTGTGCCATCCCTTGCAGACCTACAAAGCATTTATTTGTACATCAGCTGATGAGTTCAAACCACTGATTCCTGGTAACATAACATGACCCTAACGAAATTAAGCATTTTCTTAAGAGTAGTCAACCCACAATTTGAGGAAATGATGGTATGAGTTGATATTACAGCAACCATCCAAAGCTTAGAGCCTTAGAATGACACTACCACGTATGAAAAATAACTAGTAATAGATATTAATTGAGAAACTAATATAGCTTGCCTGCGGGAAAGCACGGAGAACTCATCTTCTGGTTCATCGTCCTCATGGTGCACATTAAGAAGTGGGGAAAATGAAGCACCAGTAGGTCTAGGAGGGACCGTCCCTTGGTTTACATTAGCAGCAACAGGCACTGGTGCCCCTGTACTGGGAGGGACTCCCTTTGCTATGTCATCATGACGCTGCAGAACACGCTGCAATTCATCATTTAGTCCTAGAGCCTGAAATAGAAGGCTCTCATCACTGCAGAGAGAATACCAGACATTCTGTCACATGAAAATGTAGAATACATGGTACTAAAAATTCAGAGTAAAAAACCACATACCCAGTATTGCTAACAAGATCCATGACGCGAGTATGATAAGATCGGCACTGCCCAACAAGGTCAACAATGACCTCCTCCATCACACCCTACAGCATGAAGCACAATCAGATCAAAATTTACAGCAAAGAACATTGGCACATGGATAACATTATTAGAAACAGAGAAGCAAAGAGACAGGGCATCAATATAGGTTTTATTTTGCTAAAAAAATTCAATCAATTGGCCTCAAAACAATCAACTAGGCCACAACTTTATGGACAAGTGATCCAGGCCAGCACAATATGAATAAAATGAGCAATATGAGCCTCAACCAACTTACTTCACAAAAAGTTAAATTGTACAAAGATTACTGTGCTCTTATAATTCTCTTATTCTTTTTTGTCAACATACATTGAAAACATTTGAAAAGATTAGGCACTATTACATTCGCCCAGAAACTAGACCAAGTTCTTGAAAAGACTACAGCTGCAAAATCTCTATTTAATTATTCCTATGCCCTGAATCCTCCTTAAGATGCTAAACATGTTTAATTTGGATCAAAATGGACCGAGTAAACAGGTGAGGAAAGAAGCATAAAAAAGCTCTAAGTGGATAATATATTAGACTCCATACATGCCACATAAGTTGGAAGCTGAGTAAACAAATTACTTTGTCATCCATAATCCATTATAGACCATTAGACCTGACAAATAATGGCACAATCACAAGATTAACAACCTTCTCTACGAGAATACATGATATGAAATACCTAACCTCACTACATGTGAAATTACAATAACCCTAGTATAGTACGAAGATATGAAACAAATCACATGATTTATGTCTAAATTTTCCACCGAACGAAAAAAACAGAAGTCTAGAAGAGATCCCAGATGATATTAATTTTTTTACTGAATGAAGAAATAAAGCTATAGAAGAGATCCGAGGATTATACTATAACAAACTAAAACTTAATACTTTCTTGAAGAAAGTCACCTCAGGGTGTCTGTGGTCCAGTGCATTTAACATCTCATCCAGCACATCCACAATTCCTCGAGCACTCTGAATCTCACTTAGACTGTATTTTGCATTGAACAACAAAAAGAAACGTACATTATAACTAAAGTTGTTCATCTGCAAAGATGGTGAAATAAACATAACTACAAGAATTCATCAATTCAAGTATTGCTTGGCATGATTATGAAAATAAGACCTTCACAAGGTGATAAACATTTTTTCTTGTATTTGTAGCAAGATTATCTAACACCTCTGTGCTTTGTTGCTCGAAATACCAATGCAATTATCAAATTTTTTTAAAGTTGGCATGGCTCTAGTTCTATGAATGTGTGGCCTGTACAACAGGGAGGTAGAAACAAAATTAATAGTCGATGTAATGTTTTGCTGCTACTTGCTAGTATGCTTTGGAATTTATGATGAGGACCAACAATGAGGATGGTGGCAACCATCAGAAGGAGCAGAGGTTCCAATACTAGTTTGGAGATGACACTCTTCATCTACACATCCACCTAGAAGAGATTGTGAATAGGCTTCCACAGCCAAAAAATGTCTAGTCCTATAACATGGCTGTGGGAGGTGTGGTGTATTTGATAGATGCCGTAAGTCTGATTTTCTGGGACTGTAAGTTTTGCAAACCTGGGTCATGCTTGTTTCAAACAAAATAGGGGCCTCTCTGGTATTTTTATCTTTCGATACAAAGTTACATAAATGAAAAGTTCAAATGTGAATAAGCCAATAAAAACTCCTTTTCAGACTTTAGAAAGGAGGGAATGTAACAAAGATAAGGAAAAAAGCACAAAACAAGGCACAAACAAAATACAAACATAAATGGCATTAAGAAAAGATGAATGGTACCAGTAATGCTTGCAATACACTAACATGAAACATAAACAAGAACTGAACAAGTTAAAAGGTGCCAAATCAGAAATCAAATTCAGAAGCAAACAAAAGACTACCTCAGGGCAGGTGCAGAAGGAACACTAGATTGAAGAGAAGCTTGCATAGCTGCATCTTCATAGCTTTGACTTGGAGGGGGATATAGATGTGGATGCACTAACGGTTGAGTTTGAGGAGGTGTAAACAGTGGAACCGTATTTTCCTCACGAGGTGGAAAATCAACACCAGCAGCCTGCAAAAAAGGGCAGCAAGCTATCATGGTCATGGTTTGGACGGAAGCAATTGGTTCAGGCATTCAGCTAACTCAGCAAATTATTGTAGATCTTAGTTCTGTTAAAAACATCGAGTAGAACAGACATAAGGTAAGGGAAACAGGAAACAGTAGTTAAGTAGACAGCTTAGAATTCTGTGATTGCACAGGAATACAGGATAAACAACAACAGATAAAATGAAAGAAGCAAGCTGAAGGTACCCTGAGTTCTTGGTAAGCGGCATGATACTGGGGATATCTTCCAGATGGACCGCCAAAAGCCACTTGCCATGTGTCAATCAAACTCAATATTTTCTCGCGAACATTTAAGTCTGGCTGCAAAGATAAATCGAAAATCAAATATAGAGCCATAGAAGCATATGAATCTAGGAAAACAATTGTTAACCACTGAATTGAGTATTCTCATCACCTTTTTCTTTACTATCTTAACCATTTCACTTAATATGTCACGCTCAATGATCTGTTGGTAAACAACATCCCCACAATTTTTGCTTAGAGTCTCTAGCACCTGAAAAAAGAAGACAGCCACGCACATCAAATCAGCACATGAAAATACACATTAATGTCAGCGGAACTATGCACACTGCTTGAAATTTTCGAAAACTGAAAGATGCAGGAGCAAATGTAAAACCTAAATAAGTAAACACCATATTTCTGAAACTTAAGTGATCAACGGAGAGAAGTGATTTCTGAAATTTTGCTATGTGTTATTAGCAATTGAATGTAGCTAAAACTTGTACTGCACCAACACCCAAGCATTGTTAATAGAACTCAGAAGATGACATACTGAGTTGCACTAATTAAATATACAATAGGAGCTCTTGCAATACTCACGTAAAGTGTCAGAATTTGCACTTTTGAATTCTTGTTTCCAAGGCGTTTCTTTAGGATCTTGAGTGCATCCTTTGCTTGTCTGCACTTCAGCAAACATTTATCAGCATGCAATAAAGTATAACACATGACAAATTACAAGTCGTATCGAAAATATTGCGAAACATCCCTACAGTCTCAGTATATAAGACCAAACAGCCATGTTAGCAATCCAATATAGCAAACACACTATACAATATGGCATATGCATCACTCAACCATGAAACAAACTATCAACCAATACTCCCTCCAGTCACTAAAGAGTGACGTTTTGGACATGTTTATGCATACCAAGGCTAAATATTTGTGACAGGAATACCCTGGCTGAGTTCTTCTATTCCAAATTATGTTTTGATAATTAATGATAATTGATTGTTTAAGAACAACACTCATTGGTCTCAAGGAGCCACCAGCTCACCATGACATGCGTCGTTAGCTTTGGGAGTACAAGAAGTCGCTTTACAAGGGGTTGAGGTCATTATTATCATGATTAACTTAGGGACTAAGTGGTCATGAACTCATGATTAATAAGGGTAATGCTGACCAGATATGCAAAAAACATGCACAACAACACTCTTTGTTGAACCAAAGAAACAAGGCTAGAACGACTCTCTTTAAAAACCAGAGGGAGTACTATAGAGCGAAGTGTCTACAATTAGTTGCATTCCATACCTAGATTTTAATAATATCAAAGGCTGCAAGTTGGAGAAAAATTCACCCTTCAGATAGACATGTTAACCATCTTGGGAGCCTTAGGTAATTCAAGGTATCCATAAAGTTTATCGAAGCTACAAATCACACCCCCAGAATGAAAAAACAGTAACAACTAAGTAAATTTCTTTCCATGTCATTTTAAAGTTCCTCATTGTTGATATTTCATGATCAAACATGATGTCACATAAAAAATGCACCTCAACCACAAATGCTACCAACTCATCACAAAGCTAATCACCAAAGTCCAGCGGTCCAGCCATTCATCAATTAACGAAATATATCACCCACCATGATAATAACCATGCAACCTAAGATTCCAAATCCCCACAGTGAAAGAAAACGAATTGCAAGTGCAACAGATTCAAGGTACCATAGAAGCAGCACCGCATCCCCGCTCAATTACACGATACTCTAATAACATAAGTTCAGCACGATGCAGCCAACAATGCAATCACAACTAAACCACAGCAATGAGCAAAAATGACATCAGAACCCTACTTAATCCCCCAGGATGAACAGAGTAGAAAATTAGCAATACTTCTTAACACGATATGCTGGTAATTACTACGGGACAATTGTTAAAATGCCACACTTTACTTTTGCCTCAGGTAAAATGCCATTATGTTCAACGCAATAGCCTAAATGCCACATGTTATTTTCGCACTTTGTTAATTTGCCCTTTCGGAGTATTTAATTCATATTTTCGGTTTAATGACCCTGGCCCACATGTGAAAAGACGCTTTTGCACCCTCTCTCTCTCTCTCTATTTCTCTTGGCTGAAAGCCCCCTAGAGTCCAACTTCATCCTCCCCCATTTTCTCCTCTCTCCACTTCTTTGCTTCTCCTGGGATTTGCTTGGCAGAGGCTCTCCTGGCGCCGCCTCTGCCTCGGCCCGCTCGGACAAGCCGCCTTGACACCGGCGCCCTCCCTCGGTTTCGCCGCTTCTGTCCGCTTAGCTCCCTCTGCCTCCCTGCCCGTCCTCTCTCTCCGCCCACGTCGCGCCTCCTCTGCTCAGCCACTGGTCCGGCCCCTCGCCCCGGCTCCCATCGCAGCTCGCTCAACCCATGCGCCAGCGCCCTGTCTTGCTGCCCCACGCGCCTCTGCCTCGGCTCGCATGGCTCCACGTCGCGCCCGGCTTCATGGCGCCACACCTCTTTGCTTCGCCGAGCTCACCTCTGGGATGAAGGCCACGCCTTGCTGCGCCTCTCCCACGCCACCGCCGCTTCTCTCTCTCTCCGCATCGCGTCCTCCTCCACACGCTTCCACTCACCGCTGCCGGTCATCCACTGCCGCTCCACCTACTCCAGCAGCGCCACCCTCCTGTCTTCCTGCGCGGCTGCTGCGGGCGAAGCGGCCGACACCGACGCGGTGGTCGTCGCACCGCCTGCCATGGGCGCCGTCGAGGACACATCGCGGCGCGTGGTGCCAAAGGATTGGGGAGGTGGGTGGTGGTCGTCGACGTCGCGGATGACATTGAGGAGCGTGCGGCGCCTCCCGCCAGCGGCGAAGCTGTCTCCGCCGCCGCCATGCGGATGTTGGAGGAGGCGGCGAGCTGCTCGGCGAGCGTGACACCGCGCTGCCGCAGCAGCGCCCTCGGCTCCTCCATTTCTTGCGCAAACTCGGGAGTAGCCTACGCCCGTGTGGACTCGGACGCATACATACAAGGAGGGGGGCAGAACTGACATTTCGCAGGTGGGCAGGCCATTAAACCGGGAATAAGAATAAAATATTCGAAAAAGACAAATTAACAAATACAAATATAAGATGTGGCAAATAGGCTATTGCATCAAACTTAATAATTGTCCCTAATACTAATTCAACAAATCAAAGACAAGGTAGGCAGAGAGGGCGGCCAGACCCAGGATCCATGTTGATGATGTCGCAGAGCTCGATGTTGACGGCCCAGTCCGGCCCGATCAGCATGTCGCTGGTCGCCCTCTCCGCGCACGCCACAGCCGCCGCCATTTCTCTCGGCCGCGCAAACCCACCAGCACCTCCAAAAACCCTAAATCCTGCGCCAAGAAACCCCCGAATCAGCGCCAAGATCCACCTTACCACCCAACCCGAACCAGATTCCGCCCCCAAGGAACCCAACTTTGACCACCCAAGAGCTCGAATCTTTTACCAAATCTGGGCGAATTCCCAAGATTCGGCGCCACGAAACACCAAAGCAACCTCTTTTCCGATCCGGGATGGTCGAGCAGGCCCTGACTCCACCGAAATCGGGAGGTATGGAGGAGATGGTGGGAGAATTGATGGTGGATTCGAGCAACTGTGGGATTGGAGAATTTGTTTCCGTTTCGGGGAGGGGAGGAAGAAGGTAAGAAGGACTGGGTAGATCAGGTAGCAGGAGAGGGAGAAGGGAAACTCGGACGTGGGCTTTTTCTGCTGTGAATGTGAGGGCCTACGATTTTTATTTCTTTTTCTGGTGGTTTGGAATGTGGAAACGATTGGGTACCATGACGAAGTTTTTTTTTAATGGATAAGGTCTTGATGCCGAGGATCTAATCTTATCTTTATTAAAGCTCCTGGTCTTACCTTTATTAAAGCTCCTGGGATTGGAGCTCAGCCAGCGCATCCACGTCGGCCGGAAATCAGCGTCCGTCCGATCGTGTCTGGCTGCTGCTCTTGCGGCGCTGTCGTTTACCGGCTGATGCGTGTCGTCCGATCTTGCTCGTGGCAGGGTCGTTGGCGCGGCCGCTGCCTTGCGTCGCGTTTGCTTGCGTTTGCTGCGTGGTTCGTGATTTACCTTGCCTTAGTTCTGCGAGCCGCCGCGAGTGGCCCCTATGCCCGTGGTCCCGCTTTGCGTCATTCGCCTGCTAGATGGTCACAACGCACTCTGGCTTAAGACGCTTTTTCCCGCAATCGAGCTTTGCGCGCGCCGTCACCCACGCCTTCCCCCGAGGGTCGTGGCCTTCGCTTTCTCCACCACTCGCAGAGGTATGGGGGCGACGCCCATGTTTTGTCACAAAAAAGCCGAGCGCCGGGCGTTTTCCCCGCCGCCGCTTCGCGTGATCCGCCGCAGAGGCGCTGGCTACGCGTCGTGAGGCGTGGGTTGGTTTCGCTCGGGTTTTTACCTGCTATGTCGTTGCTTCTTCCGCTGCGTGTGGGCCACGGTTTACATGGGGCCTCTCGTCGGCGTGCCCATGTTTGTCCACAGCGAAACCAGACCGCTCGCGTTTCTCCAGGGGGCTCACAGATGCGTCAGCCACGCCGCAGCAATAAGCATTCGCCTTTGGTTCATTGCTACCGCTGTTGGGTTTTGTTTCATCGCTGCGTGGGTCAAGCTTTGGTGGCCCACGCCGCTTCGGCGATTGCTTGCTTTTTTCATGCTCGCTTTTGGTGCGTGGTCACTTTGCTTCATGGTTTTAGGTCGCTATCGCGACGACCTTGCGTTTAATGCCGCCACCGTCTTGCCGCCAATGAGCCTTGTGCCAACAGCTTGACTGGTCTCGACTGCTACGCTCTTGGAGACCGCTTGATCGCTGTTATGGTATGCGTGTTCGCCCATGCGTCGGGACGCCTGAGTCACGTTGGACCGCTTCGTCCTTCCTCGCTCCTTCGATTGTGCCTCCGTTGTTCGGTGCCGTTCGCGCCGTATCGACTTCCGCCTGTGCATTACGGAGATGCCCAGTACTGCACAACGCGTACCATGCGCGACTCTTGCCACTGCTCATCTAAAACCAACTTAAAACTGTCCAAGCCTATCGTCTTCCTTGCTAGTTTGGTTTTCTCTTGCTTTCGTTTACGCCTGCGCCGACTCCTCCGTGTTTAGTTATTTCCATTACTGCCGTGCTCCACTCACGGTTGCTTAGTTCTTTGATTTTTCGTCCTGCGTTTCCGACGACGACATCGACATTATGGGTTACCAACAGAATCTTCGCCTTCATAGTTCTTGCCTTAGTAGCTTTTAGGTCTCACATTTATGGTTTTTCACCTGCCTAATTTGTGGTTTGTCTTGTTTCTTCTGAGTTAGCGCGCGATCGCCACAGATCCAGAGTCAGTCCTCGCAGCCCACGAACTGCCAAGAAGGGATGTGCACGCTATGCGTGGCTCCATGGTTTTCGGTCTTTCCACTGTACCGTTTCTTCACGTTGCTTTGTACGCTTGGCCCACAAGCCCTTCTTGCATGTCTTCTTTCTTTCGTTCGTCCAGTTATGTCGTGTCTCCCTTCAGTATCCTTACATTGCTTCGTGCATTTGGGCCACGGGACCCTCTTCCCTGTCTTGTTGTTCGTTTGGTTCGTCCAGCTATATGTCGTGTCTCCTTCTAGATGCTTGTCTTAGACATGGACCCATCGCGATGGCTACCTTTTCTCTTGTTTTTGTTCTTTATTTTTTCCCTTGCGATATTCGCTTTCTCGCTTGTCCTCCGAGTCCTAGAGCTCGTGTCACACCCACCATCTCCACGGCTTATTCCCTTCCGAGACCACACTCGGTGTGCTAGATCCGCTTGGTCGAGCTTCGCTTTTGAAACACGCAGCCCATGCCGCCGCCGAAGGCCGACCGCATCCGTCAGAACAATTGCATGCCGGTGGCGTCGCGTGCCTGCGCCCAGAAGGAAGAGGACGCGTCGACGACGGCATCGTCGGTGGCGAAAACGAAGCGATGGTCTTCTTTGGGTCGTGCCGCCGACTCGCCAACTCGTTGAACCGCTGGCGAAATCGCTTCTAGAGACGCGGTGGCGATGGCGTGCGACGAGAGGCCGAATGATGGCGTGACCAATTACAAGGCCGCATCTGCATACTGCTCTTTCTATCTTCTTCTTTTATTTTTCGTTTGATTCTTCGGTTTTCCGATTGTCCACAATCTTGGATTTCAGATCGCGATCCTCCATTTTCATGCCTCCATTCCAACCGTTAAACCTCACCTCAAAGAAGAGGCGGAAGGACCCCACCGCTTCGCCGTTTCTAGCCGCAACCAAGACCATCAAAAAAGCCTTGGTCAGGGGTCACTACCTCGCCGCACTGAGGAGGAGGACCTAGCGGCGGTGCCTTCGCTTTGGTTTCTCACTTCTCCCTTTCTTCTCCACGGTCCCGATTCCAAATCGCAATCCTCCATTTCCATGGCCGCATTTCATTCGTCAGACGACGACCCAACTGTCCAAGGCGGCGAGACCCGAAGCTGTCGCCTATCATTTGTAGGTCCAGTCAAGACCACGACAAGGAAATCCCCGCGGTGACGCCACTCAGCGATGACATCGCGCACGGCAACAACAAGGAGGCGCTCTTTTGTGCGTTGCGCCACCACGCCGTCAGTTCGTCGGAGCGTCGTCCTACTCGCCGAGCGCGCTGGTCCCATCTTGCTTCCTCCACACCACGCCGTTCCTTCCGTACCAGTCTTCGTTGTCTCCGCGCTCGCGCTACAATCGTCGTGACCGCCTGTGCCGTGCGTGCCAACATGACACTTCCTACCGTAAGGGAATCAAACCGAGATTTCGGCCCACCCCGCCTTTGTCTCACAACCCCACCGCTATTTGATCGCCCTCTCTTGGATACTTGCCTTACGCTTTGCTTATGTCTTCCTCGCGCTTCGCTTGCCCCATGTCGACAATCCGTCTTTGTCCATGCTTGCCTTTGCGTCTGTCTTGATTGTTTTGGTTGTTCTTTGTAGGAATAGTATTAACGCCGCGGACTTTCGATCGTGGTTGCCAACCGCCTGCAGCGACCAGCGCCTCGCTTGCTCCTCCAGGTATGGCCCCTCTTGATTTGCCCTAGATGATTTTGCTGATAGCTGTGTACTGATGGATGCTGTCATCTTGCTTGCTGATGTGCTATTGTGCCCAAATGGTTAGCGGTTGGTGCAGTCCAAGAATAGATACAGTTAGCCCTGTGCATGTGAGGAGCGGTTTTCCTCCTTTATTGACGTATGTGTTATTAGGTGCTGTGTAGTTTGGGTTATTCGAGAGATCAATGGTAGGACAATACATATGAATATTCTTTTCAGAAATGTTGCCTGCTGTGCTATGAGGGCATAATTCTCTCTGTTTCGTTGGCCAGTAGCGTAATAAATGTACATTGCACATAGTTGGCTCGTATTGCATACCAAACAATGTATCAGACGTTCTAAGAGTTGTTATGGCTGGTTGTGAGTTATTTTTCCCTCAATTTACTTTTGGTTATGAGCATTCAGTTTTGCATGGAAAGTGTATGCACGTACAGAGCTGTTTTTACGTTGTGCGAGGGAATACTAGGAAGTGTTCCTGTTCGATAATAGTCGTGTAATACGTACAACCAAGGGACTAAGATTGCAGCTGAGATAGTAGTTTTTACCCTGCAAAGGGAAAATCTATGTTGGCCTACAATTGTTTAGTATTTGTATGTGTTTATCATAGATAAAGCCTAGCCTAATAGTTAATTGGTTTGGTGGACCCAGGCTATTTTATCTACTTTTCTTTTCGATATGCTTTGTTGGTTTTTTTTTTACTTTGGTTTAGTATTGAAGTTTTCGTTGATGGTGGCTGCATGCTTTTTGACTTACCGTGATTCGCTACAACAAGCTCATGTGTTCTGTTGTAAATTCTTGCCTGTGTTCTGTTTTGTCCCAGCTGCTTTCAGTTTGGCCTCAAACGTTTTCTGATGCCGATAGGCACGCCAAGATCGCTGACCCCGTAGGTTATGCAATGACGATGCAGTCGCGTGCCTTTTACTGGTGTCGTCTCGCTCTTCTGTCTAACTTATGGACGCTTGCACTTACTTCCACTATGCTTATATACGACCGCCCAGATGGCTTGCCACTACCTCCTCCATTACCTTCGTGCCTTGGTTCTGTCTCACATCTAGGTGCATTCGGATTACTTATTCTGCCAGTTTTCGTGCACCGCGCAGATCTATCTGACTTATCAGACATTCACCGTCCTTTGCTCTGACGGTTTGCTCACGTTACTCTGATCTATCTTAGCTATTAAACGCACAACGTCATTTACTCATGTTGTTCCATGTTATGCTCAAATGTCTTGTTCCATATCTGGCCTTCGGTTGCTCAGTGGCTGTTCTCTTGTTTGCCTTTCTTCATGCCCCATAAGAATTCATTTATCTTATTTCCCTTTTGTTTTGTCCGTGCTTGTACCGACAAGCTTCGAGCTCATCTCGCTTCGCAGGTACCGCTATAAACGCCAAGAAACCCATAATCCCTACGCATTTCCTCATCTTTCTATTTATCTATGATATCTACATGTCGTTTGTTCATGTTTCATTCTTCTCATTACATGCTATAGGGGATCATTTCTACCCTATTGTATCTCTCGATGTGGCAAGGCAAAATCGGCAGAGACGTCTCCTCTCCAACAAGCGACGGTTGTTTAATATTCAAGGTTATACGCTAGCCTCATCTTTCCTAGCCCTCGCCTTCTACTTCGAGATAAAAGCACCCTTTCCTTTCACCGATGTTTCAAGCTTTTATGTTTTGGGCGCTTTATGCCTAAAAAAGGGTTCTGTGCAAAGTCTATACCCAAAAACCCATCCGTCAGCTCGGCCTTTTCCTTGCCGATTGATTATGTCCAAACACTTAAAGGTTAGTTCGGCCTCCTTTCATCGTTGATGCTTGCAGATTATGCCTGGTATCCGTTCCATATGCCTTCTTTTAATAAAGTAAGCTATTTTTCCCGCAATGACATATTCAGCCGCTCGCCAGACTATGGTGCTCCCGACTATGTATGCACACATTGTTCACTATTTTCCGTACCAAGAGAGGGTTTCTAGCTAGAGCGTACCCACACAAAGACGCATTTCTTATAACTTATGCTGTCGAAGTGGGAGAATATCCCTGCCACAATCCAAACCATGGCCGCGACCATTACATGATCTCATTTGTTTTAATGGTGGGCCAAGATCTAAACAGTTCATGCGATTGATCAGGGAATACAATGCTCTTTTTGCATTTACTTCCCTTGGAGTCCACATTGACAGATCCATCAATACGGGTGCCGGCCCTTATGTTTTTCGAATAAACGGCGTTGTTCACCATCGCATTGGATCACTTCTCCCAATTGATGGAAGCAAACCTGAGTATGCTCAGCTTTATATATATGATACTCAGAATGAAGTTCAAAATAGGCTTGCTATTTTCCAGAATGACTCATCGCACCGCAACCAACCAGATCCTGCTGTTGTGGCTTCTCTGATTGATATGCTTGATAATTGCAACCCATTGGTCAAGCAATTCAGACTAGCACGCGACCGTTTGCTTTCTTCGGATTCTCCAGAGATAAGCGTCCGGCTCATTGGTACAGACACTGAGACATGGCGCCGCTATAGCCTCCCGCCATCGAGCTAGTCGCCTTTAATTGTCGAAGATTTTCCTACTGATGTATCGACATTCGACATTGTTGTTCAAACACATCACGGTGATTTCAAGCAAATATCACCATTGCACCCCGCTTTAATGGCTTTGCAATATCCTCTGCTATTCCCGTACGGTGATAAGGGTTTCCACCTTGGCATCAAATTACGTGAAGCCGATGGTATTCGCACCACAATTCGTGAGGATGTATCCATGCGTGAGTACTATTGCTACTACTTACACTATCGCGCTGCTGAACCGAATGTTTTTACCTGCTCTGGTAGATTGTCAGACCAGATTATTGTCAACTCCTATTCCTCAGATAGAAGCAAATCGTCTTTCTTACCATACATTCAACCAAGATAAACTTCGTCCAAACATACCAGGGCATAACAGATGTCAATTGCTCAAGGTGCACAGACCGCAAAGATGTTGGCATTAAAATGATATTGCTCGCTAGCTTCATGGTAGTAGAAGATATATGGCCCAAAACTATTACGACTCTATGGCTTTGTGTCGGTCCTATGGTGCTCCGGACTTATTTAGTACATTTACGCAATCCAAAGTGGCGGAAATAATCGGCACTACGTTATGAACTCCGCCGTGTCCTTCCGATAGATCTCGATATTGTAACTCGGGTTTACCATATGAAATTGCAAGAATATCTCGGCGACATTAAAGATGGCAGTGCTTTTGGACCTATTCGAGCAGGTACCCCGGTTTTATCCTTATGCCTATTTGTTGTCCCGCAGTGGCCTCACTGCTTACTAAATGTCCTTCCCAACTTCTGTTCTTCGTAGTGATATATACTATAGAGTTTCAGAAAAGAGGGCTCCCTCACGTACATGTTCTTACGTGGCTCAAAGACCGAGGCGATGGACCTACGGCTACTTTTATTGATAGCATTATTTCAGCGGAGATACCTGATATTGGTACTGATCCGCTTGGCTATGCTCTTGTCGAAGAGTTCATGATGCACGGTCCATGTGGAGATCTTAATCCTAAATGCCCTTGCATGAAAAAAGGGAAATGCTCGAAATGGTATCCGAAACGATTCTAGAACGAGACAACTATTGATGAAGATGGGTTTCCAATGTATCGGCACCGTGATGATGGCGGTGTTCATTGTCAAGCACGGATTAGGCTTGATAATGTATGGGTTGTCCCATATAATTTGTCAATCCTTAAAAATATCAGCCCATCTTAATGTTGAGTGGTGCAACAAAACAAACCTCGTGAAATATCTTTTCAAGTATTGCACGAAGGTCACGATTGTGCTTCCATGGCATTCAACAGCATCGACACAGCAGTTTCAACAAGTAAGACCAACAATGCTTCCTGATGATAGCGAATATATAAAAGCTCGCTATCTATCAACATGTGAGGCATGCTGGCGATTGTTTGGCTTCGAAATCCATGCTCGCATGCCTTCGGTTGAGCGCCTGTCTGTACATTTACCTGGCATGACTAGAATTTCATTCACAGAAACTTCAGACTTGGACAATGTACTGCAGGATCCTAACGGATGTAAAAGCACCTTGACTGAATGGTTCGTAGCGAACCAACAACATCTAGAGGCCCGTAGCTACACTTATTGTGAATTCCCAACAAAATGGACATGGAACGCTGATCATAAAGTGTGGTCAAGCCGTAAGAGAGGTACTAAGGTTGGAAGACTAATGCATGTTCACCCAGGCACTGGTGAACTTTTCTATCTAAGAATGTTACTCATGGTTGTCCGAGGTGCCACATGTTACGAAGACCTACGAACATACGAGGGTGTTGTTTACGAAACTTTTCGTCAAGCATGTCATGCACGTGGCCTCATCGGTGATGATACAGAATGGTTCTCTCTTTTTGATGAGGCCATTGTATGGGCAACATCCTCACAGTTGAGACATCTATTCATGGCAATTATTCAGTATAATGCCGTGGGTGATGTTCGTGCACTATTCAATATGTATTGGCGTAACATGGTTGATGACATCACATACAGAATATCACGTTCACTCAACATGCACGCAGCCGCGATACCTACCTGCTCATTGCAGGCTCACCTATTGAAGGAACTAGATTCCCTTTTTTCTAATAATGGCATGGTTCTATCATCGTACAATCTCCCAATGCCATCTAGTGAATATGAAAATACTTTTGGTAATAGGCTTATCACAGAGGAGCTCATATGATAGATTGAACTCCAAACACAGTCGGTGTCTCTCAGATGGCGCCTAAACAATGACCAACGATTTATTTACAATAAAGTCATGCATTCTATCTTCAATGGTCACCATGTTTCTATTTCTCGGTCCGACATGGAGGTATGAACAAAACATTCCTCTCGAATGCGATCATCTCCAAAGTTAGATCGAAGGCAAGATCGCATTAGCCGTTGCCTCATCAGAGTTGCTTCCTTACTATTACCGGTGGTCGGATGCATGACTCACGCTTCCATATCCTCTTGATATAGATGATCAAAGCATGTGTAACATTCACCGTGGTACAATGCTTGGAGAACTTATAAAGAAAGTCGCCTTAGTTCTCGTGGGGCCGAAGCCCCAATGGCACACGAGACGATGTTTTGAGGCACTCGATCGCACCATGAGAGATATTCTTTCCTGACAATCCTCGCAAACGCAGCTATTCCGCTTCGGTGGAAAACCGTTGTGCTTTCGGTGGTGATTTCGCATAAATACTACCTATTGTTCAAGGAGGACACGATGTAAACTATTGCCGCTTCCTTATCAAGTCACCATTATGGAAGCACGTCGAAATCCTTCGCCTCACTGTGAACATGCGCCTTACTACATCGCATACGCTACTATCGAGCAAAATGACATAGCGGAATTTGCACAGTGGGTGCTTAACATTGGCGAGGGTCGAATTCCTATGGAGAAACATCCGGGAGACACACGCATCATGGATACAAATACCTCCTGAGTTCTTGCTTAAACCTGTTGGCGATAGCTTGGCCACAATTATTGATACCATTTATGATGAGTTTGCTCATAATTACGATTCAATTCCTTACTTGTCAGCTCGTGCCATTATATCTTCGCTTAATACTTTGGTTGACAAAATTAATGCTTCAGTCCTTCTAAAAGTACCTGGACTTCCTAGAGAATACCTGAGTTACGACACCATTAGTGATGCTCTCGACCATCCATCTGACCACGAGTTGCTTTATCCAACTGAATTTCTTAATTCCATAAGTGTCAAGAATTTCCCCGAGCACATTCTTTCATTAAAGACTGGAGTGCCTGTTATCCTTCTAAGAAATATAAATCAAACAATGGGACTATGCAATGGCACACGTCTTTTGCTGACTAGGCTAGGAAACCATGTGCTTGAAGCTACGGTTATGACTGGAACACACATTGGTGAAACAATTTGCATTCCAAGAATAGTTATTAACTCAAAAAAATCAGAGATGGCCGTTTACATTACAACGTCGCCAATTCCCAATTAGGCTATGTTATGCAATGACAATAAATAAATGCCAAGGACAGACTCTTCATAAAATCGGTATTTATCTAAAGAATCCAGTTTTCAGCCACGGCCAACTTTATGTTGCCATATCAAGGGTTACATCAAGACAAGGACTAAGAATTTTGATTGAAAATGAAGATGGCTCTATTGGATCAGAGACGAGAAATGTTGTATACGACGATGTTCTCGCATTTCTTTGAGTACTCCATCTATATATCAATCTTTTCCCTTTCTACGTTTGTTACCATCTATTATTAATTCAACTTGCCATCGATCACCGGCCGCTCCCCGTCTTCACAAATCCATGCCGTGCATTTCATCAAACAAGAAACAACACCAGAAAACATGTATGCTGCATTCATGTAAGGAACATTGCTTCAATTGGAGAAACATCGCCGTCTGTTATATTTTTCAAGGCCAATGCCAAGTTTAAGACTAAGTTATATACATAATAGAGCTCAATGACCAAAATTGAAGTGTGTCCCTTATTTGACACTATAATTATAGAGCCTCCGTTCATGAATTTAGTTTATATTCCCTAAATTGTTTGTTACTATTTTTGTATTATTAATTCGACTATACTATGTAGACCACGTTACATCCTTTTTGCCCAAAATAACTAACAATGATTGCCAATATGCAGACTTACGTCAGACAAATGTACCCTACCAAAGAACACTTGGATGTAGCCTCTATCTCAACTCCAGAGGTCAGTTTCATCAAACATTTTTCTTGTCTCTATAGATTCCATTTAATATGCCATTTTCCTTCAAAACAACTTTAATTTCCATGATGATTTATGGTTTGATTCGAACATGAACTGTTCAGTATCATGTAATGTGCATTGCAAATTCCTTTATTACAAGAATAGTTCTTAACTCAAAAAGTCAGAGATGGCCATTTACATTACAACGTCGCCAATTCCCAATTAGGCTATGTTATGCAATGACAATAAATAAATGCCAAGGACAGACTCTTCATAAAATTGGTATTTATCTAAAGAATCCAGTTTTCCACCATGGCCAACTTTATGTTGCCATATCAAGCGTTACATGAAAACAAGAACTAAGAATTTTGATTGAAAATGAGGATGGCTCTATTGGATCAGAGACGAGAAATGTTGTATACGACGATGTTTTCGGATTCCTCTGACTACTCCATCTACATATCAATGTTTTCCCTTTCTACGCTTGCTAGCATCTATTATTAATTCAGCTTGCCATCGGTCACCGGCCACTCCACGTCTTCACAGATCCATGCCGTGTGTTTTATCAAAGAAGAAACAACACCACAAAACATGTATGTTGCATTCATATAAGGAACATTGCTTTGATTGGAAAGACTGTCACCGTCCATTATATTTTTTAAGGCCCATGCCAAGTTTAAGACTAAGTCATATGCATAATAGAGATCAATGACCAAAAGTGAAGTATGTCCCTTATTTGACACTATAGTTATAGAGCCTCTGGTTGAGAAATTTAGTTTATATTTCCTAAATTGTTTGTTACTATTTTTGTATTGTCAATTCGACTATACTATGTAGACCACCTTACATCCTTCTTGCCCAAAATAATTAACAATGATTGCCAATTTGCAGACTTACGTCAGGACAAACAATCCTACCAACAACACTTGGATTTAGCGTCTATCTCAACTCCAAAGGTCAATTCATCAAACATTTCTGTTGGCTCTATAGATTCCATTTAGCATGACATTTTTCTGCAAAACAACTTGAATTTCCATGATGATTTACAGTGTGCTTCGCACATGAACTGTTTAGTATCGTGCAGTGTACCATTGCAGATTGCTTTATTACTTGCTTTTTTGCTATTCACTCATATACCTATGTACATTTTTAGGCATTAACATACACATGTATCTTATGTTTTTGGCCTACCGAAAGTTATAATTTCTTAGATTTTTTTTTAAAGCTGGATCCAATCGGTTTATTGTTATCTATAGGGCGGGGTGCCACCATGTAATGCTTAAAAACACAATAAAAAAAGATAAAGCAATGCCACATCCTATAGAGAGCATTGGCATAGTCATTGCAAACTGAATTAATTACTGATTGATCTTGCCTCTTTGAAATGTACTTATCAACAGCAAACATTTGGATTTGGCACATAAAAACATACATAACTAAGAAACCACCTTTACTGACATAACATATATTAAGTCTATGCTATTATTTTTACCTTTCCAGTTTCTCATTTACGTTCCAATGTCTCTGCATGTTGTTATGATCTACATAAGCATTTATTCACTAACTAGACTGTATTTTTTTTCTTCCAAGTTTCATATCTAAAATATGTCTTGCACCATATGCAGCGCACAGCTATTCACAAGTTAAGCAAACGAAATAGGATTGAAGACCTTGATAACCATACAAAAAAACACTGCACCGCTAGATAAGTTTCAAGACCATAAAAGCTGAACAGCTAACTTAACTAAGATAACATACATTAAGTCTATCATACTATTCTCGACTTTACAGTTTCTCATTTGTATTGAGATATTTCTATGTGCTGTTATGATTTATATAAACGTTTGTTAACTCGTTAGATTGTATAGCTTTTTATCGAGCTCATATTTAAAATATGTCTGAAACACTCTTCAGGGTACAAGTATTTACAAGTTAAGCTAACAAAATAGGATTGAACACCATAATAGTTATACAAGATTTACATTGCGCTGCTAAATCAATTCTAAGAACATAAAACCCTATAATTTTCCTCAAAATTGTTAATGATTCTGTTACTACGAACCAGGGGAAAAAAACGTGTACAGTTAAATTTTGTCGCTTATATTTCCACGTATGGTTTGCTGTTAGATATACTTTTATAGTACTAAAATTTAACTACAATAGGGTTCCACTTTTTACTACACGTTGTTTTTCCTAGATGCACGCTCATGCCCATGTACCTACTTTGCCTGTCTGAGACCTAGCACTTCTGTTTCATCTGTCGTGCCATTTCCTACCATTGCCATTACTCTGTATATAGAAATGACACGTGCATTGTTATATCTAATTCCCTTCCTATTTCAAGTTCGTTTGCTCATCATACGAACAAAGCTGGGTGATCTGATTTTCAGGTTAAATGACCATTTCATCCATGTTTAGCATTGTGCAATACGCCATTGCAAACTAATTTGTTGCCTATTTGCTTACCGTTCATTAACATACCTACGTTCACTTCTAGACATACACAGAAATATATGTGCTATGTTCTTAACCTACCAGAACTTACAGCTTTATCCCTTTTAGAAAGACCTGAATCTAATTAGTTTGTTGTTACGTATAAGTTAGAGCTTCATTACGCAATGATACAGTGCACAGTGAAAAAAAGGGTCAGAAAATAGCCCTATTCTATAAAGGAGCCATTGAATGGTCATTTCAGATTAAACTGACACCAACCGACCGCCTTCTTTTTTATATATGCTTATCGATAATAGACGCCCGGACTTGACAACTAAAAACATACATAGCTAAACAATTGTCTTAAATGACATAATGACACACTAAGTCCATCCAATTGTTTTAGGCTTTTCAATTTCTCATTTATGTTCCATGCCTCTACGTGTTGTTGTGATCTATATAGGCATTTGTTCACTAATTATGTTCTATAACTTTTGCCTCACTAATTAGGTTAGATAGTTTTTTCAGAATCACATTTAAAACATGTTCCGAGCCATGTACAGACTATAAATATTCACAAGTTAAGCTAAGAAGATAGCATTGAACAGCATAATAGCTATCCAAAAAATTCAAGACCGCTACTAAATAAGTTTCTACAACACAAAACGCTTGGTTTTTCCTCCAAATTGATGATGCTTGTGTTTCTTACCTTTATGTATACAAATGACTTACAAAAAAAATGTACTTAGTTTTAGAGGAACCATGCTTAGTATAGCATGAATCTAGAAGGAAGCAAGCATTTTTTATCGCTAGGCTATGTACAAGGCAAACCATTTCCCTGTTGTGGCATTGTAAGATCGGCGCTTGAACTAATCAACCACATTGTTTTTGCTAGATGTACGATACTTGCCATGCAGCTACTCTGCCTGTCTAAGACCTACGATCTTTATTTCGTTTTCCTACCATTTACTGTTTTGCACCACTATCTAATTCACTACCTGTTTTGCTCTTGCTTGCTCATCATGCAAACAAAGTTATGTAGTTTGATTTCGCTTGCCGAGTTATACAAATAGATTTGCATGTTCAAGCCTACTCCACACACACTTATCTTCGATACACTGCTCATTTCCCATTACATAACTCCTGAGACTGGCTTTCCTTTTTAGAAACCATTTTATGCAAATGGACTACACTCTGCTGAAAAATGTGACACAAGAATCACATAGTTGGCGTGTTCGTGTGAGAGCAACTCGCTTCTCCGAATATGTAGAAGATGGTCCTCCCAGAAAGGTCCTTCGTCTTGATTTCGTTCTTTTAGATGAACAGGTCAGCCCCTCCCCCCCTATACACACTTTCTCTCCACATACACCAACCAATTACATACTAACTAATTTTGATTATCATAATTAACAGGGCAGTACCATGGAGGCACAGATTCCGTGAAGACACCTTCCTCTATTCAACTTATCCCTAAAAGAAAATAAAGGTTCACTTTATTGAATACTTTGAGGTTGCTAATGCTAAGCCATCCTATTAGGCGGTTGACTATCCTATTATGGCTAGATTTACCAGACATACAAAGATCAATGAGATAGTACCTGTGCCAAATGATTTCCCTATGTATGCATGCACAGTAGTCTCATTTGATGTACTACTAACACGCATTGACAAAGCCGTTCCTTTCAAAGTTAGCAACATCTAGCAAATCCCTTTTTTCACAGTACACATGTTGCATCATGACATAGTTTTACATTTAGCTTCCCTACATATTTCTATTATGTAACAAATGCTATCCAATTCAAGATACCATTGGCCTTATCACGGGGATCTCTCACATTAAGACTAAGTGCTTGCAAAAGGAATCACAAAAACAATCCGTAATGTCAATATCACAGATGGCAGGTGCTCGCGCTTTCCCTATCTTTGTTTCATACATGCATAGCACTGTACTCATCTAACAAACAAATACTTACCAATTTCAAAAATAGAGAGACAGCCTGTGTTACTCTATGGGGACCGCACGCCACTCAATTTGATGCGCTCGACTACAGTCAAGCGTAAAACAACCCCATCGTTCTGCTCTTTGTTGGACTTACTGCAAGACTCTATGAAGGTACAAACCACTTGCATTTACGTACATATGTAAATTTAGTATACATAAAACTGCACATGTACACTATCATTGCGCACATAGCTTATTGAAATGTGTACAAAACCTATGTAGGTCAATGTCATCGCAGGCAAGACCATTTGTAAATGGTATGCTAATGCTAACATCCCTGAAGTGCTTGCTCTACAAAACAGGTCAGTGCATCGCAAATTTGCTTTCTTCAATTTCCTCTTTTTTATGTTTCATCAAATTCATATTACTTTACAGAGTCCAAGACAACCACTGATTGCAAAAATGTACTGATTTTATACATGCAAAGACTCAATACTCGATTCAACATTTAATAATGTATCCATTTCTATTACAAGACATCGCTTAAAAAATTGCATGAATTTAACTTTCCATATAAACTCTCAATGACTAAACATAGCCCAAACAGGTAATAGGATTGTAGCAAACTGAGCGTATCCCATCCACAATATCCTAATGTGCAATCCCTACACTAAGCAATTTGTGCTGTTCATAGCACAATCTGAGCACTTGAGAAGGATATTCCCAATAAATCACATACTATAACATGCAAAAAATGTAACATATATGTTTGGGAACAGAACTAAGTTAAGTCCAACATAATTGATCACAATGATACACCAAAACAAAATAACGACATAGTATTTAATACAGAATGATTTGTTATAGTATTTAATACAGAATGATTAGATAGCAAATGAACTATAGTAATACTACAACAGTCAACAGCCCCCCTCAAGCCAATGGAATATTTTTTTTCCAAAAATTACCACATCAGACTGCTTTGCAAATAACGGAATAGGCCAACACAATAGGAATTATGATACAAAAGTAGCTACATTGGATCACGTATTGTTCAAACAGTACATGTGTCAGACTCCTAAAATCTATCTCGACAAACATTGAAAATATCTATTCTCCAACAGCCATTTCCAAATTAATTATTTTTTATGATTTTTAGAACATACTTTCAGATGCGTTGCTTTTGACATGTTATCATCTCTACCCTCAGTTTTTCAGCCATACCTCATCAAATTATGTGGTTTGGCCAAACACAAAGCCAGACCGCAGCAGCACCCATGACAGTTCATGAATTAGCAACCTTGAATGCACACGAAGCTGTGGTATGTTGCCCTCTACACAGTTTTACTTCAGTATAGCAGTAAACAACTTTAGACATTTTATGACAATTTTAGATTTTGCACCAAAACATAAATGACAGGGATGCATGTACACCGTCGACATCGCAATCAAAGAACTTACGCCGAATGAGGCCTGGTGGTACCTAGCTTGTGGCGGTTGCAAGAGGACTGCAGTCCGAACAGTTGAAGGTTACAGATGCGCAAGGTGCAATGACTTAACAAATTAACCAAGGTTATTGCTAGAACACATTTGTCGCCCTTTCCATTCTACTATTATGTCCATGTACTTATTACGTATATCTCCAACCATTTCCTAACACATTTTAAATATAGATACAAGATTCCTCGACGTGGTATCGACATAAACAACATTGGCAAAGCTAATGCACCAACAAAGAGAATTTGTGTTCTTGGAGATATAGGACAAGAATTGGTAGGAATCTCGGCGTTAGATCTTGCAAAGAAGTGCCCCTACCATCACTTTGGTTTTATACCATCGAAATAACAAGACTCTATGGACGCCAAGATAACACGAAGTTAGTGGATCACGCGATCGCTTCAAAGAATGTCTCGATCGCTCCAAGTTGATAGCTTCAACATCATATCCACAAACCTTCCACTTCCATTCCTCCTCGGTGCACCAAAACTCCAAAAGATACCGAACCTATTTATCAAACAAATGCAAGCTCATCGAAGATACAGTAAATGCAACTTCTACGCTAAGCACCGCTTTCAAAGACACACAGCACTATACCGCATCACCAACTCCAACAACCAAAGACACTACACCACGACGGCGTGAAAACAACTTGAATTACACACACCTCCATCCCCTGAAATCAGCAAGGTATGAATCACCGTCATGCAGCTTACAAACATGCTCCCCATCTGTACAAACCCCCTACACCCAGCCATTTTCATATGCTTAAGTTTTTATTACACCATACACAAGCTGATAGACCCTTTGTTGTCAAGAAAAGCGTCTGCTGAACACGACCAAAGGAATCTTCATATCCTGACGACGATGCAAGGTACTTCTACTCCAAACCGCTATTATAACTCATTGAATGCTCACCACAGGTCTTAACCTAGCATTTTCCTCTTTACAGTACCTTACAACGAATGAAGAAACCATTTGTTAGAAAAATCGACATGGATACGCCGGCAAATGAGTAAAACAACAGGTGAGGGGAAAAAACGCACTCCTTATTCTTGCCAGCACTGACAGATGCATATATTATTCTAAACCAAATTCTTTCTTGCCAGTGATCCTATGTACAGACTAGACAATCTCCAATCAGCACACTACGCCTTTTGTAACTAGCGATCGTGCTGACACTCCTTTATACAAGACATACTGCAGCAACCAAAAAAAGTGGCGCCTACGTCTTGACCATGTATATGTTTTAGCACCTGAACAAAACCAAGATCAGCAAGCTTTTGGGTTGTTTCCTGCCCCCTATTATGCTAATTGTACATATTCCCTGTCGTTATGAACCGGCCGTACACCGCAGACTTTATGTATTGCTTACCTTAACATCCCAACAAAGCTATGTATACATACCCAGATCTGGAGGACTCCTTCAAACCAAATCCTGACTCCGCTACCGGTGTATATTGAACTGTATGGTGTCGGAACCGCATATTGAACTCAAGTGTGTTCACAACCATCCTCTCCTGCAGAAACCGCCGTGTCATTTCTCTTAAAATGGTGTGTTCGCTGAACATGTCTTACATCGCCACGCCACCGTATTCACCCAAAGGTATATAGCTACCGAACATGTCTTACGCTTTTATTAGCTAGCATGTCGTTCCATTCTGCTTCATACCATCGAGCCATTCGCCTTTCCACATTTCAATTTCTACAATGTTTATTGACAGCACTTTTAATTTCTAACCCGCCTGTTAAATAATTTCGTTTAGTCCACACAGAGCAGCACAACATATACATTAGGCTTAGATCATGTGTACTTGCCTCTCGTAACGGTTACATACATTGTGCACTACCAAATATACACCTTCCTATCTACAAAAACACACACACATCAAACCATACGCATAAAGCCAAGATGCAGCAGCAGTGTAGCGCTGATTGCGCCTAGTATTCTGTATTAGGACAACGATTAAAATGTCCGACTTCATAGTAAATGCTACAAGATTTTGCTACAAAGGTGTGTTAGATTATTGGATATTAGGAGGTGATCTAGCAGTGTGTTAGATATAATACTATAATTTGGATACTTTGCATGTGCCATGTCGCACAATACATTTCTAATTATAGGTAGGAATGGATGTGAAATGACTACATGCCAATACATGCTATGCTTTAAAAAATAATCAAAGCTCATTCTAGCAATCTCCCTTTTTGGAAGAAAAGACATCGAAAAGGTGTTATAATAATCCATGGCCATGGCCAGCACAATAATCGTAAGCAGCTATTTCACTTTTTATAATACGCACGAGAGAGGCTTTCTATAGAGGACGTCAGCCTTTATTTAAATTTGAATTAGACTGATTATATAGGGAAGGGTTTAGAGAGATGATAGCTAAGGTGTAGAGAAAGGAACATAGAGGTCAGTCGGCCTTACATAACTGGCAATGCAATGTTAGATCTCTTAGGTGTTATCTGCGGGATTGGGCAAAAAATCCCAGCGGAACTTATAAAAAGGAAAAGCTCGAACTCAACTTATTAATTGATGAGCTTGATAAAAAAGGCTAAGTTTTTAAGGTTGTCTGATCATGAGCTTAATCTTAAAAAATGTGCTAACGAGAGATTGGCTCAACTTTTAAGAGAAGAAGAAATTAAATGGTATCAAGGGGCCAAATCAAAATTTCTCTTGGAGGGTGATAGAAATACTCGTTTTTATCATTTGATTACAAATAGTAAGCATAGAAGACAAAGAATTTTTCAACTCGAACGAGAGGAAGGAATAATTCAGGGTGATGTGTAATTAAAAAAAGTATATCACCAATTATTATAAAGATTTGTCTGGGCCATCTGAAGTAAATCATTTATCTATGATTGATGCTTTTACAGCTGATATGTCTCAAGTATCGGAAGAGGAAAACAATCTTCTTACTGAGCCTTTTGCTGAAAAGGAGGTGAAAGATGTCATTTTTCAAATAGAACATAACAAAGCAGTTGGACCTAATGGTTTTCCAGCTGAGTTCTATCAGGTGTTTTGGCAAGTTATCAAAAATGACTTGATGGCCATGTTTCATGCTTTTCATAGTTGCTCTCTGTCTCTTTTTAGCTTGAATTTTGGGATTATTACATTGCTTCCCAAAAAAATCTGACGCTAAGCAAATACAACAATATAAGCCTATTTGTATGCTTAATGTTTGTTTTAAAATTTTTACTAAAGTGGTTACTAATAGGCTTAAAAAAGTAGCTCAAAGGTTGTTCAACCATCACAGTCAGCATTCATGCAGGGGAGATTTATTCTTGATGGCGTAGTTATCTTACATGAAACCATCCATGAGTTACATAAACATAATTTGGATGGAATTGTTTTCAAAGTTGATTTTGAGAAAGCTTATGACAAAGTAAAATGGCCATTTTTTATTTCAAACTTTGCGGATGAAATGCTTTTCCTCTAAGTGGTGTTCCTGTGTGAAAAGTTTTGATCATGGAAGGGAGTGTTGGAATAAAAGCCAATGATGATCTTAGTTCTTTTTTCCAAACACATAATGGTCTTAAGCAAGGTGATCCTATGTCACCTATTCTTTTTAATCTTGTTGCAGATATGCTTGCCATCTTTATTTTCAGAGCTAAAGAAGTTGGTCTTTTAATGGGAGTTGTTCTTCACTTGATTGATGATGGGTTGTCAATATTACAGTGTGCCGATTACACGATCCTCTTCTTGAATAATGATTTAGAACAAGCAAACAATCTTAAACTGATTTTATGTCTCTTTGAACATTTATCTGGTTTAAATATCAATTTCCATAAGAGCGCGATTTTCTGTTTTGGTGTTGCCAAAGATGTTGAACCGCTGATATACATGCTTATTTGGTTGTGAAGTGGGGTGTTTCCTTTTAGGTACTTAGGTATTCCCATCCACTTCAGAAAATTAAGGAATAGTGATTGGAAAGGGGTTGAGGAGCGAGTTGAGAAAAAGCTTAGTAGTTGGAAAGGAAAAACTTTGTTTGTTGGTGGTCGCATGGTACTTATTAACTCGGTACTAAGTAGTCTACCTATGTTTATGTTTTCTTATTTTTAGGTTCCTAAAGAGGTTATCAAAAGACTAGATTTTTATCGGTCTAGATTTTTCTGGCAGAGTGACAGTCATAAGCGAAAGTATAGGCTTGCTAAATGAAGTTTAGTGTGTTCACCCAAAGAGCACGGTGGTCTAGATGTTCGAACTTAGACACCAAAAATAAAAGCTTATTAGGGAAATTGTTGTTTAAGTTGCTTAATGAAGAAGGAGTATGTCAATCTTTACTAACAAAGAAATATTTGGGTGAGAAGAGTCTGTCGCAGGTGGTTAATATACCTGAGACTTCCCATTTTTGGTCGGGTCTTATGGAAATTAAAGATCAATTTTTTCGCTTTGGTTCATTTCACGTTAAAAACGAAATGCAAACTAGGTTATGGGAAGATATTTGGTTAGGAGATTCTTCGCTGCAAAGGTAATATCCACTGCTGTACAATGTGGTAAGGAGAAAGGATGTTTTGGTGGCAAATGTTTTGAGATCGAATCCCTTAAATATTGCTTTTTGAAGACCTCTTATTGGGAGTAAATTACATGCTTGGTCCGAAAGTTATCATGAAAAATTGTAATGTACAATTAAGCGTTCAAAAGGATATTTTCGAATTTTTATTAATTAACCTTTTTAAAATTTTATTTTAAAGTTAACCCTTAGCGCACTTTATTTCCAATTGACCCATTTGTCACGCCACCACTCGTGGCGTGACAAAACAACAATGTCATGTCATGCTCTTGTCACGCCATGGGTGGTGGTGTGACTGTGTTGTTTGGTCACGCTATCACCAGTGGCGTGACCAAAAGTGCAATTTGACGGATTTATCCTATGACGTGACAGCGTTATTTTGTCACGCCATAGGCGGTGGCGTGATCAAAGGGGTCAGATTTGGAAATAAAGTGCGCTGGGGGTTAACTTTAAAATAAATTTTTAAAAAAGGTTAATTAATAAAAAAAAGTTCGATGTTTTCATATGGCATTTGAATAAGTCTAGACTTTTTTCGGTATAGTCTTTACATACGACACTTATAGGCGACGTTCAAAATCCCATTAGGAATTTGTTCTGGTATATTAAAATTCCTTTAAAAATAAAAATATTCCTATGGTATCTCAAAAGAGAGATTGTATTAACTAAAGATAACCTGCTTAAAAGAAATTGAAGGGGAAGCACAAAGTGTTGTTTTTGCATTAAAGAGGAAACAATTCAACATCTTTTCTTTGATTGCCCCTTTGCACGTCTTACATGGTAGGTTGTTCAATGTGCGTTCAATTTAGATCCTCCAATGAGCATAGTAAACATGTTTTGGAATTGGTTAGCTAGTAGTCCAAAAATGCTAAAGTCACAACTCCTGGTGGGAGCTAGTGTTTTATGTTAGTCTATTTGGTTATGTTGGAATGGGGTTATTTTTGACAAAAAGATTATAACTAATCCTTTGCAGGATATCTTATTGAGTGGGTATTGGCTGAATGTTTGGGCAAACCTGCAGAAATCGAACCAGAAGGAGTCTATATTGGAGGGAAGCCAAAGGTTGGAGTTTGTGGCAAAGTAAATCCTCAATTTTCATGGATGGAGGCTTGGCCATAAGATTTGCAATGATTGAGTTTAAGTTTCAATTGTCTTTTGGTTGTAAGGCTGAAAGCCATTTTTTACATCTTGGTGTATTTGATACTTTAGACTCTTAAATAAAATGGGCTGTGTGTATCTTTGATGCAGAGACTGGAAGAGATTTTTCTTTTCCGTTATTTAAAAAATAATATGCACGAGAGTTCTGCACCAAACCATAATGAGAAAAATATTTTGATACCGAATGTGCTTGACCGAAAAACCTTGATAAGTACCAATTCAATTCAGTTTAAAAACCACAACGAGAAATTATCCATGGATCAATGCAATTCAGTTCAGAAAACGGTGGAGCATTGGGTATATACGAACAAATGACACTCAAATAAAAACGTCCCTATCTCAACCTTGATAAATGGTAAAGTACGGCATGAAATGATTTGTGATTTAAAAACCATAAAACGGCGTCTTCGTCCGGCAGTTGACTAAGATTTTGCTTTGGCTGCTTTGTGAGGCTGTGATGTCATTAAGTGTCTTTTGGAGGCGTTAAGCATGAAAACGTTATTCAGCTGCTGACATGAAATGCTGTTGCAAAGAGTCATTTTCATGTGAAACATGCAAATAGGTTATTTGTGTGTATGCCTAGCAAGTAAGCAACTTCTACATTCTGTTTAGGTGGTCATGGTTAATACTGTAACAGGGAATATTTTCAACAAATTGTAGGAATGATATTTTTTTTCTTTAAAAAACCTAAAGGTGAGCATCGTGTGTTTAATTTGTTTGAGCGCTTCCTTTCCAATGTAGTGAGTACATAGATCTCTCCATACAAACCTGGGTGCTGAACTGCTGATGGGTATAAAAAGGTAAAGTTCGATCTCCAAATTTTGATAACATCCATGGGCACTTTAAAAACACAAATATTATACAACGTAGCTAAACACTAGTAAATTATGCTCAAACTGCTTGCAATATGAAGGTTTGGAGTTGACTAAAATAAGAATTAGCCTTCAAATAGGAAAAACATGAACAAACAACCGTGACCATTTTTTTTTACGGGGAACAACCATGACCATTGGACGAGATCAATGTGGTTTAGGCTATACACTAAAAGCCAGTGGCGGAGCCAGGATTTCACAGAGTCTCGGGTCCAAAACTAAGGGATTATAACTAACGTCAAATACTATCAACACTGAGGCATAACAAAAGTATAACACAAATGCACAATTGAAATAAAATTTGAATTCCATGTTTAACGATACGACAAAATAGATAAAACATAGCAAAAAAAAAAAGAATGTAACATACCACTAGCACGACATAATTTTTGCTTAATTAATAAAGATTTGGTTCATTTGAGCCTATCATATCTTCATCAACAAAAGTACAAGAACCTGAACTTGCAAAGATAAAATTGCATATGTAAATCAAGACACAAGAGCACAATGTTATTTTTAATGCAAATTACGAAATAAGAATGTAACATACCACTAGCATGTGGTAGTTTCTGCTTACACATCCTTATACTTTGAAAACGTTGTAAAATCTTGTTATCATCGATGCTTACAAATACGTCTCACTCAATATAGCATATCATACAATCATTCATCCATTCATCACTCATCTTATTTCAGCAACTCAAGATTGATAATGTTCATAGTCGAGAAAGTTTTTCTCTCGCTATGCGGTGCAACAGTAAAAATCAAGGCCAATTCAATGAGTTGATATACCAATGGAAAAATTGTGTGTCTATCGGTCTAAACTATCTTCACAGCAAGTTTACCAAAGTCATTACAGCTTAAGAAATCCGAATCAACTCTCACATCAGTAATGAATGTCTCAAGCTGGTCCTTAAAGAGTACACAATCATATTGGGAGAAGTCGGCGGCATAAATCTTAGCAAGTTCAACTAGTTTATCTTCATCAAAGTTGGAAAAGGAATTCTTTGGATCAAGACAAGCAAGGCATCTCAATAACTGAGTAGATCTTTCAGCAAATCGATTGTTTAACTCAACAATAATTTGATCATGCACCACATTAAATATTTCATGATTGAAATGATGGCAGTAAGTTACCAATCGGCCGCCATGACCTTTGGAACGACCCCTAACAGTTATCGTATCTGACATATTTGGCACAATGATGCGATGTTGGAGACAAAATGTCTTTACCTCTTTAAAGAGCTCATCCCAACCATGCCGCCTTATGTCATTAATTTTGTGCAATGTGGTCCCAACCAATCCTACAGCACGGACAATATTCTGATCCTTCTTTTGCATGCATTGTGACACATCATTAGTTTTGCCCAACATTTGTAACAGCCCAAAAATCCACAAAGGCAAAAATGAGGGATTTTTAAAACTTTTGTATGCTGTCTATTGTCGTTTCACATGGTTGCATTTTTGAGAATTACTCGGGAACGTTTTCCATCTCTTGTGCTACTATGATTTTGTCTACTATCACTTTAAGAGTTTCTTAAAGCGAATACTTATTCTATCTTTCCCCAAGTCTTTCGGGCTTTCCTTCCTTTTCCACGTTCCTTCCTTGGGCTGAATGCCGATCGACCTAGATCCTGGTCCGGTGTAAGACCCTCAAATATTGAATGTGCGAATTAAGATTATACCGGTAGCATAATTCTTAATTAAGGAACATGTAATTCCTCCTTAAAAATCATACTAGAAGCATAATAATAACAAGTAACAATTCCAATATTCAGTTCCTGATATATGTCATGCAATAGTTCCTGTGATTAGTGACTATTATGCATATATCCTTAAACAACATTGCATCATATACATACAGGACATACATTCACATAATTATACATAACAGTTTACACTTTGGTTTGGTGCTACAGTAACAGATGACTTTGGTCATCACAAAAATTCAACAGTGGAAGCAAAACTAAACAACCAAAAGCTACCAACGGCCCCATCACCCGCAGCTATTGCGTGGAGACTAGAACTAGCTTCACTCGTTAGCGTCACACGATCGGCGCTAACGGGCATCTCATCTGAGATAACCATCATCACCGCAACAAGAGGTCATAACCCCGAGTACGGAAGGTACTCAAAGAAGACTTACACAAACTAATAAAATAAAGTGTTTGATAGTACCTATACAAAGGAATAGAAATTTTACATGCATAAGGTTAACAACGTAAGGGTTATAAGGGTTCAATTTATGGAAAGCAATACATCTTAACCTACCATTGCTAAATTTTGACAAAGCAATTTTATAAATCAATTTGGACTAAATAAAGAAGTAAATGAGGACATATTCATAAACAAGAATAATAATTAAATTGACAGACATTATCAAACCGTGCATGACAACCCTCATGCCGAAATAATTCCCAAAAGCGGATTTAGAGCAAAGTCTATACAGTGACATCAATTCAAGTGTTGTCCGTAATCGTGACACGGCTATACTAATAGTTTTTAAACCTGCGCAGGTGTACATCTTTATCCACACGACTTAGTTAGCCCGTAAGCCTCCTAATAATAGCACACCGCCTTTGGTATGCCTACCGTAGACTAAGATTTGGTATTTTCAACAAGTCGACGCTATTGAGTTGGACAACCCATGTGAGACCGATCCCGCTTAAACAACGATCGATAGCATCCGCTCAACCGGCCCACATGTTGTGTCGGGAATGCCGACCCAATCAATTAAATGCAAACTCGTGTTAGCCACACATATTAGACCGCAGTCGGGGCCCTGAAGGTACGTACATGTGATGGAACACATATACGCCCTCACCCTTCTAAGAACATCTGATATCGATATAAAATTCACATGGCATAAGACACGGCCCGAAGACTTAAGCATCTATGCCATATGAGATCAATACACATGTTCCTACTCTCCTCCCAACTCAATAGCATTAACCTTCTACTTAACCAAACGGTGCCTATACATCGCGTGTGGAAATACGTTGGGGCTTGAATTGAAATTTGTCGAGTTCACCCTTAATCAGCCCAGACAAGACATCCACATTTCCCAATTCTCGTGCACAGAGGCACCATCACTAGCATCCACTTGTCCAGATTTGAAATCAGTTTATTAACAAGATTTAGAGTCATTTCTGATTTAAATAGACTGAACAAAGAACCAAAATAATTAAAATTCATTTGTTGTTCCCATGTTTGACAAGATAAGCTTGCCAAACACTACCGTTCTAAGGACTGCATGGCTAAGCAAAGTTCTAACCTAAATAGTTTAATACAAACAATATCTTAGGTTGAGTGTATGATAAAATTTAAGGTAAGCCACAAAGATTGGGTTGTAGCTAATTAGAGACAGATCACAAATAATTTTTAGAAAATTGCATGCAACAGTATCACTGTATTTTGTAAATCTACAGTTCAAAAGATTGGGATCAACATGATGCAGAGAGGAAGCTTGCCTTAGTAATAATAAATAACCTCTTGCTCAGGTTCTTGTTGCTCAACAATAGATTCAACAACCTCGGAAGAACCGAATCTAGAAGAAAATAAAATCCAATGAACACAGAGAAAAGCAGAGAACAGATGAATAAAAAGAATGCATGGTCAATGGCTTAATGCATCATTAGCAACATGCTTAAGCTATATCAATTTAATTAAAAATAATAGACTACAACTAACCTTTGTTAGTACTAATTACTACAATTTAGAGTTTAGATTGAACTACGCTTTGATTTTAGAAATCTAAACAGATGACTGACTTTATTGAATTACTTGCCTAGCTAAATATCATGTAAATGAAATACTTTGCTTGAGCTAAGTGTATTCAGATTAATGCTGTAATCTAACTGATCATCTAGTAACTAATAATAGTAATTTAAGAAATTGGACTCTTGCTGTATATGCTGTCGGTTTGACCAACAACAAAAACAAAGAAAGAACCTTTTACGCTTTTGGTTGACTTGGAAAAATACACAAAACAAGGCTTAATATTGGAGTTAGAGCTATCTAGAGAGTAATTAATATCACAACCCATCATTGCTAACCCTAAATGCTCGGTTCACGGAAGAAAAGAAAGAGTAGGTTTTTGCCTGCTTTTGACCCACAATAACCAACAGAGAGGAACATGAAGCAATAAATAGATTGGTGACAATAAAAATTAAAAGAAAGATTATCGGTGACACTAGGGTTCACTAAGACCTAAGTAAACTAGTATCTTGGCGAGAGAAACCCTAGGTCTTGAAAACGATATGAAAGACCTAAAAGTTATAAAACAACTTTTCGCTTAAAGCAAGATTGGAGCATCACATGAACATGTGAGTGATTCATGTGAGTTAGTGATGTCCTTAGGGAGCTTAAGATGACAGGAATCAAGGTCTAAGCTTACCAGCTAGGGTTGGAGAAGATGAAGTCAAGTCCTTGGTCAAAACAGTAAAGATCCAAAGTTCTCTTCTCTGGTCTGACCAAAAATGAAAATGATTGAAACTTAAGCTCTAAAGACTATCACCCACGTTCTTGATAGGAAGGGATGGGGTCTAACTCACCAAAATGAGATTTCCCCGAAGTGGTGCTCCCACTTGCTTAAGTCGACAGAGAGTAAACCCTGGGTCCAACCCTATAAGAGATGCCCAAAATCCACATTAATATGAGATTTAGGCATGCTCATAGCTGAACAAGGGTAAGAGCAAGGAAGCTTCACTGGGAAGGAAGGCAAACTAGTGGAGCTCCTCTCGGTCAACAATGGCAGAAGCTTAGAAAATAGGGTTTATATAGAGTTTGATCTCCTAGAGCAAGCGAGAACTCTCCAGAGCTGATGAGGTGGCAACTAAGGCTAAATATCAAAGGAATATTCGCATATTCCCTATGCATTGTCAATGCTTCTCGTGAGGATGTCGGCGACGGCGCCGCAAGAAGAGAAGGAGAGAGAGTCGTCACGACAAGCGGGCCCAAAAAGCGATCATACCACGCGACAAAGACACGCAAACTTCAAGGAACCACGACCGTTCGATTAGAAGTGAGCGGCTGCGATGAGGTGGCCAAATAACATCTAACCGATATCCTTCAATATGGGCCGTGCGATCGCAAGGGAACGGCTAGGATTGATGGTGTGTCCGGGTGGTCCGAAGGTTACAATGGATGTGGTCCGTCCGATCAAAATTCAACAGAGGATATCGCTTGGCACCTCCGGCCGGTCCGAACGGCCCATCTGATCTGGTCCATACATTGAGGATCCAATGGCTCACACGTTTTTCAGTTTCTGCCATCTAAAAATGGCATAACCTGATGATCGCGCACCGCACAATTTAGATCCTATGGTCAAAATGAGATGGCGGATTGGAGTGGTCCGAACGGCCCAATGAATCGCCCGTTCGTTGAAAATCCAACGCCATGAAGGAGGCGCGGTAGGATGGAAATCAAGCGGTGGAGATTGCTTGGCGTGCATGGGTGGCTCGCGACAACAATCTTGGCCGTTCATGAAGATCAACGGCTCGCGTTCACTTGGAGTTGGGGCATGCGCGTGAACGTGGCAGGGCCGGACTTGGTGCACTGGGTTGGACTCAACGTGTTGAGGTCGAGCCGCTACAGTGCCAATGGTTGGGTTTGGGCCGGAAGGGTTGACCAACACATTTCAAAATTTCAAAAGCTTGACCAGGGCTTTAAAAATAGCAAATAAATTTGTAAAAATATGAAATTTTGCAGAATTGCTAATGAGATGATATATTCCCAAATAAATTTTGAAACCACTGTTTCTCCTTTGGAAATACATAAATAACTCTCCTAAACCGACTAAATTTATTTTAAAGACAAATATTTTTCTCAAGATCCAAATAATTTCTAAAAAAAAAATCAACAAAATTTATTTTTGGGCAAAATAAATCATTTGGCTTCTAAATAAAATACTTCCCGGTCTTAATACCAACATTGAGTGGTATTTCCTTTTGAAGCTTTGATCAAGTTGGAGTTTTTGGTTAGAAATTGGGGAAATTAGATTGTAACATGTTGCCCAGTTTTGCCAAAATGAACAGTGATGCTATGAACAACATCTTATTACTGTTTATTAAAGCTGAGGCTGTTACATCCGGTTCACCCATTTTCGTGCTCTTCTTTTCCTATTTCCCGACCAAAGACTAAGTCCAACCCAGGCAACCTGCAGACCTCCTTAAGCTGGAACTCAAGCGCGTGGTGTTTCACCCGCAAGGCCATGCACCAAGAGGGAGCTCCAGCATGGGTGGTCCGACAAGCCAGTAATGGCAGTCACCCAAGGTGTCATTCAACTGCCCTATGTTACCCATATCGTCCACTGCACCAACCACTCCTCCTCGCCGGTTGTGCCAAGGTGCATGTACATAAGCCGCCCAAGTTCCCTATTGCCCCCCTTTTTGCCATTCCAGAACTAGCTCTACTTTACTCCTCCAAGAGAACTTAAGCCCCAATTAAGCTCAAGCACTCATCTCTGTTGAGCTCCACCACCCCACCACATTCGCCCTAAACACCCCAACGAAACTGCTTGGGATACTTCCCATTTTCCCCTCCGACTGGGATACTCCAAGACCTCCTTGAACGACCATCCGTCGACTTCATGGAGCAACCTTGAAGATCGGAGTTCCTCAAGCCACTACTGCAGTGGAGTACTCTCGCTGTCGTGATCCACCGTCGCCAGCACAACCCCGGCTAGCCCATTCTCTAGTCCCGTTTTGGTAAGTTCTTAGTGGCCAGATACTCTCCCTAGTTTGAGCTGCCTTGCTTCTTCCTCTGAAGATTGCTGATTCTTCCTCTCGTTGATCTGTTGGTTCATTCAATTGCACCAATACAGTGAACCTTTGCTTCTTCTAGCTTCTGCTGGGTAGTCGAACACTCCTCTCATTCGGCTACGCGTAGTTAACACTTCCACAACCTCCCTCCTTGCACAAACCTCCCATCTCACAAAGACCACCCCGTGGTCGCTATCTCCGGTTTTGCAACGACTGCCCTGTGGTCGCGACCTCTCATTTGCAAAGACCACCCTCCTGGTCATTTTGTAAAAACCACCCTCCTGGTCATTTTGCAAAGACCACCCACTTGGTCATGACCTCCCATTTTACAAACCCTCTAGGTTAAGACCTCCCTAGGTCACAGTGCTTCAAAGACCTCCCCTGGGTATCGTGATTCCAAAGACCTCCCCTGGTATAGTACTCCCAGGACCTCTCCGTGATCTGATGATTTCAAAGACCTCCTCAGATATAGTACTTCCAAAGACCTCCCCTGGCTACAGGGATCCTAGGACCTCCCTTGGCTATAGGGATTCTAGGGCCTCCCCTGGGTACAGTGATCCCAGGACCACCCCTAGCTACTATTGGACCGAAAAGGCAACTAGCGGGGGTGAATAGGAGCTTGGCCTATTTTTCGATTAGATCGATTCAATACTATTTTCTCTCCAATAGCTATGAGGAGCTATGAAGATCAACAAGCAAGCACAGTGGATGTCTTGTATTGAATCTATCTCAAACCCCAAAGCACAACAATGAACACGAAGATGTGCTTTGAAAATCCCTAAATCGGTAATACCGCCGTTATGTATGCAAGATATCACGCGGTTGCATGGCGCCAGTATTACCCATTTTTTTGGAGTTCAGCCCGACAGATGAAAAACCAAAACTAAAATCGGCACAACTTTTGATTCGTTCGGCCAAACTTCATCAAACTTGACACACACCTTCTAGAGGATGTCAGAAACCTATTCTAAGCAATGATCGTGAAGATCCTTGCCAAAGTTCTGACCTTTCTCCGTTTGAGTGAAGGAGGTTCAAAAATCGAGTCAAAACGAAAACGCGATCTAAACCTTTGCTCGTGGGTGATTGATGATCAAGATGATCCTATGTGTATTCCCACATGTCACAGCAAGCAAGATTAAGGCAAGAAACCAAAGGAATACTTGAAGATCAAAGAAGGCCTCAAAATCACGAAATAGAGAGCAAGAACCAAAAGAGACTCATATCAAGTAAACTTGCATGGATTGATTCGTGATTGAAGTTTGTTTACAGCCACTCCATCAAGGAGGACAAAGCTCAGATCAAGAGCACACAATCAATCCTCTCTAGAACCCTAACCTCCACTCCTAGCCAAAACACAAACTAGGTTTTACAAATAGCCAAAGGGTTAGGAGGTGCACAACACCCTCCTCTATTTATAGTGGAGACTAGACCTTCTAGAAGAGTTTCCTATTGGGCCCCCATTAAGTCCACACACAAACAGGTTACACTTACGCACGCATTTTAAAGCGCCATCTTCATCTTCTCTTAACCTAAACCACTTCATCATGTGCCGTCCCGCGTCGCGGTTTAGCCAAAAGGTCACCAAGGCGGTATTAGGTGAAATTACCAAAATACCCCTTCTCGGTCCTTCTCCGAATACCGAGTCCAACTACGCGAAGCAATCGTTTGCTTCGACACGTGTAGGTTGATCAACGGCTCTCTTCATATCGGCAAGTCTCTCCCATCCGGCTCCCATCGAAACTACCATGGCACTTGCACCGACTCCCGTGCCGCTTGATCCAACCAGTCGCACCGAACCGCCCGTTCGGTCACCCTTGTCCATTCTGCATCATGCTTGAGTCCATTGACCTCACCCAGCATCGTCGATCGTTCTGGACCTTAGCTCTCCAAGCCTAGTCCTGATCAACCTCGCCGTTGACCATCGTTGACCACCAAGCAACCTGCACAACAATAGACAAGCAAATCGAATCCAGAAATAAGTTCTTCACAACTTGACCCACGTTAGTCAAAACATACATCACATATGCACTGAAACTCATAAACTTGACCTAACCCATAGCCAATTCAACAAATTAGCCGAAACTCAAAATGCAATCGGTACTACCACCATGTCATGGCCGGTATTACAAGATCATGTAATATCGCTCCATACACGCCAAGATTACATCGTCAGGGGCGACAACGCCCCCACGACCGGGCGAAGAGCGGCGCACACGCCACGATGGCCAAAGTCGCTAAGGGCCAGATACTCGAATAATCCCGAAGAACCGGAAGATGTGCGAGGGGTCCTGCCCTCTGAGGGGTCCCGCCCTCCAAATGAATCCCGGCCCCTCGAGGAATCCCAAAGCCCTCCGGAGGGATCCCGGCCTCCGGGGATCCCGAGGGGTCCGCCACGAGCCACCGGCGACGGAGGGCCCATCGGCGCCAGAAGAGTCATGGAGGGCTCGAAGATCCAGGGCTCCAGATGGGTTCTCGCACCGGACCGATGCACCAACAGGTAGACCAAGTCTAGGGCTGCCCACCACGTGAGAAGCTAGCACTAGGGGTAGGAAAGGTCCTCTGCACCCTATCAAGATAGGGTCTAGTAAGGGGTAAACTTGTAACTCAGATACCTCCTAGAGAGCTATAAGTAGCCACCCTTGCCCCCATTGAAGGGGGAGTTTTTCGGCTTTGTATAAGGATCACATGGTAATACAAGTGTGTTGACTTCTTCGACAGCCTAGTCCCTCTTAAGGACCCTTCGCTATCTGAGGGTCCCTCTCACTTCACTGCCTAGTCTCAGAATTCACGACAGCTTGGCGCCGAATCCATGGGGACCGGCAGGTAAGCCGCGAAGCACAAGCACATCATATCAAGATGGCCCCTCGAACGAGGGCTAGACCGAAAGCCTCGGCAGCCGCGGCGACCCCAGCCCCTGCAACCTCGAGGGCCAAAAGGAGCCGAGCCAGCAGAAGTTAAAGTGCGCCTTTGCCCAAGCTTCAGAGGAAGAAGCTAACAACTCGGCAAGACGGGGAGTGAGCTAAGAATCATACTGAAACTCTCCAAAGAAGAATCGGCGGCTCTCCGCCGAGCTAGTAGACCTCGGACTCCGCCATAGACAACCCTCGCCGCCCACTCCGACAAATGCCGCAGAATCGGCGGAGCTCACCACCGCACCCCGGCCCCACTCGACAACCGCCGATGAACGATTTAACCCACCCCCACCACCGACACCCCGGTGCTCCGAGGCGACCCAAACTCGCCATTGAGTGCCGGGTTGGAGGCAGCAAGGTGGCCTCGAGGATTCAAGATGCCGGAGGTCGCCCCATACGAAGGGTCCATAGACCCCTCGCATTCCTCCGGTATACGAGATACCGTAGTTGAGGTCGCCGGAGGAGACGATACCACGAAGGCAAAAAGCGCCACCTTGGCGCCAAGGGCGCCGCTGACTTGGTTCTTCACGATACCTCCTCACTCCGTGATATGCGTGGGAGCAACAGGATTCGCCTCCGCAACAACTTCGTGGAACTACACGGAGCCGAAGGACGCCGACACTTGTTCGGGTGAAGCGGCGCCGGTGAATCCTCTCCGCTTCTTTAGGAAGTTTGCAAAGGTCAAGTGCAGTACAAAGGCGCCAACGAGACAACCATCATCAACGCAAGAACTGCGGCCTCATAACGAGCCACTTTTGAGAGGTCGCGCGCCAAGCTCAGCAAGACAAAGGACCGAACTCTTCGACAAGATGGAGGAGTACGCCCGAGCGGAGGAAGACAGCGCTCGGAGGGGAGCGACAGTGACTCCAACACCAACTGTGACCCCTTCGAAGGAAGCGGTCACCACGACACCGGCCGGAGCATCCGGCAGGCCGCGGAACAATGACTACAGGCAAAAAGGACGAGGAGTCTACCATGTAGACGGCGCGCCACGCGACGAAGGAGGAAGACGCGGAGGCCGCTGGAGCCGAGGCCGCGGCTGCGGCCGAAACGCAGGACGCCAGCCCGATAACCGCAACGGAGCACCCTCGCAGTTTTGTGACCTCCATGGCGAGGGGTCGCACACAACTAGCGAATGTCGCACTATCGCCGCCATGCAGGACTACATGCGCCACGACCAACCTGCAGAGCATGACGGCCGGAGCGCAGCTAATAACCGACTCCCCGCACCACCGGCAATACCGCGCATAGGTGGCCAGGCCGAGGCGCACCGGAGGGTCATCAACATGATCACCGGAGGCTCCTCGCTCGGCATTTCCTCGAAGCAGAGGCGGCATACCGACAAATCCACCATCTGGCGATGTACCCGCCTCGAGCCCACCCCTGCCATCTAAATACCCATATCTTTCGGACCAAGATGCCCGCGGGTGTATTTTCCACACTAAGACCCTCGTCATCTCGGCCAACATCGTGGATTTCAGTAAAGCGCGTCCTAGTCGACGGAGGAACTCAATGGACCTCCTCTTCGTGGACGCCTTCGACAAGATGATGATTCCTCGTGATCGCCCTAACACCTCCGCATCCCCTACTAGGTTTCGGAGGAACGCCTGTCACTAAGATTGGGACAGATCCGCCGTCACATTCAGCGACGACTTCGCATCCCAAACCGAGGTCATCACGTTCGACGTGGTCTAGATGGCTTACCAGTACAACGCAATCCTCGGCCGGGCCACGCTAAACACCTTCGGCACGATAGCTCACCACAACTACTTGTGCATGAAGCTCCCCACCCCATCGGGCATCGTCACGGTCCGCGGAGATCAAGACCTCGCACGGCACATAGAACTTCGGCATCGTTTCCCGCCACGTGACGTACAGTTGTGGGACCCAACCGGCGGATGAGCGCCGCCCGCAAGATGGGCCCCAAACACGATCCGCAAGGTCACCTCAAGAGTGGCATTAAGGACAACCACTCACAGAGAAGACGGTGGCCCTCGGGTTGGACCTCCACCGGAGGCGACGACGAATCTGGGGGTGCTCCTTGAACGCAGAGGCCTTTCGCTAGGGGGCAAGACCTCCCAGAGTGGCAAGGGCAACGATCAAGCACAGAGCTAGCCCTTCGAGCCGACGCGACGCCTAAAAGCAGAATCGCGTACATGATGTCCACCGATCGCCTCGATCATGAAGAAAGAGATTCGGTTGCCGAAGGCGAGTCATTCGCGAAATCAAATATTCCGAGTGGCCGGGCAAACCTGGTCCTCGTCAAGAATGAGACGGGCAAATGGCACATGTGTGTCGACTTCACCGACCTCAACAAGGCCTGCCCCAAGGATGATTTCCCCTTACCTCATATCGACTAACCGTGGACGCCACCTCGGCCGCGAGCTCATGAGCTTCCTCGACGCCTACTCGGCTACCACCAGTGCACATAGCGAAGGAGGACGAATCAAGATCGCCTTCATCACCCGATGGGAACATATTGCTACAAACGCATGCCCTTCGCCTCAAGAACGCGGGGCCACGCTTTTGCGGCTCATCGCGAAGGTCTTAGCCACCCGGCTCGGGCGAAATCACGAAGCTTATCGTCGGCGACATAGTCATTAAAAGCAAGCCGGCGAGGACGCATGCCTGGACCTCCAGAAACCTTCACCAACCTTCGAGCGGAGGGTATAAAACTCAACCTCGAAAAGTGTGCGTTGGTGTGAAAGACGAGAAACTCCTCGGTTTCCTCGTCTCGAGAGAGGATTGAAGCCAACCCGAGAAAATCGGGGCCATCCAAGAGATGAAGCCCTGCACAACGCTTCATGATACAAAAGCCGACGGCATCGCCGCCCTTAGCCGCTTCTTGTCCCGCTTCGGTAGAGCACTCTGGTTCTTCAAGACACTGGGCACCGCAGCTGCCCGTGGACCGAGGAATGCCGAAGGCCTTCGAGGACCTGAAGTTGTACCTCGCACAGCTACCAAGCTTGACCAGTCCAGAGCAGGGAGCCGAGCTGCTGCTGTACATCGCCACTACTCCGTCATCGGTGAGCGCGGTGCTTGTCCAGGAGCGGACCGGCCAACGACCGGTATATTATGTATCGGAGGCCTTGCAAGGAGCCAAAATCCGCTATACGGAGCTTGAGAAGCTCGCGTACGCTTTGCTCATGGCATCGAGAAAGCTCCGACACTATTTCCTGGCGCATCCCATCAAGGTCCCCACATCCTACCCTTGGCGCGATGCTCGAATAAAGATGCCTTCGGACGGATAGGCAAATGGGCGGCGGGCCGGCGCCTTCGACGCCACCTTCGCGGCAAGAACGGCCATCAAATCGCGATGTTGGCGCGTACGTTGTCGAGTGGACCCGCAAGCGGAGGGCAGCCCCACCATGGTGGAAACACCATGGGTAATGTACACGGACGGGTCGTAGGTGCCGCAGGCCGGCCGGGCGGCCATCCTAGTCTCCCCTGACGGGTGAACGATCGCATGCCGCCGCCGACTTCCGACCACGAACAACGCTTGGTACTTTCATCATTGTTGGGCTTTAGAAAGCGCGATCCCTCGGAGTGAAGCGCGTCCTTATCAAGAGCGACTCCCGCCTGGTGACAGGCCACTTTGACAAGACCTTCGTGACAAGGTGTCCCGAGATGAGCCACTACTTAGCCGCGGTGCGCGAAGCGGCAAAGCACTTCCACGGAATCACAGTACAAGCCATTCCTAGAGGAAACAACGAAGCGGCCGACAAACTTGCAAAAATGGCAAGCTCAGGAGAGGACCCCTCGGAGGTTTTCTCTGAGAATCTCACAAAACCCTCCACCCCAAACGGCGTAAGGGCTCCTTTCAGCGCAAGGGGTCTCCGCCGGCGCAGGCTGCGCCACAAGAGCAAGCGGCACATCCGTGTCGTACAGGAATGGCGGGCGTACCGTAAGGGACTGGCGAGACGTCATTATCAAGTACCTCGCCGGGGAAGAACCAGAAGACCCGACCGAAGCAAAGCGCATCCATTGCCGAGCAAGAAACTACTATATGGTCTCCCATGAGCTTGCACAAGGGGGCGTCAGTGCCCCTTGTCGCTGCCGGTATCACGGAGAAGGCCAATCACTCCTCAAGGACGTCCACGAGGGCTTATGCGGCGCACACCAGGCGCCTCGGTGCCTCGTGGGGAAGACGTTTCGGCAAGGCTTCTACTAGCCGACGGCACTTCGAGACGCACAAGACCTCATCCAGTAGTGCCAGGGGTGCGATGGGCGATAACCCAAAGGCGCTGCGCTTCGCTTTTTGCGGTCGGTGCGCACGGTGTGTCCTTCAAGACGTTGGGGGTTGGACATCATCGGCCCGTACCCCGCAGCCAAGGGTAGCCTCCGATTCGTGTTCATCGCCATCGAATACTTCTCAAGGTGGGTCGAAGCAGAACCGACACCAACATCACCGGCATTGAAATTACCCAATGATTCGTGTGGAAAAACATCATTTGCCGGTACGGCGTACCAAGGCACGTCGTCGCCGACAATGGAAAGCAGTTCGACTCCGACCACTTCCGAAAATTATGTAACGACCTAGGCATAACGTTATGCTTCGCCTCCGTCGGGCACCTAGAGTCCAACGGAGCCGTTGAGCGAGCCAACGGCAACCTCCTCGACGGGCTGAAGAAGCGCCTCGTAGGGCTGCCCAAGGGACTATGGCCCGAAGAGCTCCAGAAGGCCCTTTGGTCAATACGCACATCGCCCACCAGAGCCACAGGCTTTTCTCCTTTCAAGCTCCTCTTCGGAGATGAGGCCATGACGCCAGCGGAGTTCGCTGCTAATTCCTACCGAGCTACAACCTAGACAAACCCAGGAGAACGGGAGCTCTCGCTCGACCTCCTCGAGGAGCAACGCGTAAAGCTATCTCAACCATGCAAAGATACAAACAGCAGCGCCGCTAGGGCATACAATGTAAGGGTCAAAGCCGCCACATCGCCAGGCGATCTCGTCTCAAACGAGCCACCAACCAAGCGGCGCCAGAAGCCGGAGTCTAAGTGGGAAGGACCGTATGTCGTCACAGGCACTACAAGGGTCGGCACGTTCCGCATCGCAACCCTGGAGGGAGACCAGTTGGGCCATACCTGGAACAACAAGTCCCTACGAAAGTTCTACTCTTAGCAATCATGTAAAACTTACAGGTGTTCGGAGAATAGCCCCGCCGCTTTCACAAGGTCAGGCATGTCTGTTTCTTTGTCAAAATAGCTTTCAACCGGAGGTCTATCTGCTCAAGTGGTAAAAATTGTAGGCCTCGTGCCGCTTTGATGGTCCCTCCGGAGTGTATAAACGGCCACCGCGCATGGCCTCGCGCCCGGTGCCTGCATGCCCATCTGCTGACGCAGTGTATAAACGGCCACCGCTGCATGGCCTCACGCCCGGTGCACACCGATGCCCATCGGCACAAAGTGTATAAACGGTTACCACGCATGGCTCGCATGCCGGTGCACACCGATGCCCACCGCGCGAACGCGAGTGTATAAGCAACTTGCACCGCGCATGGCCTCGCCATACGTGCACACCGATGCCCACCGCGGCACGAGTGTATAAATGAAACCACCACGCATGGCCTCGCGCTTCAGCACACACCGATGCCCACCGCGGCACGAGTGTATAAACGGTTACCGCCAGCATGGCTCGCGCCGGTGCACACCGATGCCCATCGCGGCACGAGTGTATAAACGGTTACGCGCATGGCCTCGCGCCCGGCACACCGATGCCCATCAGGCACGAGTGCATAAACGGTTATCACAAGATGGCCTCGCGCCGGTGCACACGATTACTGTGCGAGCCTGATAAACGAATCACGAGCAGCGTGTACGCGAATCATAACCCGACTTGAGGCCGCCCAACCGCCAAATTTCAGTCGGGTGCGGCATGAGGCCGCCCCTCAAAAACAGAGTATAGTTAGGGCTCCCGAGCCCTATCTAAAAGAGTATGGGGACCAGGCTTCGCCTCCCCCGCATAAAATAAGCAGCTAGGGCTCCCTGAGCCCTATCTAAAAGAGTATGGGGGACTTACGGCAGGCTTCGCCTCCCCCAAAAATAAAAATAGTTAGGGCTCCCGAGTCCCATCTAAAAAGTGTGGGGGCGGCAGGAGGCGCCTCCTGCGCAAAAATAAAAAGCAGTTAGGGCTCCCGAGCCCTATCTAAAATAGCATTGGGTGATCAGCAGCTTCCTCTCAATTACGCGAAGCCAATCATCGGCTTCTACCGACGAGACATGTCCAGAGAAAGTTGGCGGACGTGTCCTCATGAATTCAGCCAACTTGGATTGTCCCTGATGACCATGAGCGGCTGGGGCTTCTCCCTGATGATGGTTGTGGTTGTTGTTGTTGTTGTTGTTGTTGTTGTTGTTGTTGTTGTTGTTCATAGCCTGCATCGTGATCCGTTCATCATGGTATACATCATCCGAGTTTGTCTTTGCCATGAAAGCTCAAATTCTGCAAGTCAATAGGAGGTGCCTGGGTGGTCTTGCTCCGTAGGGGTTTGCTCATTGCCTACGATCCTTGGGCTCCGGATCCACCGGGCGGCATCAGATGGCGAGTCCGAACCATCTGGTGAAGCCCATAGGTTAGATAAGGTAGAGAGCACAAGGTGAGTTAAGAACTAGACAAGGGAATAGATTAAACCCAACAAACCTGACTCAAGAACTTCGAATGAAATAACTTTATTAATAGCTTAATAGTATGGCTGCAACAAATGCCTAAGGGCCTTTGCAGCTCAT